>VZTD01003862.1:108867-331116 GCA_013397725.1 Rhagologus leucostigma
GAGAAGTGTTCTGAAGGTTTATTCTGACCCTTAATATTCTTTTTTCTTTTAGTTCTCTTAATAAACTTCTTTATATTCTTTAAGTTTAGAGCCTGCTTTGTATTCCTCCTGATTCTTATCTCACAGAAGGTAAGAAATGCGAACAAACCCACTGCACTAAGTTGGTGTTTCTGCCCGGTTTACGAACTAAACCCACTACAGGGTACTGATTGACTGCAGACTGAACATGAGCCAGTGTGTGCCCAGGTGGCCAAAGAAGGCCAGTGGCATCTTTGGTTGGATCAGCAATAGTGTGGCCAGCAGGACCAGGGAAGTGATTCCTTTCCTGCACTCGGCACTGGTGAGGCCGCACCTTGAGTGCTGCGTCCAGTTCTGGGCTCCCAATTTAGGAAGGATGTTGAAATGCTGGAGGGTGTCCAGAGAAGGGCAACAAGGCTAGTGAAGGATCTGGAACACAAGTCCTGTGAGGAGCAGCTGAGGGAGCTGGGATTGTTTAGTCTGGAGAAGAGGAGGCTCAGGGGAGACCTTACTGCTCTCTACAACCACCTGAAAGGAGGCTGTAGCCAGGTGGGGGTCGGCCCCTTCTCCCAGGCAACCAGAGACAGGACAAGAGGACACAGTCTTAAGCTTTACCAGGGGAGATTTAGGGTGGACATTAGGAAGAAGTTCTTCACAGAAAGGGTGACTGAACATTGGAATGGGCTGCCCAGGAAGGTGGTGGAGTTGCTGTTCCTGGAGATGTTTAAGGAAAAACTGAATGTGGCACTCAGTGCCGTGGTCTAGCTGAAAAGGTGGTGTTAGGTGATAATTTGGATTCGATGATCTCAAGATCTTTTCCAACATAACTGATTTATGATTTTGTGATAAGACAATGAAAACTTCACAGATGCAACTGAAGAAGAAAATAGGGAAAAATTGGAATGTTTGAAGAGCAATTGAATTAAATAGACTTAAAGCAAAAGTAACATCTATGATTTTCTTTCTGTAAAGATCATTGGCTCTTTATTTATGGCTTTGTATATTTCAGATACAATAGAAACTGGAAACCATGTGCATTACCTCTTTAGACGTCTGTAAATGACAGCATCGACACTTTAAATCATACTCATATTAAAAGAGAGCATAACAACATCTAGGAACGGACAACTCTATCTTTGTGTTTGTGATGGTTAGAAATTGCATTTCTGTATTTACATTTTCCTAACTGTTTCCAGTAATTAAGTCTGAAATATGAATATTCCCATATACTAACCAAGGCATAGAAAAAGCCTTTGCTACAAGATTGTCAAAAAATCCTGCTGGTGCCTTTGCCCTTGTGCTTCCAAAATCTTTTTCAATATAGACCTAATCCTAAATCTTTTATCAGTCTTTAAGATAACCACTGGAGGAGTCTTTCTTTTAAGTGATGAGAATAGTCCATTCCATGGTTCTTACACTATATCCAACCCACTGGATCTCCACCTAACATGCTGATAGCAGGACATGAGATTTAGTAAAAAGTGTGATTTGAGAATATTCCCACTGTACCACTGAGTATAGTAAATCCCGGAGAACAGACTTGTGATTAAATAGAATTCAGTTCTTAAAGGTGTTGCAACAACTTTTTCCTGTCATAGATGTCATCAACTCACTGCCTCTTGCCTGTTAGCTCCACAGACTCCATCCCATAAAAGTCTGTCTGCAGCAACCTGAATCCTCTGATGTGAAAACACTGATCTGACACAGTGCATGCTCCCCTGAATGCTTTATGTTGCTATGCCCAGAGAAAAAATATTTTCTTAAAAAATATTAAACTACTAGTTAACATATTGTGTCTGACTTACCGTGCAAACACTTCAGTATTTATTTTGCTTTTTCCTGCTATTCCAATGCTACAAACTAGAAAGAGTAGAGCCATGTGAACAGGGAGGTATTAGTTTGTATCCAAGGATAAATTTGAAAATAATTACTTCTGCCATAACTCTTGCGGTCCATATGGATAAGGTACAATACTGGCACTAGTATGTACAGGTTCATCTGCACAGAGCCTCATTTTACTGCGTAAGGTAAAGCTTTGTAAACCTAGCCATCTGTTTTCAGTTTATTCCCCAGAACCTCTAAGTAAGACTAGGAAAGAAAGATAAAATGTAAGGAATTACTCTATTTGATATTATTGATTGTAAAAAATAATGCAAAAAGATTAAAAATAGTATTTGAATATTTTCTATGATCATTTCTGTTTCTAAAATTATTTAAAGTAATAAATACATCATTTGACTATGGTAGTGGCATCTACTAAATACTGTGTAGTCATAAAGACCTAATCCTCCTTCACCTTGCTGTAGAATGCAACTTCAACAAAGGCAACAGAGTGCCAGCACTACACAATCACACTCCCTATATAATTTTTCCCATTATAGTAATGAGGGAAAAATTTGTTTTGACTCTTACAGTGATTTCCTTTTGGTTTTAGGAGGACCTATGGATGTTTTAAAAAATATTATCCCTCCCTCCTATGTTGGTGAACACAGGATTATAAACACATTTGGTAGTATCTACTTAATAGCTTGATTACTTTTGATTAGTCCGAGACATACCTATATATATATATACATATATATATACACAAAAAACCCATTCTATGAGATGATTCATAGATCAATAACAGATTTGGTACATTCCCTATATCCAGTACATTAAGACTCTGACACTGTAAGGTGCTGAAAAATGCTGGAAAGTACTTCTGCTTTGTCTAGCTTGGGGTGAAGTGTTCAAAGATGGTATCATTTTCCATGTGAAGAAGTAGTAATAATGTAATCACAGAATTTCATCACAAAATTATTGTACCACACCTTAAAAATTCCTATTAAAAATGTAAATCTACATAGTGAGCCACATTTTCTGAGGACAAAAGTATCAGAAGTGTCAGAAGCATCTGTATTGTTTGAAGAAATGAAAAGGTCATTCAAGTCTGAGCATTCAGTTCTGTTATTGATCCTGCAGAACCTGAAAAATTTAATCTGAAGAAGCAAGGTACCTTTAAAATAATTGAGAAAATATGACGATCTACTATAATTTTATTTTTGGTTTTGGTTTTGATTTGCACCTGTTCTCCATATAAAATCAGATCAAATAGTGAAGCAAAAGAAGCAGGAAGATTCTAACCTGGAGAGAGATCAGACTTGTTGACTGAAACATAATAAGTAATATGTTACTGGAGAATGGTTAACGTCCTAAACTTTTTTCTTTGGTGAATCAGATTTTCCCCAAAGTTTCATTTCCTACTGTCTACGTGGCTGCTAGTGATTGCTAGACAGGCTGTTTGGACAAAAGATTTGTAGTTATTCTCTTACATATTCAGTCTCTTAAGGGTTTTTTCCAATCTACGTGATTCCATAGTTCTATACGGGGTTGTTGGAACCAAACCAAATGGTTGGTTTTCCAACCCAAACCATTCCATAATTCTGTGATTCTATATGTAGCTTAAGAGCATAAACACACTTTGTGTTTTCATACAAACTCCCATACAACTGAGAGTGTAAATTTATTGTTATCTGTCATGGTTAACCCCAGCTGCCAACTAAGGCCCACCCAGCTGCTCCGCAGTGGGAAGGGGGAGAGAATTGAAAGAGTAAAACTGAGAAAACTTGTGGGTTGAGATATAGACAGTTTAATAGGGAAAGCAAATGCTGAGTGCACAAGTTAAGCAAAACAAAGAATTAAAACACTGCTTCCCATGGGTAAGCAGGTGTTCAACCACTCCCAGGAGAGCAGGAACCCAAGCACAAGTAATAGTGGTTTGGGAAGAGAAATGCCATCACTCTGAATGTCCATCCCTTTCCTTCTTCTTCCTCCACCTTTATCTGCTGAGCATGACACCATATGATATGGAATATCCCTTTGGTTAGTTGTGCTGTGTCCCATCACAACTCCTTGTGCACCTCCTTGATGGTGGAGTGGAGTGAGAGGCAGAAAAAACCTTGGCTCTGTGTAAGCCCTG
Source organism: Rhagologus leucostigma (assembly GCA_013397725.1). Classification (NCBI taxonomy): domain Eukaryota; kingdom Metazoa; phylum Chordata; class Aves; order Passeriformes; genus Rhagologus; species Rhagologus leucostigma. The sequence goes on from VZTD01003862.1 coordinate 112,847, forward strand.
CTCAGCAATAACAACATCTTTCTGTATTATCAACACTGTTTCCAGCAGAAATCCAGAATGTGGCCCCATACCACCTACTCTGAAGAGAATTAACTCTAGCCCGGCCAAATCCAGTACACTATAATTTTTAATTAAGTAAACAAATATTCAGATTAAGTGCCTGCGAACAGGTGTGTGGGAGCCGGTGGATGTCCCAATCAGGGAATGAGAGAGTCCCCTAAAGGGACAGACCCCGAGAGAGCTCTCCAGGTTAAAGTGACTAAAAAGGCCTCTCCCACGAGGCCCCGTTCTGTAATGGAAATATATTCCAATTCTGCTTCCCCAGTTGGCCTCCATGCCTCCTTATACCTTATCTGATCCNCTGTGTGAATGCAGAGGCTGCCCAGCGACTTTCTGTTGAAGTCAGTTCGGGGAGATCGTAGCATCCCACCAGAACACCCCCCAGATCCCGATACAGGTGTCTTAGGCATGGTGAAGTACTAGTTAAATGTTTAAACTAATAAGAATCAATCCTGATACCCTGAACAGATGAGTTTTAACGTGTGTCCTGAATTATTTTTTTATTATTATTATATTTATAATTATTAAATTGCTGTGAATACCAGACTGATGGAAGGTTCTTTAATTTCCTTTTTTGTGTTTATTTCTCTTGATAAATCTTTGTAAACAGTTTATATCTTGAATTTAATAAGTAAACAATTCTTTTAGCTTCCACCTTGCACTGGTGTTTTTTAAAGGTGACTTTAATTTATCTAATATCAGCAGTTACCTCTATTCCTGTATATTAATCCTTAATAGTGAGTTCATGGGACCCTAGAAGAGATGCTAAGCTTCTCCAGCTAGCTCACCAAACATGAAGCAACACCTACCTCTATGTAAAATCATAGCCTTGTTTTGCAAAAGGGTGATGAAAGGCTCTTCAAGCAAATAGACGTAATTAGGAAAGCCTCTTGACATATGACCGGCTATTTAAAAATTATTCTGAAGCTACAGGCGTCACAAGGAAATGTGTGTGAAATACCTGAAAAACTTTTGTTTCCCAATTTGAATCAAAAGTGACTATTGAAGCTTAAGCTTTAAAACAATTGTTATGTCAATAAAAAGGACAAAATTTCCCTGAAGGACCTAGACAATTTAGAAATAGAGCTGTAATGAATACCATGAGCTAAAAATGAAAAGAAACGTCTTTTCTTTTGGCCAATTTTTATAGAAAACAGCATACCAGAATCAAAGTGACTGAAATTAGCACTGATTTTGTCAGCAAGTTATTAATATCAAAATGGTATCTCCCAGAATGTTATCTACAAATAGTGCCATTACAAAACCATTATTAAACTCTAATATTCCATGCCTACTAGAAGAATACATTTAAAATCAACATTAATAAAATTGATACACATAAATAAGACCTATTCTAAGATTTCACATGATGACTGCATATTGTTTAATAATACAGTATTTAATTTTAAGGGGTTGAATGTTCAAGCAAAATCTATCTAAAAATATCTGGAAAACCTTTGTTTTAGACTCATGGGTAAACTGAATAGAACTTACTGAATACATCAGTGCAATTATTAACAAGTTCAATTACATCTTTTTCTGTATGAAGTCGCTCCTCCCACCAAACTAAATGGATATATACTACCCTAGTTTAAACAGACCTTGATAGCACAGTCCTAGTGGTACTGCATCAACTAAAATAAATGAATCAGAAATATGCAGCAAAAATACTAAAAAATGCCTTTTTCTTCTTGCATTTCCCCAATAGGGTTTTTAAACTAGTTACTTCATCAAAATCCCTATCTGCTGGTTATTGGATGTGCTGTAGTGTAGGAAGAGGACTTTAAACTTTGATCACCCTTTTTGCCTCAGAAATGCATGTAATCAATCCAAAAAAACATTTCACAGTTCTTAGGATATATAAATTAAAATAGTTTTAATGAACCTTTTTTATAAATTGAAGTTACCTCTATCGTTTTGTTAAGTTATTGGAAAACTATCATGCTTGTGGTTTGAGTCATGTATAAAGAAATATGTTTCTAACCTAAAATGCATCTTTCTGTATCTTTCCTCTATCTAAAATCTGGTATCAAATACCTAATCTAATATCCAGACAATATCTCTATGTACAAAGATGTGGCTATTTGTGGGCATTTGAGTATTAGGAAATAGCAGAAAACATAACTTTAAAGTTGGCTGTCATACCTATAATACTGTGTATCATTCATATGAAGAAATGATACTGGGATGCTGTTGGGGGCTGCCCGGGGCCGCACAGTGTCCAGCTGCAGACGTCCTTAGTGTCAGCTGCAGCGAGCAGACAGAATACTGGCCCCTTCCCAAGGAGCGAGCCCCAAACAAAGGGGTGGAAAAGCGTCGGTGGAGGCAAAGGATGAGAGAGGGACCTTTGTATAGGTTCCAACTGGTTTATTGCAGGTAGAGTGTCCAGAGATAAAACCACGCTTAAGCTTCCAGTGACAAAAGGCAAGAATCAGGCAATACACAGGATTTTATATGGGGGTGGAACAAAGGGAAGTAACCAATGGAGCTTGACTGAGGAGGAGGAGATAACAGGGGAATAACCAATGGGGATAACTTAGGGGAGAGAATTACATGAACCAACCAATGGGGCATCGAAGAACTTTCTAGAATCAATACGTAAGCAATTAGGGGAAAAGCATAAACATGAGCTCATGCATAATAAAACTCAACATGTGAGCTAAAAACCACTGGGAATATATGAACCTGCCGTAACTGAGGGGTGAGAATTAAACCTCTGTGTTCTGGAGGCCTGTCCACCAGTCCTCTGCTTGTTCTGTCGCAGTGTCCGCTGCCACATCCACTGCAACAATACTGTTTTCCAATAGTCAGATTTTTCATATAAAAATTTGAACGCACATGGCAAATTCCACTTGCGTTTGGGAAACAGACATTATTAGATGCTGTTTAATTTTTCCGGAGGGGGTTGGGGAATGACATATTTTGCTATATTCAGAGATATAATCTATGTCTTGTATCCTCAACAGCACACTACTTATAAATATGGACTTTTAGGTACTCCATACAGAGCAGATAGAATATGCAGGGTTATTGTGCACTGGGGAAGCTGTCATCTGCAGACTTCAAGATGTGAATTATAATGGATTCATCATATAAATTGCCATCTGGGGATGAAGGATCAAGTCTTTATAACATGAAATGAGATCTTTCATAGTCTCCTTGTAGCATGAGTGATTAAATGCACACGAACAAAAGGTTGGGGGTGCTTTCTTTTCTTTTGTGGGGAGAAAGTGAATCTAGTGAATCTGTATTGATGAAAAGTTGGGTTATCTGAAAGCCCAGATTCTCTTTCCTTAAAATGATCCTCAAACTTACTTTAAAATCATATCTTCTTCTTTATGCACAAAACGTTAAACAAGGCACTTTTGCCAATAACTTTAGCAAATTCTTTGACTTGACTAATGAATCAGACAAATCTTACTACACAGATGGTTTGGGAGCATCCAGAAGAAAGGAAAATGTAGGTGGTGTTTGTTTGCGAATGCTTATAGGTCTTAATGGGGTTTGTACAGTGCTACAGATCTGTCTTGTCAGTTAAATGTATATGAAGTATTTGAATGTTTTGTCAGACTAGCTAGGAGAAAATATAAACATTTGTACCGGACCAAATGTTAAAAGCTTGTATCTAATTGACTTATCTTATATTTCTATTTTGGGGAAAGCTGAACCCCCTGTCCAAGCTATACTGATTGTAGTGACCTGAGCTCCACTGACTACACCTCAATTCTCACCTTTCTCTACACTTGTGATATTAGTAAGGAGAAGAAAGGAACTTAACTGTCCTCCAAACTTGCAGCAAAGTATGCATCCTTTTGGAATACCTACCCTGCTTGAATCCATGGTAAGTACAGATCTGAGACTATACTCCTTGACCCAAACACATGTGGAAAAGGAAAATATTTGGTGCAGTTATTCTTACTTTCTGCATGGAAGAGTAGAAAAAAGCATAAGATAATCTATTGTGAATTACCGTAATGGTGAGATAGTCTGCTCCTCTCTCTGGTATATTAATAAATTGAATCACTACAATACTGATATTTACTTTGAAGCAACATGAAATGGTTCAGTTTTATGCAGTTAAAACCAATTATATAATTACTTGATTCTAAAACATTCAGTATCAATAAGGAAACATAATTTAAGGCAATTTTATTTAATCTCTATCATTTTAATAATATTTGTAAAGTATAGGTGTCAAGGCACCAGAAGCAATTTTATACAGGCTACCCAGGAAGCAAAACAATAATCATCAGCTATATATCGAAAAACTTTTTTAAAAGTTGTAAAAAAGTTAAAAATGAAGTTTTTGTTCTTGAAAAGTCACCATTTACAAAAAAAAAAGGTATAAGAAAAGAAGTTACCTCCTTAATAATCTGTTTTGTTGGGAATTCTGTTGTAGAGAAAACAATTTTGATTTTGTGCACTTGGTTTTAATCCCCAAATTAACTTTGAGCTGCATAATTATATTCATTGCTGTCATACTTTGGAAAGAGAGTATTTTAAATCGTCAGAAATATGCAACCCCCCCCAGCCCCCTCCCTGCATTAGTTTATTTGCTATGACAGGTTCAGTTGATATTGATAGATTTTTTTATCTACTGTTTCAAATGAACAGCTTTAAGTATAAATTAAAATATCTCAGAGGTGCACTGAGCTTCAAATTTGTATTGCAATACCTAGTTACTGAGACTGGAAGTTCTCCTTAAAACCAAACATCAGTATTAAACCAAAACCAGGTTATAAATCTTTCATACTTCAGTTAGATTCCAAGCTGGACTCAGTGCAGGGATCTGTGAATGAAATTCCTTGTTCTTTCTTATATCCTGAATTAAGCAAGTAACTTCCAAAGAAGTAGGACTTTAACAGCAACAGTTCATTTTTTCACTAAATGTTTCTTTTTTTTTTAATGGTTACTTTTATTTGTTTAGAAGATAAATATTTTAAACAGAAATAATATCTTTACAGCAAGAGGTGAGGTTTCCACATTCTGGAAGAACCAGACAGTAGCAAAACCACTATCTGATAAGCTTTTATTAATGACTATGGAAACTGAGATCTAACAATGATCCTGAGGCATACACCTAAAATCAAGGGTGCACAAGAATGCATTTCTAAGGAGGCACTTTTCTAAATTTGGCCTGTTATTTATATTGTAGTGGCAGTTCCCTAGCTCACTTGGGATGCCTTTCAAGTGTAAGTGAACCTTTATTCAAAATGAGGACAGGAAGATAAAAGTTTGACAGCTTTCTGTGGCGAATAAATTAACAGTGTTGGAGTGAGGACATAAGACTGGATCTTTTCAAGGTTTCCTTTGAAGGAGACTTTGGATCTAGAAACATCTCATCTCAACCAATAAAAAGACAACTTTCCTCAACCAGGATGCTTTCTGTAAGAGCACAGGATCAGACAAACTGATTCAATAAAAATCTTTGCTTCAGTCTCTGAGCTCTTGAAGGATTAAATTTACCCATCTCCACAAGTGCAAGAGAGGAGAAGCCTCCTGGGGAGAGGGGCAGCTGCGGCTGGGCAGCTGGTGAGTGCTCCCAGGCACTGACAGCACAGGTGTGAGCTGGGTACTGGTACACCTGCAAAGGCTTGGAATGTGTCCTGTTCATACACTGTTTACTGGAGTCCAGGAGTTTACCTCTAGCTTATCTGGAAAACAGAAAACATGAATGGTGACATTCCATCTCTTTTTGCATAAGCATTAAAAGAAAAAAAGAAAAATAAAAAGGAAAAAAAAGAAGTGTCAAATAAAAGATTATTAATTTCTTTAAAATAATTATAGTGAGATTAGATCATGGTATCAGGTTTGTCATTCAAGGACTTTATTGTTATACTAGCCTAGGTTTCCTTTTCTACTTTTTTCCCTATTAATCAAAATAAAAATTCTAATCTTCATCTCTTAGAATGGTTCAGTGAAATATATGACTCAGATATAATATTCAAAAGCCTGCCATGCCAAGCTACTAAAAAAGGGGTTTTCTAATAAATCAGAACTTCTGAATTATTCTACAGTCCAGCACTTCAGTCATGGTCCAAACTGCAAGTTCCTATAAGGCGCCTTGGCAGGGAATGTCAGTAAAAATTAAAACAAAAGAACAGGCATTTCATCAGTGCTTTATTCTGTCGAGACAGTTTTCATGGGTGGCACAACTATTCATACATTTGAATTGATCGTGGTACTGTCTCTGCACTGACAATTGATACAAATGAGATAAAAAGGAACATTTAGTCATCAGATGATAACGTCTCTAAAATTCTATCCTAAGTTAGATGAGACAATAACTGTCAGGAATTAATACTGAAGAGGACTAAATCTGAAGTTGCTGCTGTGTGTTAAGAATACCCTGTCACTGACATTTTCACTATACATGTCGATTAAATTCACAATTAGTGTTAGCTTTGAGGAATGATCTGACATGTGAATGGGCCACAGAATCAGGAAACACACCAAAAAACAAATTACTAAGCTTCATAATGTGAATATATAATTAAGTAAAATTTAAAACAATAAAATTAGAAATACGACAAAATGTATGGTATGGAGATTAGCACAAAGCTTTCTGCCAAGCTCTAACTCTACCACATTCTGAAGACAATATTCTCATCTCTGACTACCACCAAGTAGTCACACTTTATTTCAGCAGCACATAGAAATCTGTGTTTGGAGATTATTTGTTGCACAGGGAAATATATCAATATAATGTGGGAGAAATATGTTCTGAACAAATACTTGAATGTCATATGAGCATTTCTTGGGTTTTCATGGCATAATACTACTATTTGATTATTTTTTAATTGTGAACTTAATTATTAATTTAGTGATTCTGTGATGAAGAATCTTGATTGTTATATGAGACATGAAATTATTTATTTTCAGTGGCATGTTTTTACAGACACGTTCTCTGTAAAATTTACATTGTGATTCATTGAGGTTTTTAATTTGATACTGAAAGAACTGGATTAGCACTCTGCATAAGTGTGGGTGCTCATTCCTTCTTTTGTCTGCAGTCATTAGTGCTTATTGGTATCCATGTAGCTGGACAGTGAACAAGGTCAGGAACAGATCTAGGTTAAAACTAACTCAGCAGAAAATAAGATGGCAGTGGTGGAAAGCTTAATTTAACTCAGTCTGGCTGTTGCATGGCTCCTTAAGTGCTTTTGCTGGCTTAAGGGGGAGGGACCAAAGGACTGCTGAGGCATGGTGAGCATAAGTTTAGAGACTATAGAAGTTTATGCAAGCTTGAAGTATTCACAGAGCCATACTAGTGTTCCCCTTGGTAACCTCTTGTGACTCCATCACTGCTACGCAATTTCAGAACAAAAAATGCTTTTAAAACTCCAGACTTTAATTAGAAAATTGCTAGAAGGAAATAAAGCATAGAATAAATCACCCCATGACAATGAAGTTTTGTCTACTATTGTGTGATTTTTTAAATCCAGCTGCTTTAGCTTACATTACCTAACTACATCTTCCTGTCCTTAGAAGAAATTGTTGTGTGTAAATCATCTCAGGAAAAAAGGCAGTCATCGGTAAAAGAAAATTTATTTTTCTAATGCAAATGCTGGTTTATTATAAGAGCTATAGCGTTTAGCTGATTATGTAAAATGTAATCCTTAGAAATAAAATAGTGGCATTAATTTTGGGATAGACTGTTCACATATCATTTAAAACATAAATGATTGGGAAATACTGAAAGACAAATCAAAGACAACATACTGCTCCTACTATTTAAGGCTTTATTCATGCTGTAGGGGAAGACCAGGATTTTTTTTTTCTACACTGAAATAAAGTGTATTTTTAAAAGCAGAAAAAGAAAAAAACATGGATGTGCGAGAGACTTCTTTGATCCTAATCCAAATGCCTTGTTACAGGAGGCAGCATCATCATATAATCCTATCTGAAATGGTCTCAGGTTCCTACACCAACTTCCTGCTTTTTTGCTTGAAAGTTTTTACCAAAATCTCACTCCTTTAATATTCTAAAACCTCCAAATTTTTCAACTCAAATTTTCAACTCAAGTGACCAATTAACTTACATGGTTAGAGAATCCAAGTTTATTTGCCAAAGTCTGGTTTACTTAGGCTCTTGGCAATCCGATTTTATCCTTTTTGCCTCCTTCAAGACATATTCTTAGTAAAGAAAGGTGATACAACAATTATAGCATTAATTGCTAATTCTGATTTTCCAAAACCAGGCTTTGCTTGGCAAAATGACTAAAGGTTCCCTTCCTTTCATGTAGTGTGGTGGGATATTCAGGGAGTTCAGGGAGAAAAGCAGGGGTGTGTTTGTCTTCCCAGTGGAGGCACTTGCAGTTGACTCTGACAGTGGACTTGCTTGTTTCTGTGTGGTTTGTCTTTTGGGTACAAGTGGCAGATGAGATGCTGACATAAAGATATCACACACTTTTGAATTTTACTTATTTTTGTGTCTTTTGAATAAGAAATACTTATAAGGGAGCATTCCCAAAGTCAGTAAAGATGAGGCCATGTTGTTTCGGTGCGTGTGAGACTAGAGCCATGAGGATATGAGCCATAGTGTGCTACTCTCCCTCAGGACCAGCTGATAGTCCATGGTTCATTTCATTACCAGCCATTAGTGATCATAGTCAAAAGGACTGATTGGACTGTAAATTTGGCTTTATTCCCAAACTGGTGAAATAACTCACTTAAGGTTTTTTTCTAGACCATGTACACAATTCCTCTTTATCTTGGTTTAAAGAGGAAGTCACATTACACAGTAGCAATACGTGTCACCACTCGTGGATGCAGGAGTGGGCTCGATGAAAAATAAACATCTCTTTTAGCTATGATATCACAGCTGTATTTTCTCAAACAGCACACAATAGTTCATGTATTCTGTCCTTGTAAAATGTCATGAAAAGATCACAGTTTTTTTAGAAAAGTGAGTTACTCAAAAGAAATATGATTTTAAAAACAAAAATATAGTTACTCCTGTATTTTGTTAGATTTTTTAGTAGCTTTTTTTATTTGTTGGCTATTAGTTTGATAAACCATCTAGAATTATTTCTGTCACTTGAATGGAAAAAATATTCAAAACTCTGTAGTCTAATAGTAAAGATTCTCTAAAGATTTACAAAATCACATAGTAATTTATATTTGTCAACATGAAAGCTAAAACCTCTCTTTCTGTGAACACTCCTGACAAACAGTACTGTTCTGATGTTTGCAAAGACAGACAAAATTTTGGGTGTAATGCAAGTCTATTTTATATATAAAATTTATCCTGTATTTTCAAAATAATCCTTGAATAAAAAGTATGTTTCTCTCAAGACCTATTTATATTTCAGGGCAGCCATATCTTTATTTTCTTATTCAGTCTTCTTATTTTTGTATTTCTGTGTGACACCAGTCTTGTAGAAACATACTACTTACATCTGCTAAAGCATTTAATATAGGTTTAAGAGGTTGTTAGAATTCTCTCTTCTTATAACAAGATTTGGTACATTCGAAATATTGTGCTTTGAACTAGAATAAATGATCCTTGCTGTGCAAGCAGCACCATCATTATGAGGTGATAAAACACTTCCTTTATCTTCTTTATTTACATCAGAAGTAGAATTAACAGCAGTAATAGCAGCAGGCCTACTCAGGATATGGGGAATTTGATTGAATTTTGTTGTAGAAAATGAGTGTATAGCTGAGTTTAGCCAGCTGATAGGGACTCACTGACTTACTCATGCTTCAGCACTTTTTTTCACTTCTGAGATGGATTTATTTAATTTTAAACTGATCTGAGCTGCTCAATCAGAAAAAAACCCCAGAAATTTTCAAGTAAAACTGTTCCAGCAAAGATTTTATACTGTAGAATTCAGCAAGAAATGATAGACGTTTGCAACTGCTACTCTACTCTTTTCCTTGAAGGCCCAAATTTAGAAAGCAGAAGAAGAAATATTTTCCATTTAATTAGTATATAGAAAGCACATGAACTGCATATACATTGCCATTGACTTCAGCTTTTTGATCACAGACTGCTGCTGACTGAAGGGGACTTACAAGAATGGTGGACTCAAACTGTCGTTAGAGGGGTAAGTGCTGCAGCCACAAGTAGTATCTTGGGAGGTTCAGGACGCAGATTAGGAAAAAAGTCTTCGCTAAAAGGATATTTCCACTTTGGAAAAGTTCCTAGAGAGAGGCAGGGAGTCTTCCTCCATTCTTGGGGTTTTCAAGACTGCATTACACAAAGCCATGACTGAACAGTCTAGTTCTCTCGATAGTCCTGGTCCATGCAGGAGAAGCAGATGAACTTCTGCTTGATTATTGTTCAAAGTGGGCCATGTACAGATGTAATTTCCAACTAGTGTTTCTATGATCTTACAAAATAGCTGAAATCCCATATCAAAACATGCAATACATTTAGGATTTGTTTAATCCTATCAAATTCCCATCTTAATCTTTCAAACTCAGTTCACTTAAAGGCAGATTTTGGAATTTAAGAAAATATTGCTATGGATAAGGCAGTCACATCTTTTTTCTGGATTATTGTTTTATCTAACCATGTTTAAAATCAACTTCAGCAGATACATTAGCAAACATTTTAGATATTTCAGAGGGGTACACAGAGAAGATAATTTATTGTACTGAGGAGAGAATGGTTGGATAAAAATTTTCACCTGGTTTTAGATTTACAGGAGTTAGACTTTCATGTCTAACATAGCCAGAGACATATGTTAATCAATCAAGAAAACCTAGCACTTTGTAAGGGTATGCTGGTTTTCCTGATAGTTGTCTAAGATAGAGAACATGAATCACCTTCTGAAAATGCTGGTTTATCTGCATTATGGAGTTTCCAAGATGACTCACACACAAAGATTTTAAATACCTAAACTAGGGCACATGAATACAGGGCTTGACACTGTATGACTGAAAAGATTTTTGTTTTATACAACAAAGAGTGAGAGGAAATCAAGTAAGCTTACAGCTTACCATTCTAATTCAAACCTTCATAACCACAGTATTATGTTTTTGGATATCTGATGCCAGTACATTACCTTTAAACTTTTAAAGAAAGAGGCTTTAAATTATTACTGTGTTTGGAGGTAAAAACACTTCAAATAATTTCAGCTACTTTGATCCTGTTTTTATTTTCCCTACGATGTATATAACAGAAAGTCTAAAGAAAAAAAGAGAAAACTTAATAGCTTAAACTGTCATTATTGTAGGTAAGCACATATTGTATATAACAGCAACAGTGAAAAAGACTAATGCTGACAACAACTCTATTTTGTGACAAACCATCTTGCACGTTCTTTTGGATAAATCCAAGTTAAACTTTCCCTTGATCAATTATTCAACAGAATTCATGAAAGGAAAAAAGTCTTTATATATTCTTATTCAACTGTAATGTAAGGTACCTTCATGTTCATAGCTGTCTTTTGGTGACTTGGTCAGAGGCATGGCAAAGCATTTTGATCTTGACTGACGTCAACATAACCAATTTGGTCTTTAGATTTTCATTGTTACACCCATCAGACCTCTGAGATACAAACGATGACATAGTAATATTTAGGCTGAAGCATACATCATTAAGGCAATGTTGAGTTATACGAGGAACAATAAATATTTGATCTTCATAAAGACAACAACTTGACAGGTCAAGAAAAATTGTGGGAAAAGAGTCACCCGGCCATTTATACTGTGCTCTAATAAATCCATTCACTGCACTGGAATCCATCAGCCTCTTTAAATCATTGACCTGCATCTTAGTACTCAAGCGATGCACATCTATTATACAACTACAGAATAGTCAATCTTGGTCTAGATATTCTTACCTTGCAACTGAGAAACTATTTTAAATAGTATTTGCTGATTCCTGTGTCATTAAAGTTAATTTTCCTGTGGTAGTGAGGGCATAACTGAAGCTGAAATAAGTTTTGGAGTATTCTTGCATGGTCAGTATTGAAATGAGTTGTTAAAATTCTATAGGATCCAGCTCTACTTATTATTTTATGTATATTATACCAGTTTATTGGAAATTTTCAGGGATCTTCATAATTATAAATCTAAACCTGAAGTGAAGAATGTATAGGCCCTGTTGCCTAATGATACCTGTTTTCATAATGTAAGTAGAGGTCTTGTACCCATTAATAAAATTTTGCTGCATATCTCAGTGTATTGTACTGGCATTTCTCATCCGCATTAGATAGGCATTTGGCATATATATGCAAGGGTTGCAGAGTAGGCAGCTGACAGAGCAGAAGCACCAGAAGGCAGCAGTTTGTTTTGATGTGCTGTATCTTAGCCATCTGGGGAGCGAGGTACTACTAACAGAAGAAATACAACTAAGGCTATTTAAAGAATCTCACAGAAACTACTGTAAAAGTATAAACCTGAAAGGCACAGCTATTACTGTTTATTGATTCTTTACAGAAAGATTTACTCACAGTGCTTCTGAATTGAATTTCTGATTAATAAATTCCTTGGTCACATTTGCTGAACATTTTCTTACTTCCTTTTAAAGAATTTGGCTCTCACAGCTTTGGCATTTGGGTCCATAATCATCTATTTGGGTAAAATGAATTTAATATTACATGGATTGTATTACATTGTTGTTGTTATGGTATATATGTATATTATGGAATTAGTCTTAATTAGCATTATTGCTGTATGCACAATCCTGATAGGATGAGCAGCTCATTCTAATAGGGACAGTAGGGGATGCTCATAAGCAGAAGATAAATCCCAGTGCAGTTACATTGCCATACAAAAAAAAGCAGGAGCCAGAACTTTTTCTTACCAATTCATTCAGAAATGTAACAGACATTTTTTGGTGAAAAAGGCTCCTATTGAAGTCTACAGTGTTTTCCATATAAGGTCATCACCTCAGAACAGCACATTAAGCTCTTGTAAGATTCAGAGTGGGATAAAATAAGAGGAAAACTAGTCAAAAGACTAAGAACTTAAGTGGCAACTGGCTATGGTGCTCTTTAGAATGGGAATAGTGTACAGAACAAAACAGGCCTGGTAGCTTTTTTGAGATGTGAAATAACCTGTGAGTCAAAAGGATGGAAAAGGCAGGGCACAAGAAAGTGAATTTCGCTACAAAACCCCCCACATGCCTTTTTTTTTTATAATGAGGAGACCTGTTTCTGAACATTTTCTCATGAAAACAAAAAGAAGAAGCTGCAAGGAAGAGATTCACTGTGGCTTCATGAATTAAAACTAGCTCATTCACCTTGGGAAAAAACAAGAAAAGTGACAAAGGGCAATACCTTCCTAAATAAAGAAAGCGAAGTTAATGTATCTTTGCTTCATCAGTTCAATCATACAAACACAGAATTCAACAGGAATTGAATTATTTTTTTTCTCATTCTTTGTTTTGCCCAAATAAAAAGCTGACATATGTCTTATTTGCAGGCCTTGTTAATATATGTATCTGCCCTTGTTATAAGACATGGCTAGATGCACAGATAAGAAAGGTTAATGCACAGATTTCAGCAAGTGAGAGAATTTTCTCTTCCTGCCTTGCCGCTAGCTCAAAGATTTCCTCTAAAAAACTTATTTATCCTCCAAGGCTGTCGCTGTGGAGTTGCAATTTATTTTTAGTGATTTTAACACATAACTCTAAATTAAAAATAGCAAGGATTTAATTCAAAAATGCCTAGTGAGGGTTACTTGCAAGTACTATTTTTGCCTTATCTTACTACTTAGTATTATTTTAGCAAACAGCTGGTGCAAACAGGAGGGAAAATAGATGTGCTTTAATAGCCTGTCTGGCTGACTGACTGGTAAGTGCTGCTGAAACACGCTGTGTTAACTTCATGAGTGAATTGAGCAAATGCAAACTGTCAAGTCAGTTAACATTTCCTGTTCCCACAGCTCTGACTTCCAGGCATGATAAACACTGTCACTGTGTTGCCTGAGCTTTACCTTCACCTGTCCAATAAATGAGGATTACATACGTTATTGCTCAGCTACTATGCTATGTGTCCCTCATGTGTGAGAGAAGCGTTGTTGGTGGCACAATAACCCTTGTATCTCTGTGACAGCATATAAGTCTCATCTTTACTTAAACTCCTAGCTAAAACTGGAAGTTGCTTCACAGTGAAAGAAAGTGTGAAGAACCTGTGAATCTCCTGTTGCATTCGGCACAGGAGTGTCCTGTCACACTGGCAACTCACAGTGCTCTCAGACAAAAGCCTTGTTTTAGAGCAAGACTGGGCACCAGCTATTTCTTCTTTAGAATTAGCTTCACTTGTCCCTGGCGGGAGAGTTTAAGCTCCAGAGTGTTCAAAGCTATTGTACTGTGTTGTCAGTATAGAGCTCCAAGAAGAACATGAAATCAGAAGTTTAATCATAAGTATTTGAAAATGTATTTGTTAAGAAATATCTGTGTCCTGAAAACATACATGAAAAAGAGTCAAATCAGAATGTACAGAAAATTCTGCTGTGCTTTATATTTACATTAGTATTTGTGTTACTGTTTTATGTCAATCTACTTTAATATTAAAAAGCCTACTTAGCCTTTTCCAGAGAGGTAATTTAATTTTATCTAACAGGTTTTCTTTTTGGAGAGAAGCTTTGAAAGAGTTCCCTTGATGAAACTAGTAATCAACCTAAAGTGAAAGTCAAGACTCATCTTTAAAAAAGACAGCTTGAACAATAAATAGAGAAAATAATAGAATATAGATTTCACAGTTAAAGGATTATCTCTTTAATTAGGAAGACTTAGCACTGTTAGATAATGGTTGGCAAAGAAAAAGTGAGCAAACACATATTACTCAGAAGTAGCCTATAAATCTGTACAGGCAAGCTGTTTGGCTGATTAATTTCTTCCCCAGCACTCTGTGTAACAAATAACACATAGACTTCCTGCAAGCTACAGGCTTTCTTGGAAACTTGTTTTACTACTATTCCATGTTTTTAATTTTGTATTGCTTCTCAGATATCCTTTAAAAAATTGACTGAATAACCAGTGCGCTCTAGTTAACACCAGAAAGGTGAGGGTAATTGAATTCATCTTTTTCAGACAGTCAGTGTTGGAATACAGTTATGTCACCAAAACCCCTACCTTTTGTGTCTGAGTTTATCTGTAAATTTGGCTCATTTCAGTATAGCTACATTGTGTCATTCATATGATTAAAATGGACAATATTTTCTGAAATACATGTGACTGAACATACACTTACAACATGTTTTTGAACATTCAAGTAAAAGCAAATTTGCTGTGATCATCTATGTCATCCAAATGCTCAATGAAACTAAGCTAGAAAAGTCTAATTATACTACCACATTTAAATTCACGTTCATTTTGAATGAATAATCTTCGTACATATTCTCTGTGCTTCAGAAATTAATCGCATCAACACATGCAAGAGCTGTTCACATGGGCAGTGATACCAGTTACAGGTGATGTGTAGCTCCATTGTGCTCCTTCGTTTTTGCATGTTAACCCTTTTGCCTGTAATAATCTTGTTTAAATAACTTAAATACTGCACACTGTTGTGGTTTAGTAGTTACCATTGACACAAAGCTAAGTCAGTGCTTCTCAGCTACTCTGGCACATTTTCTGTGTTAGACGGGTTGCTCTTTGATGGTCACAGATCAAGTACAAACTACTCTGACTGATTAAATATATGCTTATGTACAGTTTAGGTGTTGTAGCAGGAGCAATTCTAGACATTTAAAAAAATCTCTGAAACACAATGATTTTTCTTGTCATGTACTCTAGAGTCTCCACCAGATGATGTCATATCTAGTTTTATTTCTTTGTTAATGTCCTTTTTTTTTTAATTAAGTACCTCTCTAACAGGTTTTTGATATGATGTGCATAGATACTAAAGATATGGTGATAAAAAAGGAAACTATTTCATTTTTGGGACAACATTGAGATTCCCAAAGCTCCTCTGTATTGTTCTGGTGTAGATAAAAGAGACTTAAAAACTGATAATGTACACCAATCTGTATATGAAGAACTTTATTGCTCTTTATGTGTAATTCTACCCTGCTCTTTTCCACAAGTTCAAAGGGTTGACGAAAGGCTGCTCTTTTCCAGTCCTGAACAGAAATATAGGTAGCAGACCTACAAGAGAAAGAGAATATGTTTACTTGGGGTAAAGTGAACAAACTTCATAATCTCTAGCAGGCTTAAAAAAAATCTTTAGAAGAAAGTATTCATTATACTTTTTAAAGTGCTATGGTTAATACATGTGAGTAAATAGAACCTCTCACCTCCACTCTAAAAAAGCAAAGCCTGAAAAAATCCTGCACTAACCAAACAAAAAATTAGGCCAATGTAATTTTGGGATCAAAGGTCAAAACTGCAAACCTACTTTAATTGCATGAATTTGCCTTTGACTGCAGTAGCAACAGAACACAGACACACTGAAGGAAAAGGCACATCTGTTTTGGATGCTGGGTCTGTGTATATTGTTGGGTAGCGGAGTCATTCTGAAACACTGTATACATTGAACTGTACTGTACATAATTTTTTTATTACTAACTTTGGAGATAACACACTTAGTAGCTGACCAACCTTGTACCTTAGGTCTCATAAAGGGAGATATATTTACAGGGGCCACTAAGTTTAAAAGTATAGTACACTCAGTACAAAGTGGATGATGATCACAGAGGGGAAGCATGAAGAGGGTAGGCCATTTATATTCTTTTGGCACCATTAATTTTAATCTGAAACTTGGGTTTGAAAGGCAAATTGAAATGAGCACATAGGACTTTGAAAAAAGTTCCCTTGGAGTCTGAGCCTACCCAGAACAATGAACAGGGCTGAAATGCTGAATATTGAATAACTAGGAGGTTTGAGCTGATACAACCCCCTGTCATTCAGCTGTATCCTGGTCTGCCCCTTTCATTAAGCACTTGGGAACACCATTGCTTGACATGGCACTTTAGGAGAAATGAAAAATTCTATGCCGTATGAGTGGGAAACTCTGAGGCCAGGAGTGTCACCACTCTTTTTTAGAAGCACTGCATGACAGTATTTGAGCGTAATAGTGTGTGAATTCAATTACTGGACTTTACGGGGTGTAGCCCCTTAAGATGATAAAGCACTGCCTATGTGTCCCTAACCAGTTGCTTCCTGCCTTCAATACCTGCTTGCTGCACACTGCTTACATGGATAGGAACAAAGCATTTGTACGAACAAGGGAGTAGGACAGGGAAAAACAGTGTAGAATTGTGGTGTTGTATTTCTCCATTCCTTTCCTTACCAAATTGCCTGCCCTTTCCACCTGCCTCTCCCTTCCCCACCCCTAGTCCTAACCACTCCCTCGGGTTTTTCCTTCTGGTTCTGTTACCCCAACTCCACCCATGTACCACCCCTATGCCCTAAAACGATTAGTCCATGTGCTCTGTCCGCCCCCCTCATCCCCTTATAAAATCCCAGGCTTCTTGCCATGCGACTCTTTCTGCCTTTGGGAACCATGTAATAAAGGTCCCCTGAAGTGCCCATGTGGGGAGCCTCCTCGCCTCCTTTATCACCGCCGTGTTGTGGAGCAGACAGCTAGCTGGGACAGTGCGGGCAGCCTGGAAGGGGCTACGGGAAGCGGCATAGCTGCTCTCCCCAAGATCACCCTGCAGAGCTCTCCAGGAAGGCTGCTGCGTGCCTTGCCACCGCAGGAAACCCACAAACTGCAACACAGAATAGCACTTACACGTTCAAGAGAATGAAATGGCCAGCTAATAGCTTATGCGGACAGTAAGGATCAAAGAATTTATTCAGGCCTGTAATAATCCATGTGGATTTCGTATATCTAGATATTACCAGATGCATTACCTCAACTGCTGACATATGACACTAAGGTAATTTATATACCAGCACTTTTATAACAAGAACTTAGACTTCTAGCAATACATTTTCCTGTCCTGTGAAAGAAGAAAGACAGATCTTGACAGTTTTGACTGATGAGTCAAATAACTGTAATGAATCAAGGTATATTCCTAGCTGCCACATATAATGTGCTAACTATAATGTTACCGAACAAAGCTGTTTTGGTAAAATACCAGCAAAAATACTCTTTTTACCTCTTTGGGCTTATCATCACTGTCCTGGTTTCAGCTAGGGTAGAGTTAATTTCTTCTCAGTAACTGTTACAGTGCTGTGTTTTGGATTCAGAGTGAGAATGGTGTTGATAACACACTGGTATTTTGGTTTTTTGCTAAGTGGTGTTTATCTTAATTCAAGGACTTTTTTTTCTTGTCTCGTGCTCTGCCAGTGACAAGGTATGCAAAAAAGTGAACTGGGAGGGAACACAGCTGGGACAGGTGACCCGAACTGACCAAAGGGGTATTCCACACCCTAGAACACTATGCCCAGTATATAAACTGGGGGGCATTACCCAGAAGGGTGGCCAGTCTGATTTTGGGAAGAGGGGGTCTGGCACTGGTCAGCAGGTGGTGAGCATTTGCATTGTGCATCACTTTTTACCTTTTGATTATCGTTATTATTATTATTCACAATTATTTTACTTTAATTTCAATTATTAAACTGTTTTTATCTCAACATAAAAGTTTTACTTTGATTGTTCTCCTCATTCCACTGGGGAATGCATCCGAGTGTGTCTTCTAGGAGGCCTTTGGCTTCTCTGTCACACTGCAGCAGATTTTTCCTGTGCGAGTCTATGGATGTATCAGGACAGACAGCTGTTTTCCAGTGCGTGGGATCACAGCTTGGGAGAAAGGCTCTAGCTCTGCCTTAGTATGGTGAAAAGCCACTACACAGATGACTGGTTGCTGTTTTTCTGTTGCTGTTTGTTACTGTGGATTATACTTCAGCTCTGAATTTCTCTTTGCACTTAATGTGCAGAATTATTTTTTTTAATTTCCAAAAGACTAGATCAAAATAACTGATGATCCTAGCCCTTTTTCATTTAGCATGTCTGTTTACAATCTTATTTATTTTCTGAGAAAATGTGTGTACGCAGATCACGTGGTTTTTTGAAACAAAAAGCTTTTCTCAGTTTACATCTTGCATGGATTTAATACACTCTCCAACAATAAAGTAGCTGTTGATTATTGCCCTGCACAATTGCAACAGCCTCATTAGTTTCCCTATGTAGCTTCATGTTTCACTACAGTAGTTTCATGCCAAATTAAAAGTATAGGTCAAAGGACTAATGTGAGTTCAGCCTGTAGAAAGTTGAAGCTCACCTGGATCCAGCAATTTATAAACCTACAAAGCCACTTCATACACTATCCAAAAGCAAAAATTCACAATGGGTATAATTAGGAGTGCTGTTCTGTCTTAGCAATTAGGCTATGGCTGATATGTACATTATCATGAAAATGAGAACGTTGCATTTTCTTATTTGCACGCTATTTAAATATTGAATGTTTATCTAGGGTTACTGTGGCCATGGGAAATGTTAAACAATTGAAACAACTGATACTTTAAAAAATATTACTTACTGGACAATAAGCCTGTTTTGAAGGATACTTAAAACAAGGAGTTCCTTTCATTATGTGGAATACATTATTGGCCATGTTCAGTGTCTAGTTTTGGGTAGGATAGTACAAACACGCACTCTCACTGTGGCTGTATTTTGATGAAGTAAGATGGGGCCTTCCTATATCCAGAACATGTTAAGTACAGCATCAGATGCTGATGAGTCTCTCTTTGGAGAGCAAAGAGGGTGATGAGGAATGGAGAGGCTCTTGTCCGAGCAAGTTGAAAGATCTGGGCCTGTTTAGCCTAGTGAAGGCTTTCAGGGGACATTATTCTTCTTTACAGGTGAAAAAAATATAATCAGGTAGGTGGCCACTTGTGATTCCTGTTGAGGTCTCCTTTCACACGAGTTGTGCCATGGGGACGTGGAGGGAGAAGGCATGAGCAGAAGTGATAAGCCCCATCTTCTCTCTCCTTTGCATGAGAGCATTCCGTGCATGTCAGCAGCACAACTTCTTCCTGGCTTGTAAACCTGGTACATGGAATTAGGGAGATGAGAAGCAGCTTGCTGGAGAGAGGAGCTCCTGGAAAGCTGAAGTTCCCAGAGTGTTCTCTGATAAATGATCACCTGGTAAACACCAAGGAGGCAGGACATCTGCTCATGAAAAAGAAAGATACTATCTGGAAAATGTATGACAAATGACGAGAAATTGAATAAGGTTGCTAGTAAGCTAAGAAATAAGTTTTCTGAGCACTTTGTTGTTAATACAGTTTTATGTTGAACTGGCTTAAGGAGGGTACTCAAAGAAGTTATGAAAGCTATTATAAGGCTTGACTGCAGGGCACTGGTTTCAATTGCTCCAATGTTCTTTCCAAGATTTCAACCTGTTTCTAAATACATTTTCTTTTGATAATTGAAGACTTTCAGTTTTCAAAATTATACATTAATTAATGTAACTGCACAAGCTATTTTTGCAGAGATGTTTACAAATTTATTCTCAGGTTTATAAGCCTTTGTCTTTATCTTATTTTCTCTGAGTCTCTTTTCCTCTCTCATTTATATGAAGAGTTTTCTCTAGCATGCAAATACTTACCATCAAAAGGCTTAAAAGAAGCTGTTTTCCCAGTGAAAACAGCTACTACTGGAAAACTCCTTACAGATGTGAAAGGCTTAAGGACATTCAAATTATTAAGTATTTGAAGTGAACTAATTTTATTTTATCAATACTTTTAATACAATGGCATTTTTTCCAGTTTGCAGACAATAATAGGTTTTCAAGAGATTTATAAGACCTCTGTATGGTTTAATGGCTCAGAATGCATTCCCTTCCTATGATTTTGATGCCCTTAAAAGAAATTATTTTTTTACCATTTGAAATCCACATATAAATAATCTGCTTCACCAAACAACTAAAATGGGAGAACACAAAGGAGTAATTTAGATTTTAATTTGGTCAGATATATGCAGACAATACACCTGCCTTAGCATCAAAGAGCATTAATAGAAACAAAGGCAAATTTGCATCAACTTCATGATGAATAAATTGTAAACAATAGTTGCAAAGTATTTAATTAGCAGGTTCATAATAAAAGGTTTTAATGGACATTACATTTCTGAAGCTATGTGAAATAGAAAGTACTTACCAGAGGTAATAACTAGTTTAATTTCCTTCCATAAGTATAGAAGCCATTCTTTGCAAATTATTGTGCTTAGAAGCTGTGAAGTGAGACCATTGAGAGGAAGTCTCTCTTCAGTTTGGAAAGCACATATATGGAAATGTAATTCTGTCCCAGCGTGACCCCAAATCACTGAGATTAACAAGGATTTCTCATTGACTTCGGTTGCATTGGTGCTCTCTGATAATATATGTACAGTTTAAATATATTAAAGATATAGCACAGTCTTAAAAAGTGGTAATAATGCTCATCGCCATCACTGTAAAATAGTAAAGTACTGAAATAAAGCAGTATAGGAGTCCATAAAAAAATCTAAGCATCCAACATTTCAATAATGTTATCATATTCATACACATAATCAGTCGTCTTCTATAGCAATGCAGGATGAGTTTCCACAGTGTTGTAAAACAGAAACATATGATTTTCCCTTGCTGGAGGATATGATTCCATAGGTGTTAAGAATTTTAATGGAGTTACGCAATTTTACTTGAGGCCATTATTCACAGAATCATAGAATCATTAAGGTTGGAAAAGACTTCTAACATGATCAAGTCCAACCATTAAACCATGCTTTAAGTGTGCCCTAAGTGCCACATCTGCATGTTACCTGAAAACTTCTAGGGGTTGTTACTCTACCACTTCCCTCAGCAGCCTTTTCCAATGTTTGGCCACCCTTTCAGTGAAGAAGTTTTTCTTCATGTCTAATCTAAACCTTCCCTGGCACAGCTTGAGGCCATTTCCTCTCATCCTGTCCCTTGTTATGTGGGAGAAGAGGCCAACCCCCACCTGGCTACAACCGCCTTCAGGTAATTGCAGAGAGCAAAAAGGTTTCCCCTAAACCTCCTTTTCTCCAGGCTAAACAACCCCAGCTCCCTCAGTCACTTCTCATCAGACTCGTGCTCCAACCCCTCCACCAGCTTCATTGCCCTTCTCTGGATGTACTCCAGCACCTCAATGTCCTTCTTGTATTGAGGGGCTCAAAACTGAACACAGCATTTGAGGTGCAGCCTCACCAGAGCTGAAAACAGGAGGATGGTCACTGCTCTAGTCCTGCTGGCCAGGCTGTTTCTGATATAGAGCACCCATCTGGCATTAATTTTATAAACAAAAAGTAAATTAAAAGAGAAATGCATTGTAAAAGGCCTCTTCCTGAGAAATCTAGAAGTATTAAGATATTTCTAGTGTAATGAGAAGGGCAAGTAACACCTGGGAGCAGATATGTGAGGTTTTGCTCTGGTGGAGAGAGTTTAGCAAAAAAGAATTTGGACTTTTCTAAATACCTCTAAATATGATATTGTAATGAGCAAAAGGTGTGATTCATGTATTTGTATACAAAATTTCCTTTCTTAAGTGTTAGATAACTAACTTAACTGTCTCAGTATCTAGACCACATGAAATATCAGAGTAATGGATTTAACAGCTTTGATGATTTGCTTCTATGTTCCAGGAAAATAATGGTAATTGAAAGGATACAAGAACCTTCACTGGCAGACTTCAGACAAAAATGCTAATTTCAGGTAATATTAGAGAATCAAAAAATCTGTCAGGTGCTGAAAGAATGGGGCAGTCCTTAATAGGAGGGAAAAGACTGAAGGAAGAAACCCTGGAGGTTCATTTAGGCTAAGTCATGCTGCTGCCACTCAGCCATGTGCTTAAAATGCCCACCACATCTCTCCTGTTTCATTCTGCCCTTGGGACCTTCTCTTTCTGGGCAAGGGTACAAGGTGCAGATATCAATTTCTGTGACTGCAGGTTAGAATTGCCCAGATCAGGATTTCTCTCATTGTTAATAATGCCCAAAGAAACAGAAACCCTGAGATACCACGGTAAGGAATTCAGTATAAGGACATAGATAAGAGAAAGCTTCAGGAAATAATATGTCAGTGTGGAGATGAACTAAAAATAGCCCACAGACCTCTAAACATCCTTCACTCATCACACTTTTCCATATCTCATTCAGCTGAGTGCTAGAATATTTCTTACGCTGTAAATGATTTGAGAAGCTGAGCTGGTAAATTTGTTGTTGATAAGCAGCTTGAATATTCAGAAGAAAGAGGCCATAGAGAACTGAAACTTCATGTTCAACAGAGCAGACTAGTTGGGATGCAGCAGAAGGGCTAGTGCTAGTGAGAGCTATCTTCACAAGGAATTTGTAATTCCTATACTGCTATTAATGAACTGTTCACCAGCCCTGAGAACAGAATATTCCATTCCATACCATCATTGTATTAAAAAATTATGTAAATGAGATATGGAGACCTAATTAGAGTGCAGGAATTGCATGGTTCAAGGAAAAGTTCCGTTATGTGTCGGTAATTACACAACAGCCCTTTTTCCTAACAGGCTAAACCAACTCCATTTCATCATAATAAGTATTATAATTAAAACAGCTTTTCAAACTAATAGTACATGAAAAGTATAATAAAAAATGCAAAGTCCAAACATCTACAGGGTTTGTTTAAAGACCTGGGAAGCATGCAAAATAGGAAGAGAATGATTTTGATGCAGATAGTATAATAAGCTATTATTTTGGGGAACAGAATGTTAATGGCAAGTCCAAAATATACAATATCAAGGAAGATCCATACTTGCAAAGTTCCTGGCAAGACTAGACCCTGAAGTTATCCCACATTTTCTTTCTTTTCTTTTTTTTTTTTCTCTTTCAAAGCTGTTACTGTTGACTAGTACACTAATACTGATAAGCTAAAAGGTGTTATGTTGAACTGAGTTTTTTTTTCAGAGAGGAGAATGCCCTCTGACAAAAGAAACATTGAAGGAAAAAGATACTGAGAAAAATGCATATAAATGTCCTTTTCTTCGTGTTGGTACATGCTGCAGAAGAAAACTGAGAAAGTAGTTAAAAGTCCAAGATATATACATGTTACGAGACCTTTGGGAGAAATTTTTGTTGGTTTTGTTTGTTTGGTTGTTTTGTTTTCTTTTCAATAAAACTTGTTCCAGCTTCCTTGGAGATTTTACTGAAAATCTAACAACTTTAGGCTGTCTGTATAACACAAAGAGAAAACCTTTAGGAAAACCATGTCATTAGGCTTCAAGATAAAGCATGGTCCTAATAACACCAAGGTTGTGGTTTCAATCCCTGTGTGGGTAATTCACTGAAGAGCTGGATTCAATGATCCTTGTGGGTCCCTTCTAACTCAGAATATTTTATGATTCTGTAAATAATGTGCCAAACACATCATCTTCTTGATACTTTATTACCTCTGAGATATCTTTAACAGCTCTGAGCAATTACTGAAATTATAATTCTGCAATTATTCCTATGTCTAGGATTATGCATATGGTTTAAAAGGGGAAAATGGCCTATTTTCTTCCCCAAACACAAATTGAGTTGTGTTAATAATTGAAGATATGTACAAATGAATTATATTTGCTATCAGAAGATGAAAGAAACTTGTAACCCAAACTACTTATGGACCATAACTGATGAAGCCAAATAATTCTATACCTAATTTAGCTTTTTTTCCTCTAAACTGTTTATCATGGGAACTGAATCTTAAGGTTATATGTTGCATTCCTTTCCATTTTATTCCTCTTTTAAACAAATTTGTACTTTGAACTTCCAAGAAACTGCTATCTTTGTAATGAGACACATCCATCTGCTGTAGTTGTGTGCCATCATATCTTTACAGCACATAAATAAGAAAACCTAATCCCTTTTTTCTTATAAAATTAGTGCTTTTTGGGTACTGTATGATGATAATTTCTCCGCCTGAAATGACAGTGAACTGGAGGATTAGGATAGCAGATGACAGCATTTATTTCTGTAATTTACTGGTGCCATGAGTAATGTTTGAGACCATGCCATTTCCCTAACATTTCTGACATAAAAAGTCATTTTCACTGCAAGAGTGTTATAAAACTTGGCATAATGGACTTTGGTTTTTTTCCAAGAACTATTAACTCCCCAGCTACCAGATTTGGAAGAAGGAGAAAAGAAGACTCTATTACACATTTTGCACAGAGCTTATTCATACCTCAGCTAGCAAAATATAGCTGCAAAGTACCATTTGGAATATTTTCAAAGAAAATGTTTGACAATAAATATAGTTAATTTCAATGGAAAATGAAAATACATGGAAATGTTTCTAAGAAATCTGTATTTCTGTATACAGTAATGTACCAATGCCCATTTAAAGAAGTGTTCATCCAGGGCTCTTCCTGAAAATTCAACAAAAATGTATGACTGGTTTTGAAGAATTTAATCTATGCTTTTGTGAGAACTCTTTGTACTTTTTATCCGTATATGTGAAAATGTCAGGTGAAAGTTACTTAGACTTCTTCCTAAAAGTAAAGGATGTATGGAATGATTTTAGAGAAAGTTATGCTTTTGCAGAAAAAAGTGGTCTATGTCATGTGATATCATGATTCTGTTTCTCAGGTAGTGATTCTTGGTTACTATTCACCAACTTTTAATCCAATTTAGCCTATTCACATTAATGGCATTTCCTGTTGTTTGACTGCATCAGCTCCGTGAAGTTCATTGTTGTTTGCATATTTTTCAGGATATTTATGTAAATAACGGGCCAAAGATCTTTTTAGACTAAGCATCTGAAGACCCAGGAGCTGTTGCCTAATGCATATGATAGGTCATCTATAGACGTGGTTTCTGTTCCTGGAATAATGGAAAACCATTGTTCTCTGGACTCAGATTAATTTTGTCTCTATTTAGATCCTCTATGAAACATGATCTGCAGGGTAAATTTCTCAAACAACTTGTTTCTCCTTGTCTAATCTTTTCTGGTCATACATGAAATTAGGATAGCATGATTTTCTTTTTCCTACCCTCCAGCTATTTTGCTGTATTAGGTCAAGGGGGCAGTTTCACATCTTAAATCTTGTAGTAACTCCTGTGTACATTTGTGCTTAACACCTTCATCTGCAGCTCTCACAAACCTACTTTGGTGAAATTAATCTTCAAATTTTCTTTTATGAGAGGAGCATTTTCAGAGGCCTCCTCAACTCAACTGTTTTCATTCTCAACTCAAAATATTTCTTTGCTGGTGTGTTGTCATCTTTGGCTTTTACCTTTTCATTTAATTTTCTGGTATAACTCTTATCAAGAAGTGTGAAATCTCACAGATTACCTGCATTATTTCATCTTTCCTCACCTTTATCCCCAGTTCTGTCTTTTCTCAATTTCTCCTTCCCACTTTCTAACATTTTATCTTTAGCAGATGAATGTTAAGAGATGAAAATTTCTTAATTAAAAAGAAATTTTACTTAAAAGTCCCATTCTGAAGTGCATCCTTTGATTTTTAAAGTACTTACATGTTATTTGATTGTATCACATACATTTGCTGGTTTTTTGTCTTGTTTCTTCAGTCATGGTCATCAGTCCTCTCATACAGAAACGGCATTGCCAACATACTTCTCAGATGTACCTTCCTAAATGGAGAAGGATTTTTTTCTTTAGGTATCAAAGCAGACTTCACTATTCTCTTCAATTATTTACTCTTACAACTTACCTAGACCTGTAATCTGTGTGAGACATGCAGAAAATAAAGGTAAATCACAGTTCATTTTAGCCCCATTGAGAAGGTACTTGTCAAATACAGCAAGAGACTTTTCCTAGTCTGTTCAACCATAGAAATATATTATAAAATGGCAAATAGAGCAAAGGAAAAAAATTTGAGTAAGAAGTTACTATTTCTTTTGTATTCTGAACTGATGTTTTCAGTGATTTTCTTCAAATCTTTCAGTGAGACTGTAACCTAAAGCCTGGCATGAGGAAGGCATAATGCACATCACTTTGGACTATTTTGTTTTTGTGTTTTTTATGTGGGGATGTGCAGCTTACTCATATGAATGATGTTCCAAAAATCTTTTCAGAAGAAGTCTTTTAAAACCCTATGGCTGTCCTCTGGAGACAATAGGAGGGTTTCCAACATCACTCCAGTTTGGAAACCATCTAACAGTCCCCAAATGATTACATACCATTGTCACAATTGCACATTTAGCCTCACAGCCCCTGGAAAGGGGATGGAGTGCCTCATTCTGGAGGCCATCTCTATCCACATGGATGACAAGAAGGTGTTCAGGAGCAGTCAGCATGGATTCGCTAAAGGTAAATCATACTTAACCAACCTGTTTGCCTTGTGTGATGTAACAGCTACCTGGATGGAGGATGGGAGAGTGGTGGATATTGTCTACCTCAATTTCTTCAAGTCTTTCGACACTGTCTCTCACTACATCCTCATAGGCAAACTCAGGAGTTGAGGAACGGATGAGTGGATAATGAGGTGCATTGAGAACTGGCTGGATGGGAGTTCCCAGAGGGTCGTTATCGACGGCACAGGGTCTAATTGGAGGCCTGTCACAAGTGATGTCCCCAAGGTGCAATACTGGGCTCAGTATTGTTTAGCTTATTCATCAGTGACTTGGATTAAGGGGCAAATGCCTGCCCAGCAAGTTCCAACAAGCTGTCCATGAGCCAGCAGTGCCCTTGTGGCTAAAAAGGCCAGTGGTATCCTGGAGTGCATTAGGAAGAGCCAGGAGGTTGAGGAAGGTGATTCTGCTGCTCTACTCTACCCTGGTATGGCACATCTGGAGTGCTGTGTCCAGTTTTGGACTCCTCAGTGCAGGAGAGACACGGACCTCCTGGAGCGGGTCCAGTGGAAGACAACAAAGGTGATGAGGGTACTGGATCATCTGTCTTACAAGGAAAGGGTGAGGGAACTGCACCTGTTCAACCTCAAGAAGAGACAACAGAGAGGCAACCTCATCAATGTCTGAAGGAAGGGTGTCAAGAGGATGGAGCCAGGCTCTTCTCGGTGGGAATAAGCAATAGGATGAATGGGCAGAAACTGATGCACAAGAAATTTCGCCTGAATATGACAAAGAACTTCTTTACTGTTTGGGTGACTGAGCACTGGAACAGTTTCCCCAGAGTGATGTGGATTCCCCCTCACTGGAGATACTCAAGGACTGTCTGGACACAATCCTGTGCCATGTGCTCTAGGGTGACCCTGCTAAAAGAGGAAGGTTGGACCAGATGACCTCCTATGGTCCCTTCCATTATACATTCTGTAATTTTGTGATTCTATTTGTGTACATATGTGTGTTTTCAGTGGGACAGAGTGAGAAAGCATATGCGTGTATATGGATATGGGAGAAGTGATAAAGCAAGTAACAAACTTTTATTTCTTAAATATCGCCTAATCCTTCTAGGGCTGTTTTCTGCTCTGGAAAGTGCCAGCAACCACTCAGCTTAATGTCAAATTTCCACTTCTGTCCCACTCTTGTCGGTCACTGAGATGAAAAGAATTCTGTGGAAAGCAAAACAGAATAAATCTGTGCAGGATATTTTAGCATGCTGAGCAGCTGCTACTTGAAATACAGATCAGAACTTGTTCTTTTGGGAGAGTACCCAGTGATGGATTTCCAGAAGCACAAGCAATATGTTTACTAATCTCTCCTGGCTAGCAGCAGTATGTTTAGTTTCCATAAGCCTGGAGGCCAGTAGTCCTGTGAGAACCTACAGTTGCAGAAATCCAAGCATAATAATTTTGACTTCAAATGACACAGTAATTCCTCAGCTTTTATACAGATCCAGCTGCACATTTCAGCTCTACAAGTACTACAAAAGAAGTGACATCATCAGTACCTACATAATATTTTTAGCTTGTGCTAGAATCTAATACTGTTAAGGGGCTAAAATAAGAAACGAAGTTCTAAATTCTTCAGAGTTGCAGTCATGAAGCAATTACATCTGCAGTGTCCCATTAACTTATGCTGTATTTCCATGAAATTTCAGAGGGCATTTTTTTTACTATCTACTGACTATAAAGAGTACAAGCACCAAGAAAAAACTTAAAATGCATTGAAGACAGGATTTTTCATCTCCTTTTGTCTTTTTCTGGTAGGTTTTTTTATATAAATATCATTTGACTTGATTTTATTTAGACTGCTGCATTTCTGTGAACACAAATAAACACAAAATGCATCTATATGTATTGTATATATTCATAAATTCACACACACACTTTCCCCAATACACTAAGGTGTGACTCATATTTCTGAAATTGCACTTGGGTGTTTGTGACAAGATGGCAATGGGGCCTGTAGGACAGCCCCTGTAAGCAGAGGCTGGAACTGCCCTGTGCTGGACACAAACTTTTCCAGATGGCTCTGACAAACCTACCGCAGGCCATTGCTGAGTCCTTCAGCCAACAATCTAAAAAACATATTTAAGAAAGGGGAGAAAATGCTGGACAGGCAGAGGAGGGAGAAAAAAAGAGTAAAACAGCAAAGGGAAAACCAAGGTCAGAGGAGGAGCAGGAGCAGGGCAGATGCTGCTGCAGGACTACAGCTCCTTTAGGACCCATGCTGGAGCATGAAGAGGAAAAGGGTAAAGAGGACGGAGTAGCAGAGGCAAACCATTTTGTACTGGCCCTAAAACTCCCAAAACCACCACTTCCTGTGCCACAGGCTGCCTCACCAAAGGGACTGAACATAACCTGCAGCAATAACAAGGGAGGGGAGAGGAGTTTGGGGTGAAGCTGAGCAGGCAAAGGGAGGAAGAAAGGCATTTTCCTTAAGTATGTTTTCCCCAGATGTTTTAATGTTGTGGGTTTTTTGTTGGCTTTTTGTTTCTCAATACCTGAATAAGTAATTAAATACATATGCTAACTGGCAATAAATTTTCCACCCACTACATCTGTTTTTCCTGTGTTAGTAATTGATATGGCATCTCCCCGTGTTTATCTTGACCCACAAACTTTCTTACTCCTGTTATTTCTAAGTTCTCCCCCATCCTACTGAGGGGGCAGTGACTGGCTGGATGGGACTTCGGCTTCTTGCTGGGGCCAATCTGCTACATAATTTTGTGTTAATACTCATATATATTGGGTTTTTAAAATTTTGGCTAGAAATTTCATGGAATTTCTTGTAATACTTTAGGTATTTGATTAACTTACATACTATCCTAAAAGCAATCCCCAGAAATAAATTTTTTAAAAATGTTACATTTTTTGTGTGTGTATGATTGATCTTGTAGTGTTTCAAATGGAAGAGATAGTATGCACTCACCAGAGAGATTTCCATTTGGATTTAACTCTAGCCAGGCTCTTGAAGTTATCCCACATTCCTTAGGCCTCCCACTCTCTTCTCAGCTTCAGTTTAGTCCCCAGCAGTAGTTCCGGACCAAGATTCTAGCTATGAAATTTGTGGTGGTTTTTTTGGTCCTTTCTAACCTACTCCTACATGCCTCCTCTTGGATTTTTATCCTAAACTTTTTTTTCTTCCACTCACAATCTAGTTACATTCTCCTTTTCACCTTAGATGCATCTATTTTAAGTTCCTTCTCTCCAGACAGATACAATGTAGCAGAGAGAGGTATTGTGATGGCTAATGATCATGAGTGTTCATTAATATTTCTTGGATCTATCAGTTTCTTTTTGTTATCATTTAGTATCAAGAATGACAGGTTTTTTCTTAGACTCTTGTTGGCTAAGAAAATTACGATGTTTGTCTCTCAATAAGAGGTTATGGAATATTATATTGTTATGGTCATTTTACCTAAAGATCTTTCAAGTTGAATTTTTAGAGAGCTTCATCTTTTCTTCATGCTTTATAGGTAATCCAGGACTGTTGGAAAAGGCAGCAAATTATATTAAAATATGATGATAGCAACCACCTAGTGTCCAGCTGTTCAATCAAATGTCCTACTAAAGAATGGAACATTTATTAAAAATTTGGTTTAGCTTGGAAAGTATTTGTCTGAAGCTGTTGGACTGGGAAATATGTTTGGAGGTCTTACTGTGTGGGCCTTCTGAACACAGTATGTCATTTGACTTTTAGCCTAGAGTGTCAAGTAGTTACACACATGCCATTAGTGCTGGGCATTAAATGAGGGTAAAATCAGTGAAGAGTGGATTTTAATGATGTGAGATTGTGAAAGTTTGCTTTAGCTGTGGATCTTGTTATCATTAATTTGATTCTCAGGTCAGGACTTGTGAGGACTTAAAGAATGCAGTTGCATGTCTCAAAACTCGATTCCCATAAGAAAAGCCACCACAACAGAACTTGAGATAAGCACGGACAGCACAGCAGGAATGATTTAATTCCAGGCCTAACAGAGGTAAAGCTTTGGAATTAGCACACCAGAGAAATTGAACTCTGCAGACTGTGGGAAAGAAAACCACTGCTTACACCCATGCCAGCCCAGGTCGTGGAAGCATTGGTGACCACCCTGTGAATATCCAGGACCTGGCCTGTATAAAGTGGTACCTCCAGAGGAAAGACTCGGGGACTCCCACCACAGAGAAGACCAGGGTGAAGAAGACCAGAAGGACACTGCAGGAATCCACATGGTGGTGACATCTTTTGCGTAACCTCTCTCTCTCGCTTTTTCTCTTTCTCCCTCTCCATTCCCCCCATTCCTATTTCCTTTATTTCTCTACTTCACATTTACTCTTAAATAAAATCAGTACTATTGATGTCGGCATTTGCATCTTAATTCAGGGAGAGGCATCTATTATAATCGGATCATAACAGGGCTGAACTCATGGTTTTCTGAAGATATATCAGTGTGAATAATTTTGAAAATAAGGAGCTGTTATATAGTGCCCAAGGAAGAGGAGTTGGAGCTAGATGATCTTTAAGTACCCTTCTAACCCTAGCCATTCTGTGATCCTATGATTCTATGAATATAACAACTTATATATGGAACAGCTTATCTGCATGAAAGAAAATGTCATTTTTAGCTGTTAATTTTGTTTACTGTTTGAGCATTTTCATGTGTGTTCAAAGTACAACATTTGACATCCTGAGTTACCTGGAGTTTATCTTTCAAGGCTGTCACAATTCTGATGAGAACTAATGTTAACTCAGTTCAAAGGAGAAATAAAGTTTTAATGCAGAAATTTGCTAGATTCTGGAACCAAACTATGTACAGACCAGTTTAATTAAACTTTGTGAAAGATGTTAAGTTTCATTTATAAATGTGTCAAGAATGACAGAAATTACTAAGAGCTGAAATGCTAAGCAGGATTATGCTTTTCAAGTCAATATATATAACTGGTGTACTATTATGCATGTGGGTTGAACTGCTGAATTGTATTGCATTATATATGTCATTATGTATTGTATTATGTACGGTTCTGTCAGAAAAGGATCTGCAGTTTTTCTCTTAACTATGTATGTACCTGAATAAATAAAAATGTGCAAATAATTATATGTTATCCATGTTCCTTTATTAGCATGTGTCTTTCAGCAGTTCAAGGAGCTTCATCAGTGATGATTTGCTTGCACGTAAGTGGCCTTCTCCAGCAGTGCTGGTGTGGCTGATTGAATACTTGTTTTAAAATTTTTTAAATGCTGGTTTGCTCTGGGGGATAGCAACAGGTTCTTCATTTTAAGGGAGAAGTTGACTTTGTATGATCTGCAGGCTTGACAATGAATCTAATTTCATGGATGTTTATTTATTACATACATATTTGTATTAAGTTCTGATAAGTGAATTTAACCTATACTAAAGATACCAGCCAGTGAGTATGGGATTGCAAAACCTCAAATACACACCAGGGCCAGCACTAGTTCATGTACCTCCTGTTATGAACCAGTTATAACAGATGTCTCTCCCTGAATTAAGATGCAAATGAGACCATATGCCGAAATCAATAGTGCCAATTTTATTTAACAGTAAATCTGAGGTAGAGATATAGGAAGAAATAGGAATGGGGGTTGAGAGGTAGAAAGAGAAAGAGCGAGAGAGAGAGGTTACGCAAAAGATGTCACCACCATGTGGATTCCTGCAGTGTCCTTCTGGTCTTCTTCACCCTGGTCTTCTCTGTGGTGGGAGTCCCCGAGTCTTTCCTCTGGAGGTACCACTTTATACAGGCCAGGTCCTGGATATTCACAGGGTGGTCACCAATGCTTCCACGACCTGGGCTGGCATGGGTGTAAGCAGTGGTTTTCTTTCCCACAGTCTGCAGAGTTCAATTTCTCTGGTGTGCTAATTCCAAAGCTTTACCTCTGTTAGGCCTGGAATTAAATCATTCCTGCTGTGCTGTCTGTGCTTATCTCAAGTTCTGTTGTGGTGGCTTTTCTTATGGGGATTGAGTTTTGAGACATGCAACTGCATTCTCTAAGTCCTCACAACTTTATCCTGCATTTTAGTGCAGATTTGCAAAATTAACTGTTAAGATTTATAGTTGAAGTGCTTCATGCAAAGATATACAAAAAAGAGACCTTAGCCACTGTGCAGAAGTTTTTAATTGATCCTACAAAGACCAAAACTATGCTATGTACTTTTGTGCCATCTGCTGCATCTCATCTATCTACTAACACGAAGCATAAATGCAAAATGCAGCTTTATGGAATGCTCTATAACATGGTAGCTTGAGGGAGTGGTTGGACTTTCTGCTGGAACTACAGTAGAGGTGACATTAAAGGTAAAATTCTGATGCTTGAAACTGTATGATGAACTGAGCAGAAAGCACAAGCTATGACCACACCAAAATTATTGCTATTCTTCTTATTATCAACTCCATGACTAGCTATAATGTTTGCATGGAATGATTTCAAATAGAAGGTGGGGTGAGAATGTGAATAAGAAACATTATTTTCTTCCATTCGTCTGTAAGTGTGTGCATGGAAAGATAGTACAATTTACCAAAATACCTTATGGCAAAGCTAGGAGAAAAGTCTCTATTTTGAGGAAAGCGTTTCAATAATAAGACTAGATTTTCACTCTGACCCTAGAGAGAAAATTCTCAATACTGCTTTGCTGATGCCCTAAATATTTCAGTCTCCCTGAACATTACATTTTTGGAACACACTCTAGAAAATATATTTTTAAAAATATGTGTTTTCTAAGGGTGATAAACACTTACATAATCTAGTATACAGCTAGAAGAGCATTCCAAAATAAGAAACTGAAAACATGAAGCAATGGAGCTATACAAACCAGTAGGAACCAAGCAATGAGTTCTGCTTCCTGATTATGAAAGCTGGCTTAGTGGAGAGTCATCACTGAACAGTATCTACAAACTGCACCATGGCAGTTAGATTAATGATGATTCTCCCAGCTACATTTAGTCATGAAGGAATGGGATTCTTCCCTGATGTGTGGCTTGCGTAATATAGTAATTTCAAACCCATTGAATGCAAATGTAGAGTCTGGTAATATATGAATGAGATAAGTAAATGGCTTAGCATAGGTGTGAAGGACTACCCATGCTGAAAGGAAGGGTAATGAAACTCATATCCACAGTATCACTGAGTCAAGGGGAAAGCACAGCTCAGCATGCAGAAGAGACTTTCATAGGTCCTGGGCACCTCTGTACAGAGGAATTCCTGTAATGCAAACCAGACCAGCTCGCTAACTGTCCTCCCTTGTGCCAGCTGTCTCTGCATGTAGGCAAATGTCAGAGGAACTGGAGATCATCAGGGTGCAAGGGAAATTGAAACTGCATGTCATATTCTGGTTTCTGTGGGACTGGTTTTTAACCAAGAACCAATTTCAACCAAATGTACAGAGATCTAGGACATAATGGCTTTCTACAAGCATGGTGAAAACCAGACACTGACTAGAAGACATAGATGGGAGAACTGAAAATCCCCAATAGAAAAGCTGCAATATGAGTGCTTATTCAGGTCATCTCAACAAATTCCTGCTGCTCTTCAGCCAGAAATGCAAAACCTCGCGGGCTGGTCAGCAGGCTTGTGTGCTGGCATCACCTCTCACTAAGCTGCAAGGCCAGGCACACTCAGGGAAGAGAACTGCTGCTGCAGTAGTTAGAGGGTGTGTGCAAGAGGGAACAACAAACACTGAAGAAGAGTGATGTGAAGTTACTGAGGATGCAGATTGCAGAACTCCTGTGTAGCATAGTTTGTAGGACAGAAATCCATAAGAAAACAGGCTTCATTAATCCCCTGTTCACAATACAAGATACTTTCTGTTTGACCAAACAACTCTCTAATCAATAAACATTTCATTCTATTATGAACTGAACACAGAGGACTCATTTGGGTAAAGCGTACTCAGAAGCTGATTTCTAGAGGTAAAGGTTGTATGTGTTTAAGCATTATTTCCTTTTATTTTCTCTGCTGAGAAGTATTTTTCTGAATAATATTTTGGAAAAATATTTAAAACCAAAGCCACAGTCTTCATGATATCTCAGATGTACCATAAACTATTTTTTGGAATTGTAAACATGCCATTTTTAACTTCCATGTATTTTATATATTTTCAATATTAATGTGAAAACTAACTTGCAGCTAGTCAGAAATCTGAAAAGGCACAAGTGACCTTTACAAATTGGTGAGGGTGTGCTTCAGAAGAGAAGACAACTTCCTTGAGCAAAATTAGTGATAGCTTCCTAAGTTATTGTTTTCACTGGTGTATTTTACTTTAATAGTTCTGATTTTGATGAATACTCAGTCTGATTTTACTTGAGGGCAAATAAGAATTTTCCTTACTTGAAAAAATGAGACTCTCTAGCCTGTAGGCCCTTAGGGGTGGAGAACTTCTCTGATTCCAGGCAGAGCTTTATTACAGAAATCTCCAAAGTGAATGGAAAGTAGACCACACAGTATATAATCACTGCTTGTGAGTTTTCTCTGTGGGTTATCAAGATAAAAATGGTTAGGTTACTGACTGGGTAGAGGAACAATTGTTTGTTCAACTGTGCATAAATAGTTTTAAAGGTGTGAATAGGTCTTGTTGTTGAATCAAACATTTTGCATAAAAATACCATTAGAAAGACACCCTGGTGTGGTTTTATGAGATAATAATTTCAGTAATAGAAATGTGAACTCTGTTATATACATTATAAAAGCTTGTTACCCTGTAGAGTCCCCGGAAAGTGAGACTGCCACAACTCCCTTTTATATTGTCGCCCTTTTATTGATGGAAAAAGTCTGTAGCTAGAGGTAAGTGCTAAATCATCCTGTTAGCTTTGCCCCATTATCTTGTACACTTCATGCTGGGAACTGAAAATATCTTGAAATATAAATTTATACAGTAGTATTAAAACCCTTCAAACTCAATGTGCTTCTTCAAGGATGAACTAACTGTTCATATGTATTTTATATTTAATAGTCTGCAAAATATACTAAAAACCCAGGAGTGAGGTGTAGATGGTTTATAGTTCCTGTGTTTGAAATGAAAGTTATTAGAACAACTGAAAAAAAGTTTTGTTAAATGCACTGCATTTTACGAGCTAATATTTTACAAGCTGTATTGATCAAAACCATTCTGGCAGCAGAAATGAAACAAAAGAGTAATAGCCAAGCTCAAGCTTCATGCAACCAAATAATAGTGTGGAGTAGTAAATGGAAAGCAAGACAAAAAGGACCAGAGACATCACATAAAATCTGATATTGCAGAATATTAAATCCACTGCAGATAATCAGTGGCATATGAACAAAATTAAAATAGACAGTCTGAAGCTTCAAGCTGGGAAACATAAATTTTTATCTCACTAATGTTTCCCTAATGGATAGTTCTGATGCATGATGGGGATTTATTTTTAAATAACGTTATTTCACTGCTAACTGACCTTACTGTCCAGTTCAGTTTGCATAAGGAATTGAGATGCTTAGAAGGTATGATTTTTTAAGAAAAGAGAATTTTTGCAAAGTCACTCTGAAAGCTAGAATGAGAACAAGATATGTTTTGCTTTAACTTCAAGAAGTATAATGATAAACAAAATTCTTAAAATAGAAACACAGAAAACCAATTCTATTTAAATGTAATTCTGAGACCATACTACATCCCCGAGCTTGGAGTGAGCTGCATTTCCTCTGAGTCTTGTGCTCCTTTAAAGTTTTAGAGGCTGTAATAGAGCTTTGGAAAAATGCAGGCATCTGCCCACACTGAGCTTATTTAAAGTCAGAGGTCTAACAGTAGATTAACTACATTGGTCCATAAATAATGCACCTGTCAATTGCACAAAATAGATTGTCTGTTATTTGCACAAACCCCCAGAGTTTCTCAGAGGAAGTGTTGTGGGGCAGTGTGCTAATAATGCCAAAGCTTTGGGCAGAAGTAAGGATAGACCCTGACCTTGATCAGATGTAGGTAATAATTACATTGCAAGTAATTAATGATGTAACTTCCTGTTTGCTTTACAGTAGCTCTTATTTCCTGCAGATGTGGTGCAGGATCTTCTTGTATTAAAAAAAGCATGTTTATAAGACTATGGCATGTCATCACAGTGTGTGATTGAACAAACTGTTAATTCTGCTTTGTTCTGGTTATTGTGGTTAGTATTTGATAACATAAAACCTCATCCACAGATCTGACCTTGTAAGAGATATGAAGTCAGTCTGTATAGCCATATGGTGTTTATATTAGAAAATTGACCAGTATGAGGCAACAGTCACTGCACCAGTATGAAATTGTCTACATTGCTGAGTTATTACTATAATTAATACAATTTTTTTTTTTTAAAGTTTTGGCATGAGCAAACTAGCTGTCTTCTGAATATTTCCTGGGTACACTTTGGGAATTATCACAGTGATGCCTTAGGTTCTAACTTTTATATTTTTCAAATCCTGTACTGTCTAACGTGTAACTCTGAAGTTTCATGCGGCCTGTTAACTACTGCTCTCTCATGCTGGTTAGACATAACAAAGCCTCTCTAGGTTTGCTCTTCAAGGACACCAGGCCCCAAAATGTGTAAACTAAAGCCTTGGGGGGGAGGGGGGGGGCAAACTTGGGGTAATTACGTCATTAACTGAGGTTATAACTTGAGAATTAACCCTGATATGCAAATGGATCAAACTTATAAAACTGTGAAGAACCCATGACCCAGGGTCCATCTTGGGTGTAGCCTTTTGACTGCCTAGGGTGTACCTTTGAAGGCCCTTCAAATAAATACCTACTTTTATTCTCTTATTTTGTCTACCCTCTGTGTTTTAGGTGGCCACCTCAAGGCATCAGCAGTCCAATGACTACTCTCAGTTATAATTTTGGATTTTGTCAGTATGTTCTGCATAGAAAGGGTGTTTAACAGTACGGGTACCAGCCTTTCTAGGTTCACTAGCTGCAGTACTGGAGAAAGATCAGAAGCATATTTAATTTATTATCATTGAAACTGCTTCACAGACTGGTAGTACATCCCAGCTGTAACTTAGCAATCAGTAGCTCTGGGGCTGGGGAAAGAAGCTTCTGAGAAAGTTTTTGAGTTGCAAATGACCATGTGAACAAATACTATTCTTTTAGGCTGTGTTTAAACCAAATATTCAGAAATGGCATAATTTTGACTTTTGCCTTTGCGTTGCAATAGCCTAGAAGATCTCCTTATAGTCCGTAAGAGCTGAGATGTATGTGGGCAGCTGCTTTGAGTTCCTTGCTATTGTTAGTTAATCTGTTTGGAGATAGCTTTCAGCTCCTTGATTTCATCTTAGGATGTCAATTCCCACAGCATAAAGCACAAACTTACCATAGCAATTTACATGTCCTCCACTATGGCCTATTTACATCAGAATTCTTGTTCTGTGGACAAAATGCACAGATAATGACTGCATGGAAATTCTAAGCAGACATTTTTGAATTTTGGGTTGTGGTAAACCCTACGTAGAAGGCCATGAAATTGTAAAAAACATAGATATGTATAAAATATGGTGACAGCAATCCTAAAGGATGGAGAGAATGAGATTTCTCACCTTGAGAAAAGTGTGATAATGGCCTCTGGTGGGGCTTCAGTAAAGGGAAGCCTCAAACATCTTCATGACTCTTCTGATTCTCTCCTGTCACCATACTGCCAGCATGTGTCTTTTGGGAGAGAGATCAAACTTCCTTCTGACATGGACTCTGGCCTGGGGGGCTGAGGGAGAGCCATACTGGGAGACCACAGCAAGACTGGGGAAAGTATGACCTAAGTCTTCCCTAGAAAATCCACACTTGAGATGTCATTCTTGTCTCCTGATCACGTGTAGAAGTTCTGCTTCTGTCCTTCCATTTTTTAGCGATTATGGAGTATACTTATTTTAGGAGGTGATCTCAGGAAAATCTCAATATTCAATGGAAAAAAAAAAGACAGAAGACGT
The DNA here is from genome assembly GCA_013397725.1 of Rhagologus leucostigma. NCBI lineage: Eukaryota > Metazoa > Chordata > Aves > Passeriformes > Rhagologus > Rhagologus leucostigma. Next base: position 151,967 of record VZTD01003862.1, read on the forward strand.
GACTTTGTGTCTGAGGGAATTTTTAGCTCAGATGCATATCCCCTTTTATATGACTCTGGTATCCCACTATGAAATTGCTATTAAATAAGGCAATGGCTTCATTAAACAAGGACAAATAGGAAAATATTTTCACAAGAGTGACCTACTGATTACCAATCTGAAATGTAGGTTCCAAGTCTATTTTCTAGATTTATTATTTTCTGCCAAAATTGATTTGGACAAAACTCATAGTAATTACCTAATATGTGGTTAGCAATTTTCCATCTCATTACACAACCCTTGTATCTTATAACCCATTTAAATGAATACCTGTTAAGTGATCAGACCTGTACAATGCAAACAATTTTTTGATCCATCAAGCCAAAACAAATAGAGGACTTCAATAAAGTCTTTACAACAGAACACCACAATATAAGATACAATAAAAATGGGATTTATCAGTGTAATGCATAAGCTGAATGAATATAAAACTTTATAACAGAATCAAAATTACTTTTTGCGATGTCACATGACTATACTATAACCCTAATCTTTCAAAATCCCAAGGAGCTCTGAGGAGGCATTTTGTATCATCAACATAAGAGCTTTCTCTGTGATGCATCAAAATGAAACATGACTTTTACTTACACAGACCTAATGCATAATAAGTACTACTAAAATACTGTGGAAAAAAAATTTAAAAGTGCATGAAAACTTGTTATTTTCAACTTGTTATTTTTGCACTGCTTTTATGTAATCAAAGGTACATATTGAAAATAGAATAAATATATTCATCCCATGGTATGTGTTGTCTTTTAAACAGTTGCTTTTCAAAGCATGTATGATGTTTTAGTACTGGAAAAGCAAAAAGAGCATTATAACGTGATTCAAACTTAAAATGAACAGTTAAACTTCAAGATTAGGATGATCAAGTCAAATTCAATTCTGCTACAGTTCAGCACACTGGAACCTGTTACTACCCATTTACAGTTTTAAAGCAGAGTAACAGAGTATGTAAATTGACAGCTTTATATATGTCAGTATATCCACAGAATGTAGCTCTGTAGTTTTGCCTTTTCTTTTGCTGCTTTATTATTTTTACATTCATAAATCAGTAATTTACGGAGTATTACAATCAGTACATATTTTACATATAATTAGAGAAGATATTATAACAATCCCAAAACACTTCAGAAAAGAATCAAACCACCAGAAATGGATTACAGGTGAGGTAATATTCAGAAAAAAATCTTTCCACAAAATTCAGAAAAAAATCTTTCCACAAAATAGAGTGTCCTTGTCATTTGTAAACAGCAGGACATGAGCAGCATTCTGTTGTGAAAACCACCTAATTTTATTACTCTTTTTCCTCAATTTCTAGAGTTTTCAAGTAGTCAAACTCTGGTTCATGAGTCTGGAAAATACTGTAAATATTATATTCTTCCCTAGAATGAAGACTGCTTTTATTCTGCAAGGAAACATAATATTTATTGAAGCTGATGTTACTCAGTTCATTAGGAATTGTACATACACAGTAATGACTAGAAATTGTCAATTATAAAATAAACTTTTTATGCAGCTTTTTTATTCATGATACTGTACGTATTTTACCATCGATGGCATGTACACATACTTCCTCTTTAGAAAAACAGATCTTCATATATAAATATGTGTGTAGCCATAGAACATAGCATATCAAAGCAGTCTAGAAGCCTGCTGTCCACAGAATAATTCCTGTGTTTGCTTGGAAGGGTTCTAGGCTCAGCTACCTCTCCCAAGTGGTTTCAACAGAATTGGAGCAGAGAAGTTAGCTGCGTCAGAAAACCTAATCCACCAATTTCATGTGATTAATTTCTGCACTTCATCTAATCTCCTTTGCTTTCCATTATGCTATTTCTCACTGTAATCATAGTGTAGCAGATACAGAACCATAAACTCCTTCTGTTTCCCAATGATCAAAAAAACCAAATGAGAAAAGAGTCAATAGAGAGGTGGAAAATACAAATTCATGTTTTGGCTGCAGTGAGTTCTTAACTGAATATAGAGTGTAGCATAATTCAAAGTGAAAAACCTAAGGATATTGTTAAGGTCTGATTACTGAGAGATGCCTCTGCACAAATTAAGGTGCAAATTAGACCACATGCCAAAGTCAATAGTGTGGATTTTATTTAACAGTAAATGTGAGGTAGAGAGATAGAAAGAAATAGAAAAAAGAGGGGAAAAAAAAAAGAGGCAGAGACAATGAGATCAAGCAGAAGATATCACCATCCATGGATCCAGCAGTATCCCATTGGTATATGGGATACCGGTATCCTTCACCTAGGCTTCTTGGTGGTGGAGGGTCCCAAGGTGATTCAAAACTTTTCAGTATTTATACATTTTAGCAAACAAAGTAAGTAATACTTATTGGCTACACAGTTCTCTTATTTTACTGGTTAAATGATTCCCTCACTTCTAATGCTAAATAGTCCCATGCTCAGTGTTTTGGGTTGGTGGGTTGTGAGTTGGTGTGTTGTGATCTCCCCCTGTCAGAATTACCTTTTACGCAGCACAAGCTGATTTCAGCGCAGTTGTTGAGTTGGCTTTCCTTGTGGCCATAAATTCTGCATTCTTTATGGCCATTGTTAGTGATACATTCCTCTCCTCCAGCTTTGTTAACCTCCCCCTTGGTCTGAGATAACCCTCAGGCAATAATACCAGCTTTATCATATCCCAAGTTCCCATCACGTGGCTTAATTTACAGTCCAAGTTCCATGAAGTTCCATGTGGGGGGAAGCTTGGGTGGTCACAGATGCCATCTGTCCCATAACTTGGGGTGATCTTTGACCGGTGATATGTGTCTGAGCAGTTTCTTCTTGACACGATTTGCGACAGTGGGAATTTTTGTCTGGATGCATTACTCAGGATGTGCTACCCAGATCTCACCTCTGCCAGGCCTGGCGTTAGTGCCATCCTGTTACTCCATTTTGTGCTTATTTCGTGGCAAAGTCCTTCTTTGGCCTTTACAGTGTTTGAGACAGACAACTGTGATCTTTAAGTCCTTACAGTCAGTCATCTCAAAACAGACAATTTTTCATAATAACAACTTCCTTCAGTCACATATGGGCACCATAGTTTCATAGTCCAATTGAAGTTCCCAGATAGGACATGATACTGTCTCTCTGTCATGTAAAATAGTTATTCATCCATTTGAATACTCTCTGCAAAGTTTGATTGTCCTCAGATTCATGCTGCTGTAGAAAAGGAATAGTATCAAAAGAACACATTCTTCTTGAGCTGTATTTATGTGTTTAAGCTCTCCAGACTCTCAATTCTTGACCTTTTTTAGTAACCATTTTTTTGACACACAGCTGTAGTACTGCACATTAAAATGTTGGAGAAAACAGAGACATAGTACACATTTCATATTAATTTTATTTGAACCAAAAAAATGTAAGTTTTATAACAGGACAAAAAATATATTCAACCTAGAGAGATAAGGACAGTATCTGAATTTAAAGCAAAACCCAAAATATGACCCTGTGCAACAATTAGAATTGCATATTATACGTGTCAGAAGACCTTTTAAAGTGCATTTTCCCTTGGAATTATCTAGGCATTTAAGTCATTTGTTTTTAATTAATGGCCTGAAAAATTGATATTAGAAAGAAAAAAACAATACAACCTTTGTGGGAAGCTTTTTCTTACTCTCTATCTTTCTCTTTTTATTTCCTTAGAATTTTATTACTGAAATGGAACTTTTTTATTTTTTTGTTCTGAATGAAGTAAATTATGTTAAAGCACAGAAGCCTTGTTTTCAGAGTTAGCTGAATTTTCATTTGCCTTGTGATAAATCTCAAGATGCAAGGAATAGTGACAGAAACACTGAGATGTTCCTGGCTACATAATACAGTTACTAGATACTGATCTGTGCATGTATGCACACACATACTTTCAAATAAATGTAGTCAAGCAGATTAAAATTTTCTAAGAGAAAAAGTTGAGCTAAGCTTTTTAGTACAAAAAAGTCAGCTTGATTAAGGAATCAGACCACCCACTGCTGGAATAGAAATGCTGGTACCGTATATTATGCATTGTTGGTATCCACAGGCTAAAATGAAACATTTCAAGGTGGAACTCTACTGACCGGTAATGAAAAAAAAAATACATTGGCACAACGAAATAAAAGAGATTTATTAATTCATGAATTTACATTCTTCATAACCAAAATTTAAATCATCCTGTTCAGAAGTCCTCAGCATGTTCACATTAAGTGTTTGAATAACAAAGCTACTTTCATACATTACTAACTCAACCCCTATTTATTAAAGCAATCTAGACATATGCATAACATTTAGAAATGCTTAAAAGCCTTACTGAGTTGTGGCCTACCTATCTGATGTGAAGTTCTTTCTCATCACTGTAAGTCTTTCTAAAAACCAGAAAGATCTCTGTGTTTGTTCAGGGGTAATACATAGGTAGAACATTACAACATGGCCCTAAATATCCATCACACCATAAAACTAAGATGAAAATTAACATTTTGCTTCACAAATTGCATTGCTTTCTTTTTGTCATCAGTTTGCATTTCACTTTGTTACTATTACCATTGCTGTATGTCAAGCATAGTTTCTGATTAAATTTAGGTGCTTTTCTCACAGAATGCTGAAATATTTGATTTCACTTCAGTATACCTGTTTGTTTGCATGGAGAAGGGCAATTTATTTGATTAAAGAGTTGCACCATTGATGTTACATGAAACCAGCACAGGTATAAAAATATTTATTTTGCCCCAGAAAAGAGAGATGTGTTTGTACTGTATTAGTTGCAAAACGTCACTCATTCTGTGACATGGTGTGGTGTCCTCTGTGGGCTGCAGGTGTGTCTCTGCTCCACCGGACCTCATGGGCTGCAGGGACACTGCTGCCTCACCATGATCTTCATCACAGGCTGCAGGGGAATCTCTGCTCTGGCACCTGGAGCACCTAATTCCCCTCCTTGTTCGCTGACCTGGGTGTCTGAAGTGTTGTCCCCCTTGCATATTCGCAGTTCTCTCTTTTCTGGCTGCAATTTTCTCCTGCACAATAACCTTTTCTCCGCCTTAAATATGTTATCCCAGAGACTGATGGGATCACATCCACTATTGCTGATGGACTTGGCTTTGTCTAGTGTCAGGTCCATCTTGGCACTCTCTGGTTCTGGCTCTATCAAACATAGGATAGAAGCTTCTGGTAGCTTCTCACAGAAGCCACCACTCTAACCCCCTTGCTAGCAAAACCTTACCACACAATAATCTTTTGCAAAACCAAAGAGCCTAAAGGAACACTATGCATTATGCAGGCAATATCCTTCTGCCATGGAAATTACTTAGAGCAGCAGAACAGTCTATTGCTGAAATAGCTGATTTCTTGTTACTGTAGAAGGGTCCAAGGAAGAAACCTGGCTGCTCTCTAAAACAGGCAAATTTTCCCTTTTCCTAGCTGCATAGCACTGTTTTTCCATTTTACTTCCAAAGCTCTTTGCAACTTATTTCCATCAGTCTCAGACTGTCCTCTTCGTGATTATAAACTAGATCCTCATCTCTACGCTTTCTACTTTGTAAGCTTCCTGCATAGGAGCTTCTTTGAAAGCAGCACTGTGGGTACTGCTCATATGCATACACAGGAAACACTTATCATCATCTAATTAATTACTGCAACAAAACCCTTTTTTGAAGCACACACATGAAATAACTCCAATCACTTACACTTTAATAGATAACTGAGTTCTTACCTCTCCTTTATTACTGGACAGATACTTCAGAGCATTTGATATGTGATAGCCTGATATAGGGAAGTGTTGGATTAGCTATACCTCTGGGACTACTTAAAAGCATAAGATTTCAAGCATTCATTTAGACTACTTGCGCCTGAGGCTGTCACCCACACTGAGAAAAATTATCTATACAAACCGTATCATCCCCATCTTATTAAAAGAGTTACTAGTGTAGCTGTCAATCAAAGACAATATCATGCCTCTGGCTGATTTGCCAGTACAAGTTCTTTTGCTTCAAACTAGCCAAAGTTTTAAAAGACAGAATAGCATAGGAGTATTCACTAGGGACGCAATTAAAACTGAATTAATGTTTAATTACGTGCATTTTTGGAACAGAAGAAATACAAGTATTTTCAAGTAAAAAATGTATAGCTTCACTAACTGGCAAAGTTAATTAGAGTACATTTTATTTTACTTCTTCAGGCCATTTTTAAATTAACAACAACAATTATCTTCTGAACCCCTCTTCCAGTCCTGCGAGGAGTATATTTAATCATCAAGTGTCACATCCTCTGTCTTTATTTTTTTTTCTGTTTGATAAATTTCCTAATTAGAAATTCAGTTTCATATTTACAGAACATAATTCTTAAACAAGAAAGCCCATTGAAACTTTTCAAATTGAGTACAAAACAAACTGTGTCATATATCGCACCATGGACCTGAATGCAAAGCAAAAATTTAGTGTCTTAATAGGATACAGAATGTTCCTTGTGAAATTTAATTCATACATTCAGCACTTGTAGCAAAGGTATAGCAAATATTCAAAACCTTAAAAAAAGAATTAATCTAACCCTATTAAGAGACCATATCCTTCATCTGTCAAACTGATGTAACTGTGACTCTGACCTGTTCTCACCACATAATCTTTTGTGCTCCCAGACATACTTCCATGTATCTTGCCTGCTTAAATTTTTTATTTTATGTGTGGATCATAGTATAGCAAGTCCTATGGAAATCAGAGAAGAGCCTTGCTGGCTACAGAGTCATTTCTAATCCCTATCCAACATAATAACAACATTTAGAAATTCCTATAGGTGATCATAAAATAGTAGAATGGCTTGGGTTGGAAGATACCTTAAAGATCATCTAGTTCCAACCCTCCTGCCGTGGGCACGTACACCTTCCACTAGACCAGATGTTGCTTGGAGCCCCATCCAACTTGGCCTTGAACACTTTCAGGGATGGGGCACCCCCCCCCAACTTCTCTGGGCAAACTGTTTCAGTACCTGCTCACCCTCCCAGTAGCAAATTTCTTCCAAATGTCTGATCCAAAGCTGCTCACTTTCAGTTTAAAGCCATTGCCCCTTGTCCTGTCACTACACGCTCTTGTGAAGGGATTCTCTCCATCCTTCTTGTAGGCTCCCTTCAGGTACTGGAAGGCTGCAATTAGGTCACCCCAAAGCCTTCTCTCTTCCAGGCTAAACAATCCCAATTCTCCCAGCCTTTCCCCACGGGAGAAGTGCTCCAACTCTCTAACCACCGTGGTGGCCTCCCCTGGACTCGCTCCAACAGATTGATGTCCTTCCTGTGATGGGGCCCCAGAGCTGGATGCAGCACTCCAGGTGGGGTCTCACCAGAGTGGAGCAGTGGGGCAGGATCCCCTCCCTTGACCGGCTGGCCACGCTGCTTTTGATGCAGCCCAGGATACAATTGGCTTTCTGGGCTGGGAGGGCACTCGGCCTGCTCATGTCCAGCCTCTCATGCACCCCAAGCCCTTCTTGGCAGGGCCGCTCTGGATCCGTTCATCCCCCAGCCTGTGTTGATACAGGGGGTTGCCTTGACCCAGCTGCAGCACCTTGCACTTGGTCCTGTTCAAACTCATGACATTCCCACCAGGCCACTTCTTGAGCTTGTCCAGGTCCCTCTGGATGGCATGCCATCCTTCAGGTGTGTCAACCGCACCACTCAGCTTGGTGTCACCTGCAAATCTGCTGAGGGTGCACTTGAGCCCTTTGTCTATGCCGTTAATGAAGATATTAAATAACACTGGTCCCCATGCAGACCCCTGAGGGACACCACGTCACTGATGGCCATCAGGACTCTGAGCTCATGACCACTAACCTCTGGATGTGACTGTCCAAACAACTTGTTATCCATCTAACAGTCCACTCACTGAATCCATCTCTCTCCGGTTTAGAGAGGGGGGTGTCATGGAGGACCGATGTTGACCATATGGTGTTTCCATGCTGTGTGAGGGTAAATAAATTGGATAAAAATGAGAATTTTTGCCTTACAGGAATTTAGCACTAGAATTTTCTGTATTCTGACTCTTCTATCTATAGTCAGAGCACCATAGTAAACTAATTTAACTCAAAATAATAACTTCTGATCCTTGAAATGAGAAATTATAGCTTCTGAAAAAAGATAGCTTTCTTTCAAGAGTTTATATTAAAATGGACTAGGCTATCACAAAGAAACGGGGTATCATATTAAGGTTCTCATAGAAGAATGGAATGAAAGCAAAAAAATTTAAGTGGCCAACATCCTTTAAAATTGCATGAAGAAACAGAAATAATTTATTTTTCTCTCATCCTTAAAGTACTAGTGGCTTCTTCAAGGGCCAAAACCAAACCAAACTGAATCCAGTGTAAGATTTTTCAATGCATTCAATGGTTTTTGAGTATAGCTCTTTTGGAGAAATTCTCTTAGAGAATATCTAGGGGTTTCTTATTTATGGTAATATTGTCAAGAAAAAAATTACTGCTTCTCTCAGTGAACAAAGAAGCAAATGTAATAATAGCAACTTGACCTAACAGTTATTTTCAAGCAGCATTCATCCTTGTGCCAGGTATGGAGCCTGAAATGTTACAAATCAAAGTTCAGTTTTGCAGGACAAAATTGGAAAGTATAACATTAAAATTCAGTATGACAATCACTTAACAAGATGTTTCCTTATTTAAGAAGATGTTTGCTTAAACTAGAGTGATTTTATTATTCTCTCTGTGCAAATAACACTACTCTTGATCACATATATGATAGTTTTTAGATTATATACTTACGAAGGTAACAATAAATAAAGGACAGTCCCTGAACCACAGAAATCTTATAGCTTATAAGACAAAGATGTACAGTGCATATACAGCATATTGCTGAATAATGAAACTCTTATTAATATTTAATACTAGCTTGTTTCAGGTTAGGTTTCAGTGGGATCAGTAGGATGTATTTTTTTATCACAAATAAAAGACTGAATTAGTTGAGTAAAAGGAGTAGGAAGGCGATGAAGAAGCAAAAGATGTAGTTAGAGATTAGAGGTTTTATTTATGCTTTATTGTGTCTCATTTCAATTCATTACTTAAGGACAAATGCAAGGTGAGAATCCTTTTGCCTAATTTTGTTTGAAATTTTCATCATGGTTTCCCTCAGAGAGTTATGTAGCAGTTCTAGCTGCATATGCCTCTGTTGGTCTTCACCTAATAACTTTTCGATCTATCTGCTCATTCAGCCAAATACTCCAAGGAGTGTTTCAAAAGGGTGGGGTGGTTTCAGAGATGACCACATGTCCACCAATTCATTGAATAAGTAATGTGTGAATGTCTGTTTAAGTGTCAAGAAGGTAAGGCTACAGCACGAGTTCAATTCCTTAGAGATAGTGGTATCAACTTTGCTGAGAAACCCTATAAAAAACCCAGCTTTGGAGCAGGGGAGAATTGAGTTGGAACTCATCCTTCCTTGGCCATCAAAGTCAGCTTATCATAAATCATACAGCTTGGAATTTATCACCTATCTGTAAATGTCTACAGTGTAGATGTGTACCTCTGAGCTAGTCACGCTTTTTATAGTCAGTGGGGAGTAAAAGGCACTGCAAGGGCACAATTCGCCTGACCTGCTTTAGACAGCTATTTTAAGATGAGATAAAGTGTGCCCTAGAAATGCCAACTTCTCTCCATTGACTGCAAAGACAGTCTAAGGCAACTTACTCAAATATAGATGGTGGTTTAAATCCCGAGGTTCTTATTCCTCAGCTACTTATCAAATTTCAGCTCTGAAAATGTGCTTGACTAATCTGAAAAATAACGTGGCATTTTTTAATGTAGTAAAGTTTTTGAAAAAAAATGAGTCAGTTTTGCATTCCTCACATGGGAACAAGTTCGCTGATTTCCACTGTCTGTTGAGACGGTGCTGTATGTGTGCACGTGCACATGCATGGTCAGTGTACAGTTTTCTCTCTTGTGCTTTGGTTGTGTGACTGTGTCATGAAGAATCTTAGCCTGCAGCATGTGCCAGGTGATGAAGCTAAAGTGAGGACCTAAAGGCCACCGCTCAAACTTGCAGGTGGGAGTTACTGCCTTTGATTGAGACTCTGTAAAGCCAGAAACCTTGCCGGGAGAGTAGACTTCCCCAAGAGTGGCGAAACTCTGGTAGCTGCTCCCATATGGGCTCAACAGTGGATCTTGAGTCTAACCCAAATTAAAGGATAAGTGCCTAACCCAAATTAAAGGATAAGATGCCTGCAGTCAGGCAACAGAAAGGAGGAATGCATTGCAAGTGTGGAAGGTAAAGCTCTCGTTTCAGGGAATGTAAGGGAGTTCTCAATGTCAGTGCATAGAACTGAACTTTCAAATCCACAAACACTGAAAGTATGTACATAAGTATGTGCAATATCTATTCATTATATACAAATGTATTGCTCCATTCCATTTTGCATATATATCTACCTAGGTGTAGTAAGTTATCAGAAATATTATAGTAATATTAGCCAGAATCAGACTAGGGAAATAATCTTAGTAGTTAGTACTCTTTTTTTTTCAAAAGCAGTATAAAACGAAATTAGTCTAATATTCTTGCCTTACTAATAATTTCAGTGAATGATCTCTTGTTGCTGCTGTTTGCCTGCATGAAGTCACAAAAAGAAAGCAATGAAATATCTGAAGAAATCTTTCTGTTTTCTAAGTATTCTCTCAGTCTGTTAGCTCTAACATGTGAAAGAATAGAAGTGATTTGGCTTGGAAATCTATAATAATAGACTTATAAGAAATACATATATAAAATGTTTGTAATTTAAAAACTTCTGCAATTCTGAATTGATTTCTCCATCCACTTTTCTTGATTCTCACCTCGGCTTTTATTTTGCCCCAGTTACCTTTTCATCCCTGCTTTATTAACTTTGCACTGTTCCCCTTCACATTTCATCCTGTTTAGTTTCTCCCAGAATTCACGGGGATTATTTTTCCAAAGATTATGGACTTCAAGCTTCAAATTCTGAAGTGTTGTGATGTGACTGCTCTCATTCTATGTTTTCACTCCTGACAAATGCCTTGCTCATTTAGATTAGAGAAAACACCTATTATTTTGGGCTCTAACAGTGCCTTCTGTAGTTGAATGAGTGAATATTTTTTTGGGGGGAGAGGTGCCCTTAGACACTAAAGTAATAGGTTTGCCTGATAATGCCAATGGTAATAAACACATTTGTTTCCAGGAGTAAGCTGGAAGCTCTTGCTCTTCAGCAAAATAAAAGTCATTGAAATGATTCTATGTACTACGCCTGAGAAATTTTTTTTTTCACTGGTGTTTGTCTTTATCCATGTAAAACTCCATGCTTGGCAATTAATTCTATGGTCTAGTTTCCAGCTGTAGTGCTCCCTTGGAGCTAGGCAAAGAACTATAGCATTTTAACATCAGAATAGGAGAGTTTGAAACAGACACTTGAAAAATGTGATCGTGTAAAATGTCTGAGGACTATTTAGGAAGGTTCCATGACCTTTTTAAAGTTTCTTCTGCACATCCAAGTCAATTGTTTTTGAACATTCTCAATTTCTATATTCTCCCACCAAAAAAATGTTGGGATTTTCAGCAAGGCAAGAAGAGATAAAACTTGGAAAAGTTGTGAAAATGTTCTCTGGAGGGCACACCTTGGTTAATTCAGGAAATTATAGATGCACCAAATGTCACAATACGGTGGGGTTTGCTGCTTTACTGTTTCACATTATGCATGAGGAAGGCTCCTGATATCAAAACCTAATGGAAAGTTTTAAGGACTTAAAATGTTCTCTTTAATCCATAGTAATTTTTTAATTTAACATTTAAAATTTTAGTATTAGGTAAATATCAAAACCATTGAAATTTGCCAAGATATTGGAAAAAAATTTTTTTGTTACATCTGGATATCTTCTTTAGCTCTAAGAACAAAACTTTTGTTAATAGTTTCAGTGCAACAAAAAAAGACAAGTTCTATGTGAAAGAAGTAGATGAGATACAAATAATGTTTAAGCCACTGCAGTTGTTATCCCCATGCATTACTTCCCACAATCACTTAGAATGAAAAATACTGTTCTCAAGGTTTTTTTGTGTAAGAGAAAGGAAGGAAAAGAAGCAGTACAAAAATGTCAATATTAAAATAAGTTTTTAAACAATACTTAGCTATTTTGTTTACTGTAATAGGCAAGAAACAGCCTGTTCACCATGGGGAGTTGACTCTTTTACACATAAACACAGCTTCTTCAACTACTTTGCTGTACTTCAGGAACAAATGAAATGATGAATACAGCTTCTACTAGGCAGAAACCCCAGGAAATTGGTAGTTACAGATCTAGCAACTAGACTGGTGGAGTGTTAATGATTAGTTACTTTATAGTGTGTATTACTCTGACAAAAAACCATTTTCCCCAGGATTAGTGGCTCAGGTAAGCAGCTGCCTTTTTTCTTTTTAAAGTGTTATTGGAATTATAAAACCAAACTCTAGAAGAACTGCAAATTTAAGTATCTTTTTGCTGTTGTAATTATATGTTGCATTTCTCTAGAAAATGCTTGTAGATAATAGCTGCATTTGTAATTTTACAGGTGTGCTGAAGATGAAATAAAGAGTGCTATAGCCGAAGAAGGTATCACAAAAGATATGAACAAAAAATAACTGTGTTTGCTTCCAGTATGCAAAAGGTAACACTTTTTCCAATCGCTTTGTTCATTCAGCAGTTTTCCTGTGGGCAAAAGACATTTTCATGCAGCCAAAAGAATAGTCATCGATCTGTCAGACAAGGTCTGTGGTTATGTACTATCATGACCCTTATCTCCCCTAGAATAGAAGTGTTCCTCTCATGTAGGAAAAACACAAGGGTTTTTTATTTTCTTATTTATTTTTGCACAATGTATGTTGTAGTTTTTGAATCTCCAGTTCATTGCCAGATTCCTGTTTGGGGAATGAGGGATGGCTTGCCATTTCTGCAGCTCTAACTTGCTTCCTCAGCAGATTTGCAAGCATCCACCAGCAGAATCATATTACCAGAGGTCACTGAAGAGGCTGCTCCTGACAGTATGTATTATAACAGAGAGTCATCAGTGTTGCAGCTGTAATTTTTATTAACATTACTCACAACCTGTAAATGCCAAGAGTAATTCGGGTCCAAAACCTTTTCTTAGTATCCTCCCCACAACTGTTTCCCTCATTTTCCTGCCAACTTGCTTATCTCCAGGGTTTCTTTGAAATACTGACCTACTAAATTAGAACAACAAACACGAGTAGATTTCTTTAACTTTGAAAGCCTTGTGGGCAGAGTCCTTTCATTTTGTTGTGAAGTAACTACTTCTGCATTTAAACAGCACCTTAATATAATATTATTCTGTTCATCCCTTTTTATCACAATTACAGTTTTCTTTTCCATAAAGTGCAGAACTTTATTTTATTAATTGTCATTGTGCTTACTTACTCTACAGCATAATGAATGTTATCTGAAGAGGTCGGTGTGTTTTTCTGCCTGGTGCTCAAAATGTATTCCTGTAAACACTGTTTTTGTATGTTCATATTTTCTTTCAAGTTGCATGAAAAATCTTGCTTTGCTAAGCGTATTTTCACTGGTCAGGAATGGCAAGGGGAAGGCTCTTACCTCAAAGCAGTATTCCTCAGCCACTTTGATCATTGTCAGCTGCTAGTTCTGGCACCCTACTCCCAGTTCATCACTGTGTGATACTCCCAGTTGTCACTGGGCACATCTACATGGCTGCAGTCTGCACTTCCCCATCATAGCGTCTCTGTCCTTCTGGGAAACCAGGGCAGAAGACAGGATGGCAGAGAAGAGTAGGGCTATGAAGCACAGTGATAGAGAGCATTTGTTTGCATAGATAAAGAAAGGACAAGCACAAGGCACTGTGAATTTACTGAAGAAAATTTGGGGAGACATGTAGGTGCACTAATGCAAGTATAGACTGATACCCCTCTAAAGAATTCAGTAGCTTCACTGTGGTACTGTGAGAACGTTAAGCTGGCTAGTTTTTGGCAGATCAATGCATGGGTAAGAACAACCATATATATCTCTTCCTGCTGCCTATGTGGAAATACTCAATGACATTAGTGAACTTTAAATCAATGACAGATTAAAGGTAAATCCCACAGGTGAGACAGCAAACTATTCAGGACTAGTGGGCACTCAATGCCTCTCACCAAATCCTAATTCAAAATCAAAAGTGTAAATAGCTAATCCAAGGTAAAGGAAAAAGGTGCAGTCTGTTAGATATCAAAGTCTATTTTACTGTTAACCTCTTAACTTTACATGACATTGTGTGAATTTCAGTATTTCTTTCATGATAGTAGATTTGCATTAGAGGAACATTACAACACTAGAAAACCCAAATCTTGAGACAAAAGCAGACTACTGGACTCAGTTCTAATAGCTGGTTGCTAACTGAAAGCTTCCACTGTGAGTGCTTTTTATTTTAAAATGATGGGATTTTTCCTAATTCCTTTACTGCTACTGCCACAGATATTTTACATCTTGTTTTTGGACACAAATGATTCCAGCCTTCATGATGGCAGAACTTCAGTCTTCATCAGGTAAAATTAAGCTTTTGATGACAGGTTTTAAAAACTTCAACATAATTTCACTTTTGACCAGAATGTACTGCAGTAATTAAAGCCTGATTTTTGACCGCATTACAGCATTAAATTTCCTATGGCACAAAAAATATTTATGGAAGGCATAAAAAGCAAGGATAAACATGCAGCCTTTTGTCATTATTATTTAACTACTCTAGTTACTGAACCTGTCTGGTTCAATTTCTGTAAATACTACACTATATGACCTACCTTGACCAATACATTTTACAAGCTGGAGTCATCTATTAAACTTGTGAAATGACTTTGCCAATACAGCTTGTTCAAAAAGCCAATAAGTAAAAAAAGGTTTCTCCCATGGGCTGTCTTAGCATTTCTTGCCATGATTAATAAAAGCAATTTTTTCCAGTTTGACTCTTCAAGGAACTGATAACTAAACAGAAATAATGATGCTAATTGAAGGCAAAGATAAACTTGTATTTTATGCTTTCTGGAATTTATATGCAAAATACGTTTAATATGTGCCAGATTGAATCTGTTACTAAAAGACATGGGAAGATGATGATGGGGATACAGATATTAATGAAACTTAACTAAAAATGCCAAATGTAGAATATTGTGGCATACTCTGCATGATACAGCAATAATGGATTTTCTTTGCCAAATAATGGTAGGACAAATAATGGTAGCCTTGTCTTTTTAGTTTTCTATTTCAGCAGCTGTACCTCTACAGATGAGAAGTAGCTCAGACTAATAAAAAACCAGTATGTCTTTAGAATTAACTTAACCATTATAATAGTCACTAATTATACAAAACAAATCGATATGAATACCACAAACTCGATTGCCTAAAATTGCCCAAGCAATTGTATTTTGGGTTAGTCTCCATTTTGAAAAATCTCCCATTAGTCTTCCACAACCTCAAAACTTTTTGAAAGGAGAATTTCATTAGTATTCAGTTGATGCAGTGTTTGTAGGATGCTGCTGGCCAGCATCTAGCTTCATTTAGACCTGTTGTAAGAGAAAGGTTGTTCTTTTTAAAAAATGGAGGACCATGGGAGAGTGAAGAAGTCTAATAATTAGAACAGTCTCCAGAAGAATCATTCCTTCTAACCCAAAACATTCTATGGTTCTATGATCTTACTTACTCTCTGCTAAAAGTAGTCTTTCTATTATTAAATACAAACTATTCTGTCCAAATCTAGAATTAACTTGCACAACGTTTCCATTATTTATAATTTTCTGTCATCAGCTGCTCACCAGATTAACAAGACTTCTTTTCTTTCTGAGAGTAATTATAATGTGAGAGCTTTTGTATTCATCAGACTTTTAAATGACATTACTAATACTTGTATTTCATTACATCTGTTAAATTAAATTTTAGTTACTACACACATTTGTGCATTTTATATATTTGTATATGTACATATTGATTATTGGAATTGTTTATATGACAGAGGCTAAGAATAATTCATTTTAGACAAGTAAACAGTTATTTTGCCATTGTTTTCAGTAGAATTAATACATAGACATTCTGAACTTTTTGCTGCTGATGAGAGAACTCTTTAACTGCTCTTCCCTAAATTTAATCTTTTAGAATGCAGTTCAAAACCTGTTGAAGTCACCGGAGAAACTCTCACTGATTTCAAAGGCTGTTATAGCAGGTTCTTAACAAGTATTATTACTATGTCTCTTTATTTCTTAAGAAAAAGAAAATGCCTTTTAGTACTATTGTAAATGAAGGATGAAAAGGGACAGTCAGCGCTAAGAAGGATGCATAGCCGCTTCAAGTGAAATACTCAGAAGATGCAGAATTTGGTTTTGGTGAAGAGAAATTAAAAGTGACCTTTTTTTACCCAAACATAAAAACTCTATTCAGCAAGGCTGGGACAAGGATAAAGAAGC
This sequence comes from Rhagologus leucostigma, assembly GCA_013397725.1. NCBI lineage: Eukaryota > Metazoa > Chordata > Aves > Passeriformes > Rhagologus > Rhagologus leucostigma. Next base: position 168,408 of record VZTD01003862.1, read on the forward strand.
CATCAGGAAACCTGGAGAATGCTTTGACCACGATCCAGCAGAGCACTCACACAAGTGCTTACCTTAAAACATCTGAATACTCCTATTTGAGCCAATGGACTACTTCAGTTGACATGTTTGACTGTTTCCTACCTGGGTGGATGAAGGTGGTAAGAATTTCATAGTGGGTTCATGATTACAGTCATGACTAGGGCCAGCCTCTGGTAACAGATACAGCCTAATTTCTAAATAATAATTTATAAATTCTACATTTTTACTGTCTGAACTTGAAGACTTAATCTGACATTTTGCTTCTTACAACACTGTGTTGAGTTACTGAAATACCAAAACTGTGTGTTCTGAAACTGAAGAGGTGACTTTAGAGGGGATTAACTTTCACTAACATAAGCCTTCTGGCATCTAGGCTAAGTTAGTAATGAAAGAGAAGCTCTGCTGGGGGAATTCATATCACCTATAATTATTTTACTTTTAATGGAACGAATTATCCTTTTAGATTTACTAATTCTTTTCAAATGTTATAAAGGGGACTTAGAGAACAATGAGAGAGCTAAGGGAACTTAGACAGCTTACTATGGTGTCACTGTTTCTTTCAGTCTCTGAAATTAGTGCAGATGATGTAGCTGAACTTAAATTTATACCTTTAACACAGGCTCCATTAGCCCAGCTGATCCTGTAGTGAACTAAAAATACATTAAGCAATGAATTGGCTTCTGTGAGTCTTTAATGAATCCCATTCATTCTTATTTACATGTGTATAACCCCAAATGACTGCTCAATTAAGTGCTTTCATTTGCATTACATGTACAGAACTCCTCTGTCTGATATATAAACCCAAATGAATTCACAAATATTCAATGAATCTATGTGCAAGCATGGTATTCAGCTCATGTGCAAAATGATATTATTTTAAAAACATGGAACTAGATAATAAATCAATTCTTCAATCGCAGGGGAAAACAAATTAAAGTTGATGATTACAGGCCTGTGGTAACAGAACTGTCCATGAATGAAAACGGCCTGAAAGCAGACAAAGCCTCTTTTTGAAATCAGTGCCATGAGAAAACATGAAGAACCATAACAATAAATATGATAAATTTGAATAAAAATTCACCAGTTGTAAATTGTAGGTAAGTTTTTTGATAAATAATGGAATTATGTAATCATAATGTCTCTATTGTAAATATTTAGCTTACACTACATCCCAGATAGCAAACTCAAATCATAAATATTTGTAGTAATTTAATTAAAATACTATAAATTACTAATTTTTCCTTTTATAAACAGTTTCCTTGGTGTAAAGTAGGTTATACACCTGTTTTTAAAGTTATCATCTCTTACTCTGGTTTTTATCATTGATGAAATTATCAGCTATGAGTCAGCTGTTCTGCCTGTGTTCTCTCCCAACATCTTCCCACCCACAAACATGGTGGGAAGGTGGAACAAAGTGAGAAACAACTGATGCCATGTGTCCCTGTTTGAGACAAATTTAGAGGAATGTCCGAACTTGAACGTCCTCTCTCAGAAGGCAGGTTACCGCCACCCTCCCTCACCAGGTTCGGGAAAGAAATATCCCTCAGAGGAAAGTGAAAGGGAATAAACGATTTCTTTAACAAACACACAGGAAAAGAATAAAAATGCTAAATAATAAAACCTCTTGCTGTGAAGAGAAACCTGGGAAGATTTAAAAATCCTTCTGTGGGTGTGGTCTCTCTCCTCAAGCCTCCGAGCCTTGGTGGAAAGTTCTCCTGGTGTGTTCTGATGTTGTTGAAACAGTCTGGAAGAGAAGAAGGGAAAAAAAACCCCGAAGTCCCAGGGAAAAGAAAGTTCAACTCTCCATCTCTCTCTGGAGAAAACAGAGCCAAGAGCTGCCTGAAAACTGGAAGGGTGCTTCCTCCACTCTTCTCGCTGCAGCAGAAGAACGCAGAGGAGCAGTGACCTTGGAGCACACAACTGCTTTGAAAAGTTGGCCTGACATTTTTTCATTCTCTCGCACCCAGTTTTAAAGGCACAGAAAGGCACGGGATTCATATCTGGGTATAGAGCGGCGATAGGGAATACAACATCATAAAGTCAGCCCAAGACTGAACCATGCAAGCACTGTTCAGTCACAGATAGAATGCTGCTCTGTTGTCAACGCCTTTTCAGTCACACATGCAAAACACTGTATGGGCTGCTAGGAAGAAAATTAACTATTTCCCAACCAGTCCCAGAATAGTGTGCACCCTTAAAATAAAGTTGCTCTTGACAGGTAGGTGTCCTGTTTCTTCTCTGTTCTCTTGATAGGTCTTAAAAAAAAAAAAAGAAAAATGATTACAAGGTAAGATTATCTCATCTCCTAGGGAATTTCTAAAATTACACTGTAGTAGGTTAGCTGTGTGAGAGGACAAACTCATAGAATTGTAGACTCATAGAATGGTCTGGGTTCTAAGGCACCCTAAAGATCATCTGGTTCCAACCCCTCTGTCATGGGCAGGGACACCTTCCACTACACCAAGTTTCTCAGAGCCTCATCCAGCCTGGCCTTGAACACCTCGGGATGGAGAGTCCACAACCTCAATCAAGATTTAAAACAGTACAGAAATGAGAAATTAGGTAAAAGGAAGGTCTATGAACAAGAATTATAGAAAAACAACGGTGAAAATATTTTAATTAGAGCAACTGTGACCAGAAAAGAAATATTTTGATCAGTGGAGTGTCTTGTAAGTAATCTTATACAATGCTCTGTAAGTAATGTCAACTCAAGTTAGGTGGTCTCCTAGGCAGTTTACTCTAAAGTAAAATGTTGCCTTATAGTGAATGCAAAGCAAAGTCACAAATAATTAATCTGGTAGTATTGTATCTAGTATCTGAATCAAATAACTTCCAGTTAATCTTTTAAACAATAATGTGCTTAACATGATTGCTGTGGTTTTTAAATTATAATTTTATGAAAAATAAAATGAAATTAACAAGCAGAGTAAAAGTCACAACCAACCTAATAAGCAGAAGGCAGTGAGGTTCCAGCTCTGAACCCCTGAATATGTTTAATGCTAATTAAACCTTCCTGATCCAAAGTTGCTTATCTATTTTTAGTATATAGGAACTCTAAAACTGTCCTAGCATTTACTAGGAATAATGGTTCTGCAATCCTGTAATTTCTCTAAACAATTTCTGCCTTTTCCAGCTGCATGACAAAATTAAACTTGCCAGTAAAAATTCTGCAACTGGCTTAGCAGTACTCTGCTTATGTGAATGTCTGGTTGGGCGATACCTTTTTAGGAGAAGGTTGGTGGCTTCTTCAGTATTTCAGTATGGAGACAAAACATGAATTGGCAGAAATAATGAGGATATTGGAGTTTTCACCTTTTTTAGGTGTGGAATAAGGGTGATCCTGCAAATCCCATTCAAGTATAGTCTCATTTATTCCGACCAAACTGCCTTGTTAGAGAGCTCCTCTGTATGTTTTTCTGACATAGAAATAAAGGTTCAGTCAATGTGAGCTATGTATTTTTTCAATTAATTGACAGGGAGGCATATTTTTACCTGCAAGAAAATATAGATCTTTTTATTTTCATATGGGAAAAAATATACAGTCTGTCTTTCAGTCAATCTAAAAAGACAGACAAGGAGTGAGGAAGCTTGCTGAGTCTGTCTACATGAGGTTTTGCAGACACCTGAATGTGAACCTCATTTTTCACTCACTTGAACCTGAGTGAATGATATTACCATTGCTGAGCCTGAAACAATATGTTGAAACACAATGGGTATTACCTCAAAATTACATAATACATAGTTATTTCACATTTGTTTAAAAACAGTGAAGATAGCTTAAGGCTTTGAGGATTAAGATCTCACATTGTTGGTAAGATTGTTGTTGATTGATTGCAGTTATTTTTCCTTAAATATGAGTTATTCCTTAGCTGCGTGTATGGAAAAACTTGTATCTCATTCTCAAAGAGAGTATTTCCCAGTACAGATCACATAGTCATAGAAAGATTGGCTTGTCACAACTTTTTGAAGAGAAGTCAGTTTATAAATTTAGATTTCTTTTTCAGTTGTTATTAACATACTGTTTTTTAGCTTTCAATATCATTCCAGAGACAGGAAAAAAAAACCCACCAAAAAATATTAAAGAAAAGTGACAAGAAATGTTTTCTGGCCAGAACAGCTTCTTTTCCCATGTTAGCACTTTTTAATTCATTTAAAGATAAATAAGGTGGAGAAAATTGTGTAACTCCTATTTAGAGCTATTTAGACATATTTACAAAGAATTTTAGTATTTGTCCAGCTGGTGGTTTTGTATGTGACTGTGTGTAAAGATCTCCTGTCTTTTCTGCATTGTATTCTACAATGTTTATGAACAAGCAACATGATTTCTCAAGTAAAGAAGATGTAACATGAAATCCAAGTAAGTGGATCATAAAGTCTGTAAAGCAACTGTGGTGCGAAGTTGCTTTTTTTTTCCCACAATGGAAGGTAGTTAAAAGGACCTTTCTTGTTTTATAGTGCATATTTTTTTTCTTATTATGTTCTGAAATAGAACAAGTATTATCCCCATAATGGCAGCCTTTGGCTGTGTTTTATTTTGTAAATTTGTCCAAAAAGGCTCAATTTTGAATTATCCTGGGTCACCTTAGGTTAGCTGCCTTTCTCCATCAACTCAGACCAATAATATCTTTATCTTTAGCTTCTAGAGAAAAGAACGTTTATGGGGAGAGAAGGATCATTTATACTGTGAGATATTTTTGGAGAGGTTTAACACAATTTCTGAAGAACAGAATGTACTAAGTAGCAGAGGGTACAAAAAACTTCTTCATTCCAGTCCATTTTTCTGACAATTTTCTGGTTTAGGGTCTACCAGTCATAACCACTGGAAGATAAGACAGGCAGTTTCCAGGCACCATTTTCAAGGGTTACTCTTCAGGTAGCACACGGTTGTAGAGAACTTAAGAGTTGCACCTCAGACCGCTACCTTGGAGTATATGTAGATGCATGTCTTTTACACAGTTAAAAGTGGAAAGGCTGATTCTCATCCAAGCTGCTGCTAATATTTCAGAACATCAAATTTTATAGTGCATTAAGAGCCAGCAAATTTAGTAATCTGCACTGTCAGTGCACCTCTATGCATCTTAACTGCAAAGGACACCTAGTTTTGACCTCCTGCTGTCAATCAACCCTGCAGCTCTGGCTAGAGATCGGTACCAGTGTAAACTGAAGTTCTCTGTGTATACTCAGAAACAATCAACTATGAGGTTGTATATGATATACCCACGTCAGTATCTTTAGGTACATATTTAATGAAGGAGAATTACAGGAATACTGCTTAAAGGAAGAATGATCTTTCTTAAAGGAAGAAAGATATGAAAGTATCCTGCCACTGATAGTCCTCAGAAAGGACTAAGCAAAACCTAAAGACAGGCCTTCTTCTGAACAGTAGCCTGAATATTATCTTCTAGTTGCATGATCTAGGTAATCTGAATTTCTTAGTAAATTTTGTCCAGGTAATCTGTATTTTTTTATCTGAGGTTGTTGTATCATCTAAAAATCATTGTTTGAGGCTCAAAACCTATGAAGGTGAAAAGGGTGACAAACTGTTATTCCTGTTTTCTCAATAGGAAAACTGTCTTAGGAAACTGAATTTCCATGTTAACACTAAGCTTATAGTCAAACACTGGTCTTCTAATTCCTTCTCTTTTATTTAATCCATTAAGACATTATTGCTTAAATTGGGAAGGACTGAAGATGACAGAGAAAAATGAGACACTTCCCAATATCAGAACTGCACATTTCTATAATGTATGTTTTTCAAAGTCAAAGGCAGCCTTTAATTAAGGAGCCTGCTGAAATGTGTTGTGTCCTGAAGATAAGGTCCAAACCAAAATATTGAAAAATACAGCATAGGTTACACTACTTTTCAGCAAGCTTTCTCTGCAAAGCAACTGGATTATTTGACTGTCTTCCAGGATCCTGGGAATTAATTAATACTTGATTGGTTCTTTGAAGAAATAAAGTATGTACTCCTTCCATGGTTAATGCTGTAACTACGTTGCCTTTCAAAATATATTATGGATTTCTGCGTGCTTTTCTACTTATGTATCATAAGTGGCAGTTGTTCTATAGCAACAAAGTGGAACTGATGTGGAGATGAAAGTAACATTATTTCAGTGACTTTTATTGTTCATTCCTATACTGATAACAATGCTGGGGATGTGGTAACTGCATTAAATTAGAATTGTTTGGCACTGGAATACTGTAGTATAAAAGTTACCATTAAAGGAATTTCAAAAATTGGTTGATATAATTTTGTACTTATCCATGAGTCTGGGTTTTATTATGATAGGTCACTAGAAGAGCAACAATCAATATCCTGGTGTCTTACTGCTCACAGGCCCTTAAATGCAGCAAGCCTTCAAATATCAAATTCTTATTTGTAAGGAGGTTTGTTTTCAGCTCCTAATCTCATTTTTCTGCTTCATCATTTGGGTTAAGACAGCAGAAAAAGGTTCTTTTGAGCTGACTGTCTTTAATAGTGGAAGAAACTCCTGCAGGAAATGAGGTGTGCCCTTCAGTGCCCAATATCGTAAATGTGTTAACGAGACTTATGCTAAGGGATCTTTTCTCCTTGCTTCAGTTTTTACTTATGAGACTGTTGTATCCCCCACCATCATGTTGTGCAATACCTTTGTTTCTATTTCTGTGACTTCTCATCTCACTTCCAGACTGTTCAAATTCCTGTAGTAATTTGTATTAGAGGTCAGCTCCTTTGATGGTAAGGATCACACTTCTTCCCATGCGTGTATACAGTGCTTAGTATAATGGAGTCTTAAAAATAAACAGATGCACACAGACATTACAGCAACAAAAGTAATAACAGGCCATTGGGTTTCCACTAAGCTACATTCTCAGTAAGATATTTGAATCTGTAGAAGATGAATTTTTATTGCTCCTGTTTCTGCTGATATCCTTAGAAGAGTAATAAGTGCTTTCCTTTTAAATGCAACAGTTGAGGAGAGTATTCTTTTCTCTTTTTTTACTTTTGGGCTGCTGATAAAGTACAGAATTTTCAGAAATTAGCTCTATATTATAGTGGATGAATCATGGAATCATTAAGATTGTAAAAGACCTCCAAGATCATTGAGTTCAACCTCTGATTAAATACCACCATGTGGGAGCCAGTGAAAGGGACACACCCCGAGAGAGCTCTCCAGGTTAAAGTGACTAAAAAGGCCTCCTCCAGAATGTCCTGTTCTGTTATGGAAATGTATCCCAGTTCTGCTTCCCCAGTTGGCCTCCCCACTCCCTTGTACCTTGTCCGCTCCTTCATTAGAAAATTCTCCCTTTCCCCACTCTCCCATTGGACCTTGTTCCCTGCCACTCCCTCAGATTTTCCCATTGGCTCCCGTACCCTAATCCCACCTATGTACCGCCCCTGCCCCTGATGCTTTCCCTGCCCCCCTGCTCCCCCCAACCCCCTGGATATAAACTGAAAACTTCNAACTCCTCCCGGATTCCAACACCACCATGTCAACTAAAACATAGCACTGAGTGCCACGTCCAGTCATTTCTTGAATACCTCCAGGACTGGAGACTCCACCACCCCCCTGGGCAGCCCATTCCAATGCCTGGCCACACTTTCAGTGAAGAAATTCTTCCTGATGTCCCACCTGAACTTCCCCTATCGCAACTTGAGACCATTTCCTCTTGTCCTGTCTCTGGTTGCCTAGGAGAAAAGGCCGACTCCCACCTGGCCACAGCCTCCTTTCAGGTGGTTGTAGAGACTGATGAGGTTTCCCCTGAGCCTTCCTTTTTCCAGACTGAATGATGACAACTCCCTCAACCACTTCTCATATAACTCACTCTCTAGACTCTTCACCAGCTTCATCGTCCTTCTCTGGACTTTTTCCAGCCCCTCAGTGTCTTTCTTGTAGTGAGGGGCAAAACTGGACACAACACTTGAGGTGTGGCCTCATCCAGTGCTAAGTACAGAGTGAGCATTGCCACACCCACACCAGCTCAATTACATCTGATTTAGACCAAAAATACGGCTCTTCCCATCATAGTACATGAAAGTGGGAAAGTGCATACATAAGAATTACAGAACATTACTTTTGATTACCTGCAAAATTTCACAGTATAACTTATGCTCCCTTTGATAGTACATGGCGTACTTTTAAAAGAAAGTGGTAACTAACTTGCACAGAGAGAGAAACAATTTAAAAGTCATTACTTATAGTTTATTAAAGAAAAGCTTTTATTAACCCTAGAGAATATTTTTGTATTCATTCACAGAGCTGTATTTGTGGTTAATATTTAGTTAGTAGTCAGTAATGTAGCAATAAACTGAATTAGTTTTTCAAGTAAAAGAACAGAATAGATGCTCAGATTCTCCAGCAAAGCTATAATGCATCTTTATTTTCTGAGAAGGAAGCTTAAAGATATCAGATAGGATTATACAAAGGATAGCAATTAAGACTTACTCAATCTGTCCTCTAGACCCATTAAAGATTCCCCGCAAAATACAAGCTATTTGTTTTAAATGAAAGAAGGCAATTAGTGCTCCTTCATGTGGGCAGTTTCAAGGCTGAAACTTAAGTCTTTCTTTATTGCATTCCAAGTAAAACAAGATGAAATTAGTGCAAATATACTGTTTGATATTTTGGTGTCCTGTGGCAAACTATGATCTCCAAGTTCAGATCTGCTGTCACTCCTGTCATGGGATGGATACTGAGAGCAATGGATTCCAGCACTGACAGGGAGTACTCCGAGAGCAGATGCACTTCTGCAGTGCTGTGTTATCATGTTTGGTATAACTTTGAAGCTTTAAGCTTTTTGAAAGGTCATTTATGGTACATTAATGTTCTGAAAGGTTTTTCTCGTTATGTTATCAATAATCTCAGAAAAAAGTTGCAGGCCTGAATTATCTATTCGCATACATGTGTCCAGCATTGGTTCTACTACGTTGCAGAAAGAAAAAAGCCAAGGCCATATATTAGTTCAGATGTTCTGCACTGGGAAAAATGTGCTTAACTGCACTGTGTGGGAGACATTTTTGTGCAGAGTTCACTTCGCTGTCCTCCTTTCTCCACATTAAATTCTCCTTCCATAAAAATACTGATTTGGAAATCTCACTTTAGTTGGAAATCTCACTGTAGTTATAAGGGTTTTTTTGTTTTTTAAGGGCTGAATTTTGTAGACAGCAGAATACCAGTTAGTTCTTAAAAGGACATTGAAGGTTTTTAGTTCCTCCCGATTGCAATTACCATAATTGTTTTTAATAACATACAGCAAATCTAGTAGCTGCATTTATTTCTGCTTCCTTCATATGAGGTAAGTTATGGGTTGTCTGTAAAATCATATGGCCAGTGGCCAGGTGTGACTACATTAAAAGGGTAAAGGAGCCAAGAAAACATTTCTACCAGAGTGGCAGATGCGATGTTTCCTGAATGATGAAAAATTACTGTAAAATATAGTACCAGTTAAAAGCCCAAAATTGATTTAAAATCAAAACCACCTTGATTTACATCTTGGATAAACACAGGGCTTGAGGAGGTTTCTGATGAGATTGTCAAATACTGAATATTTTAATTTTAAACTAAACATCTCAAGTACAAAAGACCTTGATAGAAAATACTGAAATGTGTTTGTCTAAGCAGGAAAACCTGTCTGTCAGTGCGGTGAGAAATGAAAATTGTCAGGAAACATAAACTTGACAACTGCTTTCTTGACCTGTCTTGGTAATGACAGCCGAAAAACACTGTATGGACTCAGCTGACAGAAATATGTCAAAAGTATATCCATGAGAAAGTCAAGAGATACCCTGAACCTAATGTGAATCATAGCCTAACTGTGAAGATGATTATTCTCTTTGGCTGCAAGAACTGCTATATGTCCACAGATTACTTACATGTCTCTTGAATTATCTGATAAGAGAAACTTCTTGAAACAAGAACTACTCATTCCTTACTGCACCCAAAAGCAACTATTTTATGCTAATATATATTTTCTACTGATTTTCTGCTTTAAATCCACTTCCTACATAGCAAGTATTCTTAGGGTAACACTGTTGTGAGATGCTTTTGTACTTTGTGAAGAGGAACTTCCTATATATCTCTTGGAGTACGTCTGGAAATTATTCAAAGTAAGCCTACCTTTAGTTTTACCAAAATTCTCTCATTGATTGAATTATTCTGCTGTGCAAATTCCTGATTAAGAATATCTTGTGAAGGAAAAAAAGGATTTGAATATAAATTGGAAATAGATACATGAAATTGGAATATATATGTGTACAGCAATACATTTTTTCCTGTCTCCTGAGAAAATGATGTGTTAAGCTTAGTGGGGATGTTTGCAAATCTCAAATAGTTAGCTTTACCAGCTAACTGAAATTAAATCTCTAGAGGGTAAAATGCAAATGATTTGATGAACTGAAGGATAGCAATTAGCTCTACTGTGCATGAATATTGTTTAGCATGGAGAGTTCACAGAAAATCATTGAACATTCCATATTTGGTCTATCACATGGAAAAGATTCAAGACACGAGTAAGACTGTATTATGATAGGAACTGTATGGTATGGTATGACGTGATAGTTAGAAGTGAAAAATTCATCCTTGATATTCTAAGAAGCCTTCTCCACCGAAGGAACTGCATTATTGTTTTAAAGTGCAATATTAAAGAACCATTATGAAGCTGAAAATTTAAGTGTTAGGAAAAGTGTAAATCTATTTAAAAATGTGGAGCTAGAGAAAGTAACTTTAAAAATGTTTTTGTTGTTTTTCTAAAACTGAAACTAAGTGGAGATAACTGCCTATGCAATATAATTTATAATATAGGCTGGATTTTGCTGGTATGGACAGTATCAGACCACGCCTGTGCACTGCTTTCAGTCTTTCAGTCTATTTCTCCTTAAAAGCCATCAAAATAGTGTAGGTAAGATCTTACCTACAAATATTTGTGGTATTTTTATGGTAATTATTTTATTTGCATAGACAAACTCTTCACTGGCAATCCATAAAGAAGAAACATGCAATATTAAAATGGATGACTTTTTTAAATTTTAAAAAATTTCTCTTGAGTAAGGGTGTTAAAAGAGAACTGCTTTTTAGTAGCTTGATAAGGGGGAAATCAGAGATTTCATTTTGCTTGCAGTTTCTGTTAATAGTAGTGGATCTTATTTTGGTTGATTTTAATTAACAGTAATTGGGTGTCAAATTGAAGTCAGTCTCTTCAGCTTCCAGTGCAACTGCTAGAGAAAGATAAGGGCTATCAGATGACAGTTCATGTTACTAAAACCGTTACTGAAAATAGTTGCACCCATTTTTTTCTCTGTATTGGCAAAGATAGATGGCTTGAGCAAGATACCCAGCTCCTACAGGACAAGCTGACTGAGGTTTCATGTCATATGTGGTGAATGAGAGTGACTTAGGCTGTATTCTGACTGCCTGTGAGAGGCGGCTGACACAACTCTGTTGGCAACAAAGCAGAGAGATTTGAGAAATGTAGAATTACTCTTACTATTGGCTTCCACATCCAGACTCCCTATAGCGAAGTAGATGTGATCTCTAAGACAGAACCTTCTAATAGGCAGTTTACAACTATTTTTTATATCTAGGTTACACGCTGAAGGTATAAAGGGCTCTGAATTCCTGATAATTTTCTTTCACAGAAAAGCTATGGCAGATACATAATAGGGAGACAGAAACCACATTTACCATGGTGAGAGGGAGTTACTAGTAGCTTAGAGTCTCATGATTCTATGATTTGTTCAGGAGCTTCTTTGTCAGTATACAATACAACATAAAAAATGAAAAAGGCATTCAGTATGAAACAGAGGAGTCTGATAGAATTGTTTTACAATAAAATATTAACAATATTTCTAATCTTGGCACATTGCTGAGTCAGTGTGACACAGGTCTAGTCATTTGAGTTTCTTCTGACTGTAAAGCCAAACTGGAAGCAAACACAAATATTCATATTGCATATGTATATAAGAACTTCCCTATTCTATGCATATAGCAATACATAATTTACAGCAGGGTTGAAGAAAAGGTATTGGTACTACATAGAATGTTTTAAATCTACTGATATTTCTGTTGGATTCAGAAGGTGAGTATTTTGGCTCTTTGCTTGTCTTCCATAAAATAAATATTATTCTTCTGGTGTTATCTTTTAGTTCTCTCTTTCCTGACACTGGTTTTTATTCTTCTGTTAATCTTCAGCCTAATTCAATAGAACATTACCACACTTGCATTATTATCAGGAACCAGAAAGCATCACTTAGAACCACAGTCAGAGGTGTTGATAAATGATGGGGATTTTTGCTTTAATAAATAAATACTTATTTAACAGCAGTAACCTTTTCATACTAGTGAAGATTTTCAAAGGAATTATTTTCTCTCATGCTCAAGCATTATTCTGCTGAACATATCCAGCTTTGTAATTCCAAAACATTCTTCATAGCCAAAGTTTTGCTTTTCAAGCCCACACATTTCACATGCTTCTTAACGATTCATTTGTTCCTATGTTGTCTGTTTTGGTAATGGACCTGCCATCTGATTCAGCATGATAGGGCTTTGCTGCCAAATCATTCCACATGTGATTGTTGACTTGTTGTACTTCAGGTCCTATGCTCTTGTTCTCCCACCTAGGATTTCTCCAGACTTTTGCATCTTTCCTGCATAATTTCCTGCTGTGAGGAGGTCTGCTAGGCTCTGGCTTGGGGGAGGGTGTTGCTAACTGTTTGTTACAAAGCTGTGAGCAATTAGAATTCTCATATGAAGAAAACTGGCCTCCGTCAAACTCCTGGGTTATGAGCACCTGCCAAAGTGTGGAAGCACCACTACTGAATTTGCAAGAAGTGAATAGCATATTCACTTCCAAATGAATTTTTTTTGGAAAATAATGTATGTTAAAATTAAGAGATGTCAAAATATATGTGAGGAGCTGTGTTCATTTTTATTCTTTTGAAACAAATGTGATAGTTTATTTCATTTATTATTTTGAATTTTTAAGAAAGACCTGACCTTGCAAGTTGCCTATGGCAGCAGATTTCTGGCCTCATGTGGAGACACATTAACATCAGTAGAGGTCTACCAACTTGATTTACTGCAGAAAGGCTCATCATCATAAAATCTTCAAGCCAAGATTTGTGCTTTTTGCTTTCTTTAGTAAAGAACCAAGCATATAAACTGTTCAGAATAAATAATAATGTCAATAACTGCAGAAGATTTTCATGAACAAATCATGCCTTTCCATTTTTAAAAATGTCATATCTGGCACAATGTTATAGTTAGTAAAGGTTTGATCGAACATGCTAATCTGAGCAGACCATGTTTGGAAGGAATAGCTTGTCTTTATCTATCGTTCTCCACTTTGTCTAGCATTGTCTTTCACCATATATTAAACAAGCATTCTCTTTTCCTCCTTATCTCTTTAATATCACACAGATTGCTGAAATAAATCCCAAATGTTCTTCTATTACATCTCATTTACATCCATTCTTGACAGATTTCTCACTGTTTTCAGAACTGGTAATGTAATGAAAATTACATGAGTCATGAGAAACTGGGAGAGAAGATAAAAGCAAAATGATAAAGAAAACAAAAATGAGGAAAAGTAAGGAGGGGAAGTGGGGTTTTGGTTAGAGATATTAAAAGATATATAAAAGTTCAAAATTTATCTGAATAAAATGCAATAGAGTAGGTGAAATAAAGACATCAAGGGGGTAATTCCTTCTAGTTCATCTGTTCCTCTGTACACGGAGCTGAAAGCTAAATAAATCCTCAGCAAGCAGAGATGAATATCTGCTCTTTGATGGCATGTGTCTGTGCTGCTCTGTTCAGAAAAGACATGGCTGCACACTTGCTAGTATTTGACTGTGCTGGCATACAGCAAGCAGCAGGAATAGCAGCAAAATGGCTTGTGCACATGTGGGATTAATTTAAACTATTCAGGGAGCAATGAAAATCAATGCAGATTTTCAGAAAGATACTTCACCATCTTTTCCTCATACAGAATTTTTAAAAATTTCCTAAAACTTAAAAAGTGTACAAAATAGGTGAATACATTTAATTTTTTTTATCTGACAAAAAATATTTCATATTTTTGTTTTGGGAGCTGCTCTGGCTTGTGGAAACGTTCTTAAAAACATTGACAAAATACTCTACAGCCAAAAATATATTTTGTTTTATTCCTATGGTAAGTATCTTGCCAGTGCCATGCCAACAGCCTCAGTGGAACTGCAGTTGCCTCTAGTCTCAAACTAAGGTAAGACTGGCCAGACCTGAACAAACCAAAAGCCTTGCATCTTGCCTATGATTGGGACTTACAGCAGATACCTTGCAAAGAACGAACACAGAGCACATAAAAGTGTCTTGGGGCTTTACTGAACACCTGAAATGCTGCATTGTTTTTCCACAAATTAATCTGTGATTAGTGTACACCTTAGTTGCTATCATTGGGCTGGAGTCTGATTCAAACTATGTTGGGAGATTTCTTGATGAGCCACAACTTAATTTTTAGGGTGGAAGAAACTAGAGTACTGACCAGTTTTGTATGTTCGGCTGAAAAAAAAACAGAGTTGTGGCTGAAAAAAAACCGGAGTTGTATTTTTCCCAGATAGCATGGATCTGGAAAACCTTATCTCCATTTAGTCTTCTGAACAATGCTAATTTTTCTGTTATTAACATATAGCAAGAAAACTGTTTTGGTGTTCCTCAGGTCCATTTTATTTCTGTTTATTCAAAGGCCATTGAACTTCTCTTCAAAACTATAATTTCAGTATTTCTTAAATTTTTCTTTTTGCTGAGAGATCCATACATTTTCATAAAAATAAACCCCAAGCCATTTCTTTCTGGGGACTATTGGTAGTTTAAAGAAGTAATTTGCCTTTTTAACCTCATCCTGTGAAATCTGATTCAACGGTGCAGTGGCATCCTTAACTAGAACTCCAGGGAGCTGGATGTTATCCAAGCAAGTCTTAATCTAGACCACATCAATATTTTTTCTATTGAAAACTTCCTGCAAATCAAGGCAATCAAGGGAATATATCTAGGTTTTGGGGTGTCATTTTATTTTAATTATTGTGTTATTATCACATCTTAACAGCTTACTTACTTGCCATAAATTTTTAAAAATAGTTGCAGAATTCAGAGATATAAGCAGATCTGATCTTTTTAAGTATAGGCGTCAAAGATCATCTACTATAGTGAATCATCTTTATTAATGGCTGCATCTCTTGTCTGCCTCCTTTGCAAATCAGATGAATCCTACTGAGAGTGCCAAATGTGAATGTTAAACTGCATTCTTTCTTCTCCGCATGTGCCTAGCACTGATGGTGCTGCATGGGATCCTTGATCAGTAGGAATGACTACCTATATCTAAACCATGCTGCTGAAGTGTGAAAAATATCTAGTGCAGCTTTGCTAGGATTATTCCCAGAATGACATCACTTCTGACATTGACCATGGAAATCCGAATGGTTGAGTTTACACCGTTGTTGACTTGCTTGCAGTCACTATAATTAAAAAAAAAATCAAGTTAAACCAAGCGAAAGTTACAAAACCAGACTCTTCTACTTTTTGCAGTGTCATGACATAGGAGAGAGAAAGTAGATATTCAGATATGTTCTGAAGTTACTAGAGTTACTGGAACTTTTGTTTTAGCAGTATTTCATTAATAAGGCACCAAAGAGTTCAGCAATACAAATGATAGAACAGTCTCCCATTTTATTTTTAGCCTTAAAATATTGTAGTCATAAAACCTGTCATATTTAATTCCAAAGCTGAATCACAGATAGCAAAGACAAAAAGGACTTTAGAAGAATGAGATCTTCTGGTCTTGATGACTATTGTGGGGACTGCATCTATGAGGATAGTTTCACATTGTTTTTCCTCAAGAATGACAGGTTTTCCTTTTATATATCTTTCTCCGATCTGTTGTTTTCTCTTATTTCTAAATACCATGTCCCAGATTAAAATTATTTGGCCCCCAAGAAACAAAGTGAACTTGGACCAAATGGTATCAATATTTGACCCAGAACTGGAACTGTCCCTGTAATTTTTGCTGACATCTAACTGGAACTAAACAGGAATATTTTCAGTCACAGATGATGTTAGAAATAAAGAGATATTGTTCTAGTTTAACTTCTTGTTCAGTATTTTTCTGACAACTAGTGCTCAAGTTTATTTATGTGAACACAGTTTATACAAGATAAGTAAATGACAAAGCTACGGCGAAGGCTGTAAAACAAGTTACTAGGAAGTCACGTGTTGTGAGTTCAAGTCGTGTGTTGTGGGTTTGTAACTCATCAGCAATAACACAGTACTTACAGGTTTTTGCACCAGAGAAATACTGAGGTAGTTTGATATCAAGCAGGTAAGTTGCTTCATGCTCATTGTAGTGCTGCGTCATGGGCCTATCACAGCTATTTTGTGGGATGGCATCCTCAGGACACAGCACTCTGAGCATTGCTGTGGAAGAGCTGACAGCACTAGCTCACAGTATAGCTCACCTGAAAGCTGCATCATTCAGTTGCCTCCTTCCTCAACCACCATTCCTTCAGCTTCTTGATAGTAATATGGAAAAGCTAGGGAAATGCCACTCTGGAATGAAAACCCTTAAGGCATTTTGCTTTCTAAAGTGTTATTTTGTTTTCTTCTCCTATGTTAAATTCAGTATCTAAAGTAGTGTCATTGACTGTTGGATGCTGTCTTACAGAAAAGATTCCAACCCCTTAAACTCCAGTGCAGTAAACTGAGATAGGAGGTTTCTTAGGAAGGGGGACTGTCATCTTTAAAGAGACATCTTTATTGCCTATATTGCTAAGTAACCTGAAAGCATTACATGTTCTTAGTACTAACCTGAGTGGAGGATAAAGAAAACTGTTTTCTTAGAAAAGTTCTGTATGAGAAAAGGGCACGCTGATAAAATCCATGGTTGGGTGGAAAGGATAATGCTGACTGTGTTAGCAGCTTTTCAATTTTAAAAGCAGCTCTACGGATGATGTTGCTAACTACTTTCCTGTGACTTTTAGTAAAAGCAGAAACATCTATCACTTGACAGAATGACTCCCTCTACTTTCATTTTCCTATTTATTCAATAGCATTTTGCAGTTACAATACATCGACAAATCAAAATAGCCTTTGTGGTTACCACAGCAATTTGGGGAAGGTCTACAGAAACCCAAGTTTTCTTATGCTCTTCTAATTTATACTGTCTGCACTGAAGAATTTATTTCAGAGAAATTTATGACCAGAATAATTCCTGAGTACAACAGGTTACTATGAGTATGTGTAAATTAAAGTGTACAAAGAAGGTATTTCATCAGTCCTACCTTCATCAAAGACAAAATTCCCAGAAATAAGGAAGATAAGTAGGATAATTTCAAGAAGCATTTCATGTTAGTGTAGTAACAGATAATTTGAAGGTGGTTTCATGTTTCATAATATCATTTAAAAAACCTGTTTTTCAAATCAGTTTTTTTCTTGCCCACATTTCTCTCCTTGACATAAATTAAATTTTTGTTATTGAAATGTGAACAGTGATGCACTCTAGTTAAAAATGAAACTTCTGGGTTACATATTTTTAACAACAGAATACAAATAAATTGAAAATTTTAGAGATTTGTCACTGCAGGATTTTGATAAATCTCAAACCGCATTAGGAACAAACCTTAGACTGAAAATAACACTTGGTGGGAAAATTTGAACCAGGCTTTTATGATTGTTGTTGCTCAGCAAATTTTAAAAAGCACAAGACAAAGCCACCATCCATTTTAAAACAGAGCACAACCTGAAGGTCCTGGAAAAAGGTGAGAGGACCTGATCTGACATATGCTGGTCAGAACTGCAAGCATCAGAAAGTACGTATGGCATAGACAGAAGGTTGTTGATAGTTTTGATGAAACCCTTCATATAATCTTTGTGACAGAAGGTGAATGGACTGTTCACCTCTGAGAAAATTTGACATTCAATATTTTAATATGGAAACTGGTACACGGATATTGCAGCAAGCACTAACACTAGAAAACTTGAAAATATAATAAAAAGGCAAATAGGGATTATGGAAAATGAGCTAACCTTAAAAAAAGATGAAACAAAGTAGGCACATAGGTCATGAAGATGAGCTCAGAAAAAGGAGTCATGAGCTGAGGAAAAGCCAGACAGTGCTTTTCATGAGACACTTATCCTAGCAATGGGGCAGAACTGAAGACCCAGTTCATCCCATCATCTATGCGTTTAAGCAATCTTCACTTACTCTAAGGGAGAAATTAAAAGAGTTATGACTACAAGACTTACATTGAAGCATTCATGGGTTTGGTCACTTTAGAAAAAGAGAAATGAAAAAGACAAGAGAAACCATTCAATTACATTTTAGTAAAGGCAATGTACATGAATATATGAAAATATAATTATTAACCTCAGTGGGGGAAATATTATGAGTCATGGTTGATGCTAAGTAATTTTTATGCTTGATTAATGAGCAATGTCTGATAGAGAACCCTAGACAAATTTAAGCCCTTATAAACATTTATACTTCAAGTGTTTTCCTTAAACTGCCATCTGAGCTGTGCTCACTTTGTGTTTTAGAAAAATCTAAGTAATTTTAGGGATAAAAATATAACCCGTTTATATAAATTAGCTTTATTCCAGAGAAAAGTAGATAAGCATGACCAGAAAACCATGAGGAGTAGACTGAACAATAATCATTTGGTTAAAAATAAACTACTATAGGTAGTATCCACAGAATGAAAATGGTGTAGCTGGAACAGAAGACTAGTTAAGATATTCAAGTGCATTTCTCTCACATGCACTGCAGTGACTTAACAGGCAAGAAAGGGACAAAAATATTTTTCAGCAGGAAGATTCAAAAAATTATATTTGTACTCAATCTAAGTAATGAACTATGGTTAAGGCACATGTCTACAACGATGTCCAGTTTGTGTAAGGTAACTTACAGGTTAAAGTAAGTAGCTAAAAATAAGGACTGAGAAACTGAGATTGGTACTTTTGGACACCCTATTACTGAAGCAGGAAAATAGTAAACACAAAAATTAGGTTGTCCACAGATGCTTTAAGGGCAGACATTTGATTTTTTTTTTTTCAAATACCACAAACAAATGTAATATACTTGATAACGTAAACTAAGTATCCGTATGGTCCCACAGGGAAGGAAACTTCAGAAGTAATGTGTGGTTATAGAAAGATTCTTTCTAGAAATATGCTGAAATGCACCACACAGTAGTTACAGCTGCCCAAAGGAATCTGGCGTATCCCCCTTCCCATGAATACAAATTTTACATTTCTGTATAACTTATGATTTGTTATACATATTTTCAGATATTTCCAGATATAAATTTCAGTGCACTTTGCTGATTGCAGCTGCTGACTGAAATATTTGTCAAATTTTAATAGAGTACAGGGCAGATCTGGGCAATCAATGTATTGATCTGATTTTTTAAAAGAGGACTTCTACGCAAAATGTGGACTACATTAGCCAGAGCAGAAGTGTCAGAGGGCACGAAGGATTTTAAACCACAGCAGCAAGAGCATATTTCCAAACTCTCTCCTAGCCAGGTGGGGAGGTTTCCAAGGTAGATATTTGTTTACAAATAGGATAGAGGTGCAGAAAAATGTGATGGAAGACACACTACCTCTGTTTTGGACCTGAAAAATGTGGGAGTAGAATAACTTACACACTAGATTTGAGTTAGCTCTGGCCTACCTGATAGCAATATCTGTCTGGAGGATTTAATTCAGTAGGTGTGAATTTAAATGACTTGCACTGAAGATTAGTTTCATGGAGAAGATCAGAGACTGGATAAGAGTTCCCATTTGAGACAAGAATCACTAATGAACTGAAGGCATTAATTTTTTTTGTGTGGGTGAGTAGCATGTGAGTGGGAGACTAGTAAGTTTTATATGAAGTGTATGATTCAATATACTAAAACCATGACTTATTTGAACACAGTCCTTCCAGGCAGAAGGTAATGGTTTTTCCTCACAGTAAGCTAATCATTCGAGAACACTGTCAATAAGGACTAAGTCAATCAATAGGTGAAGACAGCCAGATCCCTAATTTTACATTGTCAAAACAAATTATTTTAACTTCTGCCAGAAGTAGTCCCTGCATTTCAAGGGAAAACACAGGGCAAAGCAACAGTGCAAGCCATGCCAGAGGTCAATTGGATATATTTTTTCAGTCTACTAAGGGCTTGTGTTTCAGTGCCTGGAAGAGTGTTTCACACAAATGTAGCAGGGAAGTGTAACAAACTTTGCTTGGGGAAGGATGTCTATCACTAACTAGCTCAGTTTTAGGAAAAAAGATGCTGGAGCAAGGATGTGAGAAGATCAAGGCCCCTTAGGCAGCAGAAGTCTGAGTTGAGTTCTTAGTGGGAAAGTGGTAGTGGAACATCTGAACACCATACTTGTTACAGCACTAGCTTCAAAATCTTTTTATTTTTTAAATTTTTCCCAAGGAAATGAAATATTATTTTAGTTTTATTATCAATATTATTCCTATTGAGAATCTGTCCCTAAGGGAATTTCATCTTCTATGTTATTTCACTAGTACTCTTAAATGGATAATATTCCTTTATGCATTTTCCCCTTCACTGTACTTACAAATTTGCTTAGTTAATTATTATCTGTAACAATGATTATTATGCCACCTTTCCTCCACTTTGAGCATGAGTGTAGAATCACTAAATCAGAACGGACCCATTACAAATTTCAGAGGTACCGGAGAGCTCATCCAAAGCACTGGTCTTTCATTTAAAATTACCTTATATCAACTATCTTTGAACCACTACTCATATTACAGTATACTTTTTTGGTGTCATTTTGTGTAATTCTATAAGTCTAATTTTGTGACACATTGTGTAAAATGCTCTACCAAACTCAAGTTATACTCAGCTCGTTTAGTTCCCTTTGTTAACTGAAAATGTAATCTTATTCAAAGTAATTTAAATTTACTTTCCATTTTTATACTTCAAACATTTGCACTGGCTATTATTTTTGACTGTGTTTTTAACCTTTAGATGCTCATAGATCTTAATTTCTAATATTTGTTTCAGTATTTTCTTAGGAAGATAATTTCTCAATCTCTTCTTTGTCCTATTTGCTCTCTGCCTGATGCTCTTTTTCTCCCACAGTGACTGTTCAATGCTTTTTTCCTGTAGCAAATTCTGCCTGGAGATATAGGGGCCAAACCTCAGAGCAGACTTTGCACAGCTTCACAGAATTCAGCAAAAAAGTGGTGACAAAAACTCCATCATGCGAAGATGTGAAGTCCTGGAATAAAGAGTCTCAAAAGATTATACTGCAAACCAGCATGATTTTGGACTGGGTCATCAGCATCTCTACAATTTGATCAGCAAGCCAGCACAGAGGAGTATGTCCATCCTGACAGACGGACAGCCTGAGAATGGGCCTTATGCAATGTGGTGGAGAAGGGATGTCTTAGTCTCTTCCAGAGACATAGTTTTGCTGTCAGTCCACTGAAAGGTGCAACTTAGCATCATCCTCTCCATGGGAATATGGTATGTACACCACAGTCTGTTCTATGAGTAATATGCAAGTACAGTTCTCAAGTTAACCTCGACTTATTGGGCATCGTGCTGAATGCCAAAGCAAACCCATTCTTGTTTTCATACTTGTGTTCACTTCAAAGTTTCTCTTCTAGCTGTCCCTGAGTCTAGAACATTATGTTCTGGGACTGTTTAGATCATGATGGAAACAAGACAAGAATTGCATTGTCAAGTGCTGTTTTAAATATTCATCATTCTTAAAAAGTTATTACATGTTTCTAAGAGTTCATGGGTATGTGATTGCATTGTTGTGTCCTTCAAAGACCTTGAGAAACTACTGAGAATAGGGAGGTTAACAGTTTCAATTTTGTTTTAATGAGATACTGAAGTCTTGAGAAGCTGTAGAGATAAGGAGAGAAATAACTACATGATAAATGAGAAAAAGTAGAGATGTAACAGAGAACTAGGAGATACAAGACTCTTTATAAATGAAAGGTTTGAGGAATATGCTGTGGGAAATAGGAACAGTGAAAATGAAAGATCTCATCTTTATATTGTGCAGTTCTATTTTTGTAAATCAGTGGTAGTCATAAGAAAACTGCGTTGCGATCACCGTCTGGTTTTGAGATCAGATTATGGTAATGCAAAGTGGATTGCTGTTCAAGACTGGGTGAATGATTTGAAAATATGCTGAGCTGTTGCTGCATGACTCTTCAAAGTCAAAGTCATATTATTAGAGGTAGAAAGCAGACTGTGCAAGAGTTGGTTCTCCCAGGGTTACTGCAAGTAGCTTCCACAAGACTTTGTCACTAGTTTATGATGAACCTGGTCCTCATGGACCTATTTTTCAAAAGAGATAATTAAGGAATGAGTTTAATTTGTTTTCCAACTGTTTAAAATAAAGAACAGCATGACAAGAATATTAATTCTGATTTTTGGAAATGTTGGGTTTGTCTGCATAAACTGCACTTTTAAAAAATTGCGATCTTATTCTGAGATTGACATACTTATGTCTTTGCCCAACACCTGCTTCTCAGGAAACTAATACTGCAAAACTTTTGAGCACCTCATTTGAGAGTGCTACAATTCTGTAGTAAGCTTAGGAGAAAAATTAGGAAAGAAGTATTACAGTAACTGAAATTCATTGTCATAGACTAAAAAATGCCAGGATGATTTCTGAGCTTGTGTTCCTCAGACAGAAAGTATAATTATTATATAATGTAAAATGTTTACACCAGTTCTTGGCACAGAAAATTGTTTTCCTGCATAATTATTTATGTTAATCAGTAAAAGTGGTTTCAACAGAATTGGATGATTTTAGATTGTTAATGCAAAATCTATCTTTTTACTGTAGGTGAAAAACTTAATTACCCTGGGCAGATTCTTTCTGCTTCCTCTAAGGAGATTGAATTTTCTCAAAAGTGAGGTTCTCCTTTGTGTTTTTTTGGTTTTTTTTAATACAGATTATATTCTTTAACAAAGGAAAGTTTCAAAGAAAATAACTTGTTATTATCCAATAACAAACCCAAAATAATTTGCTTACGAGAGTACATGTCCAGCCCTTGAGGGTGGAGGACTTCGCTACCCATATGAACTTGTGTTGAAAATATCCACCAGTTGGTGCAAAGTTTCCTGCTCCAGAGGAAAATATTTGGTTTTATGCCTACTATCTGAGTCAAATCTGCTAGAGATGATTTAATAGAACCAAATACAGAGAAAAAAGTGAAACTGCTTAACTGCCTTTTTGTTTTGATTGCAGCATGGTAGCAAAAGGCCCTCCAGCACATATTGTTTTGTCTTTCTAGGGAAGTGCAGCTGTGAACAGGGCTCCCAGATCCAACTGGAACTGAGATGTGAATAGGAGACAAAGATAAGAGTTGGTTTACCTTGGCTTAGCTTTCTGATCTGCAGCTTCTGCTGCCCGACTTCCCCTTTCTCAGGAGGTGCTGACCCTCTGTGACACAGCCTTCCTAGGAACTTTAAAAGCTCCTCTCCAGCTGTGTGCTTCTAAATTACAATGACCTCAAGTCTGCAAAAAAAAGTGACTGATTCATAATCTGGGTATTTTTGATGTATGGGGAGGAATGGATTTCAAATTTTAGGTTTGTCATTGGTAGTATTTTCTGTCCAATACAAGTTGTACTAAATTGTTTCATTTTGTTAGGAAATTACCTTTAATAAATCACCAGAGTGTTTTTTACAAAAAGCATAAGTAATGACAACTTGCTAACCCTCCACTTGGAAAGATGCAATATAAGGCACTTTGACAATAAAAAACCCCAGCTATTATAGGAATTTCAGGAGAAGAAAATAGATTTAAACATGCTAGAATTAAAAGTAAAGAATTAACACAGAGTAAAAATGAAAGATTTGAGAGAAATACGTGGTTATAGCTGGGTGAAATTAGTTCAGCAAACAGGAAATTTACTGAAAATATACAACTGAGATCCAGAAATCCATGAAGAGTTTCATTCATAAAACAGTCAGGGAGATATGCGAACTACTAGTTTCAAAATCGGTCTAAAATGTAAGAATGTAAAAAAGATATTAAGAAATAATACACATAGTAAGTTTTGTATTTACTATGAAAATGTATAGGAGTCTTGGGAGATTCAAAATAAGGCTGGATTTTAGGGCTTTTGCTGGCATATTTTTTTGTGAAAAAAATTAAGCATAATTTTTCAGGTCCACTGGAAAAGATTTTTCTTTTCCCCAGTTTTAAGTTAAACAACCTACCTGAAAGTCCATAATACATGTCACTCCTGTTGCTTTCAAAAGCACTTTTCTACCATGAAAGCATGTTCTGCTGTTCCTTTTTCTGCTCCATCTTCCTTTATCTTTCTGAATGCCTTCCACTGAGTTCCACTTTATCTGATATCTCCCTTAGCAATCTCCTCCAGTGATCAAAGTCTTCCATCTGGTGATCTCTTACTTAGTTACATCCTCCTAAAATAAAAATTAGAGGACCCTGCCTTGCTTTGGCAAATCTACCATTCAAGGCTGCTCCATTAGAATAGATGATGAACAAAGATTAGTAATCCTCACTGTGCAGCAGTTCCACTGAATTAGTGGTATTATCACCTGCTCTGGAATTATCCCTTTATGGAAACAAAAGCTAATACAGGTTGTGATTAAATTATACATTCAAAATATTTCTGAAGTCTTTCTCATATTTACAAAGTTGAATTCTAATTGAAATGAAAAGAATAATTTTTTCATTTATAATCTCCATAAATTTTCATATAAATTTATTTCCAGAGCCCTTCTATACAAGAATTAACACAATTCAGATATTTTTCTCCATGTTTTTATTTCCACTCTAAACAAATTTGGTATTAAATACAGGTTTTAGAAATGCAGATTTTTGAATTCTTAAAAATAGGGAAAGAAATAATTTTTATATAATATAGAAGTACTTTGCTATAGTTTATTTTTGCTTTTTTTCTTTAATCTTTTTATTCTGCATGCAGGATTGAATACTATTGATACAGTATATTCAGGAACTATGCTTTGATGGTTAAGTGTGTCTTTCCATATCTAGCACAGATGACAGCAAATCACTGAGGATCCTTTATGGCGTTGTTCCCAAAGGAAAACAAAATGACACTTCCAATAGACTATTCTATCCCCACAGTAGTAAATTAAAAATAAAAATATTTTAGAATTCCAGTACTTGAGAGAGGTTTTTTCCTTTAATCTGTTCCTTGCATATTTGTTTTGTAGATGATACTGATATTGTGGTATTTTTTTTCTTCACAGATAATTTCTGGCATCAACATTGGCTTCTCAGTGTCTCTCTGAGTTGGTAATCCATTGCTTCATATGTCACTCTTGCTTTCCACGAGAGATTTCCAAGGGGGGAGTTGGGGCTGTATATATACCTCACTGCAATTTTATTTGCCTCTCAGCAGTTGTGGCCAGTTGGTGGATCAACTGAAGTGAATGTGCATTGTGGGAGAAGTAAGTGAAGAAAATGCACTTGAAGGTAGTCTCATATCTATCTTTGCAATATTTTATTAGTCTAAATACAGTATTACTCAAATTAACCTCCTTTCCCAGGAAAAAGGAAATACATTCTTTACATTGGCATCGCAAGAGGTAATCAAAAATTCCGTCCATGAACACCTGGTGGAAATAAAAGTGATCCTTAAACTTGAAAATATTGATCCTGCTCTGCCTCAAAATTGCAGAGCAAAAGATATTCGAGTGGCTAATACATGTGCACAAGTAACTTCAAATGAGGTTGCCTTTAATTTGTTGACTTCAGATCAGAAAAAACCGTCAAAGATCTGTAATGAATGCCCAGGAAAAGCTGTGCTAGGTTTATGCAGACTGACTATAGAGCACTTTGCAGTCATTTTCCTTTTTTAAAACAGTGTGCATGACAGAGTGGTGTAATGGAAATCTTAAGCCAGCTTTTGCTCATAGAGATAATTTTCATCTCATACCTTTGAAAATATCTTGCACTCACCACCATTTTTATCTCTTATGGATCTTGCAATTGTCACTATTGATGTTTTTGATAAACCTTGCTGGGAGTACAGGATTCAGAACGGTAGAATTCCCTTCTAGGGAATCCCCTACTGTCGTGGTGATATTAGCTGGTAGAATGCCGCGACCTTCCCAAACGCGCCTCTAAGGAAGTCTCTTGGTGCAGCCAGCACACTTACACACAGACGTACACACTCACACTGGACAGCTAGCAGAAACAGTCTGACAATGAATGAGCAGGAAGGGTCTTCGCATGGAGTTCTACAGGAGAGCTTTAATGCACCCGCACTCGTCCGTGGTTCCAGAGAAGTCCCGCAGAACAATGGGGTCCAGGGTGAGGGAACCAATCGAGACAACTCTGAGGGCCTATCAGGTAACAAGGGGTGTAGCGGCCAGTGGAGCCAACCAGGGAAGCAGAATTGGGGCACCTTAACATAACAGAACAGAGCATTCTGGGGGAAGCTTTTGCAGTCCCCATAAGCTGGAAAGGAACCTAGGACTCATCTCACCATAGGACTCCTTTCATTCCTTGTCCAGCAGGCCCACTGGCCTCCACACCCTACTAGTAAAGTATTTCAGCATTCAGATCTGAATGAGTGTGCTTTTTGATCAGATCAAAATGGCTGATCAAGAGTTGTTCTAAACTGTACCAAACAACGCTCATCACATTCTTGTTAAGCACCTTTCATGTGAAAAAGGAAAAAAAATGTTCAATGATATATTTTTATTTCCTGAGAGCAACAAGCTTTATTCTTGTATTTATCCTAATTAAGCAGAGTTGCACTGACAGCCAGCAGTAGCATCTTTGTAAGCCACCTGAGATCTCAATCAGGACTTCACTACTGGAAATCACAGATATTTCTTTATTTCAGCGGAGTATCTTCGAGGAGCTTAGTGATGCTGGATTTGGCTAATGGTGAAGATCTATTCAGGTGACTCTAGGAGAGCTGTATGCTCTCACATATTTACTAACTGCCTGTAAAAATTGCTATTAATTTTTATTTAAATAAAAACCTTTTCAGATTGCCAGGAGAAGACATCCATCAAGTTATGTCATTAGAAATATTTCTTTGGCCTTCTTGCCACTAGACTTTGAAAGATTTTCTAGAAATAATTTCAGGGTTTCTATAACACTTGACCTTAAAAAAAAAGTATGATTTTGAATATAAAATTCTTTATTAAAGCTCTCAATTTAAAAATTAATTTAATACTGAGTCAAATGAATAATCTTTCCTACTCCATTTTCTGCCATGCTGCAATCTACTAGTTCCTAATACTGTGATTCCCTGGCTCATCATTGAATAGGATACCACCCTGTTAGGGAAATGGTTTAGTGGCAGACTTGGCAGTGCTAGATTAATGGTTGGACTTGATGATCTCAGAGGTGTTTTTCAACCTAAAATATTCTATAACAATATCTCCATCTGGGTTATTAAGGTAGGAAGAACCCCCCGCCGGCCACTATCCTATTTTTGTGTCTCTAATGACTATAAATAAAGCTGAGAAAATTATGTTGCACTAAGAATCTCAACTTTTAGACAGCCAATAGAAAACACAATGAAAACTCTTACATTTTAATTGAGATGTTTAGGCTACCTCCACAGGAAATATGCAGTCACCATCTGAGTCTTCAGAAGGAAATTTTATCTGCCTATCTCAGATGGGTTTTTTAGGATAGGATGGATCATCTTCATTAGTTATTCACTATGTTTCATTTCAAAAAAGCTAATGTTTTAATTTATAGCAAATATCTATCTTTTAGATTGCTAAAGTTATATGAAATGAGTCCTACCAAAGCATTTCTGCCTTTCTTAAAAGGACAAGGAATCAAACTTCAGACATTGATTCTCATAGTACTTTATTTAGCTCTAATTTCAGTCTTGCAATGTGCTTTTAGTGGTTTTTAGCTTAAATTTCATACCTTGGTGTAGATTAGATCACAATCATACTCAACAATAATAGTGAAATATGGGGAAAAGCATGCTCTCAAGTGGCTTGGCTATTTGGAGACTATGATAAATTTGGTTTACAAATGAAAATGCTTTACAGCTGAGGAAGTCATCCTTGCTGCTGCTAGTGCTTAAAGAAAGCAATGCAATTTGTCCACTGAATTGATTACAGAAAATAAATTTTGTTCCAATAAGTATGCCAGGATCCCAACACAGAAATATAAAGAGATTTGCACCATGTTAATGAAAGCATGGTCAATAAAACCACCTGTTATAAGTGCTATTCTAAGCCTTGTTATGGTGCAGAAAACTGTAAATATTATAAGTTAAAGCTACTATCCTTGATGGTTTCTGACATGCAATATTTCCAGCAAACAGCAGAAGTTTAGAAAATAGATATCTTGTTTGGATTGCAGAAGAGCATATGCTTTGATAACTCTGCTTTCCATAAATCATGTATGTTCATGATAATGTATCTGTAATTTCAAGTCTTTACAAGAATGACAAAGTTGATGTTCATGCTAGGATTTATTCTCACTAAAAGATATAATACTGTACAATTTTGTATAAAAACTGTGTACCTGCAAAACACAAAAGCACACCAACCTGATTGATTCCTACATATTTTAGCCTAGTAGATACACAGTAAATGCATTTATAAGAAAATTACTGACTCTTGAGGGATGGAGAGATCTAGACAATTTGAAGCATTGGTCAATGACTAACTGGATGCAATTTAACAAGTTCAAGTGTCAGATTCTGCACCTGAGATGGAGCAATGCCAGGCACAAGAATAAATTAGGAGAGGAATGGCTGGAGAGCAGCCCTGCAGAGAGGGATCTGGGGGTGCTGGTTGCCAGCAGGATAAACGTGAGTCAGCTCTGTGTGCCCGGGCAGCCAAGAGGGCAAACCCCATCCTGGGGTGATCAGACACAGCATCTCCAGCTGGGCAAAAGGGGTGATTATCCCACTCTAGCATTGGAGCAGCCCACTGGGAGTGCTGTGTGCAGTTCTGGGCTCCACGGTTTAAGAAAGATGTGAAGGTGAGTGAAAGCATCCAGTGGAGGGCAACAAAGCTGGCAAAAGGGCTCGAGGGAATGTCCTGTGAGGAGTGGTCAAGGACTTTGGGCTTGTCAAGTTTGGAGAAAAGGAGGGTGAGGGGTGACCTCATTGCTCTCTACAGCTTCCTGATGAGGGGAAGGAGAGAGAGAGGGGCTGCTTTTTTCTCCCTGAGATCCAGTGAGAGGACACATGGGAATGGTTCAAAGCTGTACCAGGAGAGGATCAGACTGGACACTAGGAAGCATTTCTTTAACAAGAGGGTGGTCAAACACTGGAACAGGCTTCCTAGAGAGATGATCAGTGCCTGTCAGTGTCTGAGAGGCATTTGGACTATGCCCTTAATAACATGCTTCAACTTTTGGTCAGGCCTGAAGTGGTCAAACAGCTGGACTAGATGATTGTTATAGATCTCATACAACTGAAACATTGTATTCTATTCTAGATATAATTACAAACTAGCATAGTGATATTAACAGAACATCACAAAATTCATTGGGGAATACTAAATAATCATTGCTGTATTCATGATGGTTGGCTTGAATGGATTTCTTAAAGCTCTATGTCAGCCATTTTTATGAGATCAGTGCAGAAATATTTTGCAAAATGCAGTGCTTACTGTGGTTCACAGGGTCAGATTCAATGTTCATAACAATTTCATCTGACCTTATAAATGTCAAACATTAATTCTATGAATATCTTTATTTTGATAGTAGTAGATAGTCATTGTACATTCTGTACAACCTTGCAAGTCTGTCTTTAAAAGTATACAAGATACTATTAAATCATTAAACTTCTTCCTTTACTCCCCAAACAGAAAAGCTAAAACAAAAGCTTAAACACCCCCACACTTAAAGAGCAATATATTAATTTAAAATGCCTTTTTTCTTTTCACATTGGAGGAGTTCCAAAAGTCTAGTTTTGATACCCATCTTTGAAGAGCAGTAATATTGTGTCACACAATAAATAATGTATGTATGAAAGAGCTTATGAGAGAGTGGTATTAAGTATGTTAGATTATTTTGTTTAGGTTTTTATACCACTTCTAGTTTATCTGAACAGCTTCAAGATTTTGAGGTAGTGAGGTGACTTAACTCGTGTAATTTATCAGTAGCCTGAGTGGGTCACTCAGTCTTGTACTATTCTGACTTTTGTTAAAGGTACTAGCTGCTGTCATAAAATCAACATAGTATATTATTTTGTGCTGTTTGTCTTTGAGATCATAAACAAGTGAATGGCATTTCTAATTAAGACTACTTTTTTATACTTGAAATGCTCTCAATTTATCAAGGTAATCAAAATCTGGTACTAGTCTCTTGTTCTGCATAAGAATGATTCTGCTGCCTCTGATATATATGTTTCCTGTATTCAGCCCTGCTACTGGTACTTCAGTATTTTTCTTGGTTAATGAAACTCTTTCCTGGTCTGAGAATACATAAAGCATCTATGTAAATATCTTATGAACAATGAACTACGAATCATCTTGGGAAATATTTAGTTACTGTCTCAGCGGGTGTCTTAGAAAAAAATAGTAAATCATTAACCTGCATGTTCAAAACGGGCGTGTGTTTAAGTTGGTTGGGTTTTTTCAGACCATTTCTAGAACTGGTTCACAAATTTTAGAAACAATTTTCAAAAATAGGTTTCTACAATCTTTTCAGTAAGATTTTTATTCAAATCATGTAAATGTTTAGTCTGCTAACCTCTGCGCATATCTGAAGTAAACTGTGATTACAGATTAAAAATAATAATTTTTCTCTAAGGTGTTTCAGCTTTAAATATACATATATAGATAAAAACTCAGGTCCTCACAGACTGACACAGACAAATTATTCCTAATCTCAAAAAAAAAATCTATGCTGCTTCTTATGTTTAATGAGGAAAACTTCTACAAGGATAATAATAATAATAATTATAATAATAATAACAACAACAAAAACAATTCACATGTAATACATATTTGACGATATGTATTGAAGCTGTTGGTTTTATTTCACATGTCCTGAAGGTTTAAATCACTGCTTGGTTGGACTAGATGGAGTAGGTGGTGTTTCTATTAAAACCACTATTATAATAAGTTTCTAGTTGCTGGTTAAGTATATACTGTTTAATGCAGCCTAATACATGTATAGTCTTATTAAGCTTTGGTGAGATGACCCAAAGCAATCTGGCGGAGGCGGCTCAGACCCGACAAAAGGCTAATTCACTCTGTTGAGAATAAGAGACAGCAGACAGACTTGGGGAAAGAAATAGAGAAGCGATGTAAGATCAGCAGCCTAAGGTTTTTGTAGGAAGCATGACAAGGGAGTAGCTTTACCATGAGATAAGATGTTTGTACTGAGATTTTACCAAGTGAAAAGCCACACAGAAGATGTCTAAGGGTTGCTGGAGACTGGAATCACTGTCTGAGGAAAGTGGGGAGTTAGTCAGCCAGCTGATGATAGTTGATATGAGATGCTAAAGAAACTTGGTCTTTTTAGTTTACTTAAGGGAAAATTAAGGGAACACTAGACAGCTGGATAGACGGATGGATGGATGGATGGATGGATGGATGGATGGACGGACGGACGGACGGACGGACGGATGGATGGATGGATGGATGAAAAATTGATATTTAGAGGTGAACGTAGTGAGAAAGGTATAGAAAAACTGAGTGCCTTGAAGCTGAAAACATACACGCTCAGACTAGAGATGAGGTATATTTTTAATTGTGAGAAGAATTAACAACTTACATTTTATTGTAGACTCCACCAGTGACTGAAAAGCAGCTAAGAGTTTATTGTATGGATGAAAACTTGCTCTTTCCACCTGCACCTAGAAGCTGTAAGGTAGGTGGCTAATTCAGCGGAGAGACACATAACAGTATGGCATGTAGCTACAGACTGAGCTGGATGCAACGTAGACTAATTCGCATTAGGAAGGTCCATTCTTAATTTTGGTGTAAGGTCACATTAATGCAGTTATAGAGCTTCAGGTTGAAAACTGGCTAGTACTTAATACCTTGAGAAAATAATAGACTTCATATCCAACTTCCCATGTACATCTGTTCTTGGGGAAATGCTGTAATGAAAAGGCAGATGTCATCAGTGACCACCTAGAATAAGTGAAGTTCCTTGACTTGTGCTATTTAATTGATAAGCCCACACTAACATGCATCCCTCTGGCCACTAAAATCTATTACTCTAGGTGAAAGCAAATGAAAAGTGAGAGTGATCAAATAATGAGGAATGAATGAAATGTTATTATTTGAATGGCTACAACTGCTATTCGTTATCGTATTTAAAATAATTTCCACCAGCAGAATGATCACTGTGCCTTGCCTGAGCTGGTTGTTTGTTTCAGTCTTGCCATATTTTGATTTGGGTTTTCATGGAAATAAGCAAATCTGTTATTGTCAGAGTTTGAGAGTGTGTGACAAAATGAAATGCCATAAATTATTTATCCCTTATTCATGATTCTTAGATCCATCATGTTTATGAACATTTCTCTCTATAAATTTTAATTCATTTATTCATTTAAATGTGTCCTTTGGGAATTTTTTAAGGAATGAAAGAATGAAGATTATGTAAAGCTGAAGTAGCTCTCTCAGGAGAAGTTGAGCAAATGGTCAGAGGGTATTATAATGAAATTTAGCATTAAGTATGATTCTTCATAGAACCTATTGAGGTTTGTAAATATAATTCATACTTCTATTTTCTGTATTATTCCATCTTTGATGCAATAAATCAATCCTTATTTACCTTTCTTGGAACAGTGATTGATATAATTTTAAAATAGTTTAAACAATGACTGTGTGTCTTATTTTAATGATACTAGATAGAGAATGCCATGCATGCTATTGCACAGAACAAATGATTTTTCAAGAATCATGACACTGTGTTGTACTCTAGTTGCTGGAAAGCATTTTGGAGGTAAGCATTATTTGCATAGATTTTCATTTGTTCTTGTGGGTATTCTGAGATCTAAGCAGACTTAAGGAAAACTGGTTTCAGCAACAGTTGCTCTTTGTGTTGGTTTGAGAATTCTTTCCTTTCCCTACCACTATAGCCCCACATGGTATGTGTTGGTTTTGCATGGCCTGGTTTTTTGTTAGTGGGGAGGCGACAGAAGTGGCTTCTGTGAGAAGCTGCTGGAAGCTTCCACCATATCCAGCAGAGCCAATCCCTGATGGCTCTGAAGATGGACATGCTGCTGGCCAAATCTGGGCCAATTAGAGAGGCTGGTAACACCTCTGTGATGACATATTTAAGAAGAAAATCAAAACAAAGTGAGGCATGCACAGTTTCTGTTTTAGTCAGAGAAGAGGAGGAGGTGAGAGCATGTGAGGGAAAACAACATGGCGACACCAAGGTCAGTGGAGAAGGAGGCGGAGGAGGTGCTCCAGGTGCCAGAGCCAAGATTCCTCTGCAGGCCGTGGTGAAGACCATGGTGAAGCAGGTTGTCCCCCTGCTGCCCATGGGTCCATGGGGGATGCAGAGATCCACCCGCAGCCCGTGGGGGAGGTGCCCACGCCGGAGCGGGTGGATGCCTGGAGGAGGCTGTGTGCCAGTGGGAGACCCAGTGGACAGAGAGGGCCCTTGCTTCCAGGCTGGAACAGCGTGTCCTTGGAGGACTGCACCCCGTGGAAGAGAGACCCACAGCACAGCAGTTTTGGGAGGACTCTGCCCGTGGGAGGGACTCACGTTGCAGCAGTTTTGACAGGACTGCTGCTCGTGAGAGTGGACCCACGCTGGAGAAGTTCGCGGAGAACTGTCTCCTGTGGGAGGGACCCCACGGCCTCACAGGGGAAGGACTCCTCTCTCTGAGCAACAAAAGAAAATCCTTGGGTGACGAACTGACCAAACCCCCATGTCCTGTCTCCCTGTGCTGCCGGTGGAAAGGAGGGAGGGGCTGGGGGCAAAAAGGGGTTTTAAGGGCTTATTTTATTTCTCATTATCCTGCTCTGATTCTGTTAGCAGTAAATTCACTTTGTACCTCTAAGCCGAGCCTGTTTTGCCCTTGAAGTGTTTTCTGCTGGGTCCTTATCTCAACTCATGAACCCTTTGTTAATTTTTTTCTCTCTCCTCTGCCCAGCTGTGGCAGGGGAGGGTGAGCAAGTGGCTTTTGTGGGTGCCTGGCGTTCGGCCAGTGTCAAACCACAACACTGTGGAAAACCTGCAAATTCAAAGTTGCTGGACAACATCTGACTGTGTTCTGTACATCAATCTGTTTATTTTCTTTTGCTTTATCTCCCACCCACTATGAATATGTAACTAGGTCTTGGGAAGCAGAACAACTTGAGGAGGAGAGTTTAACATCCACCTGCCACTGGACATACTTTGATCACTTTGGTGACTTAGTTTCTTATAAAAAATTTATTCCTGAAGGTAAAATGTTCTTAAGTTATGTTTTGGAAAGAACTAACTGCTTCTAATCTTTCCCATGACATTTTTCTTTCTTATTAATGGTCTGATATGAAGCATAATATTTTTTTTATTTGAATCAGGACCTAAGGTGACTTATGGCAACTTTGCTGTTATTAATAACATACTGTTATGCCTGATTTATTAGCAGAGAATACATAGCTAGTCAATGAACCAAATGAAAAAAACCCCAATGTTTAGTCCACCAGCATGGGGCTTTCGGCTGAGAACAAAGGAGAATTGTGCTGCTTTTTAAATGGACAAGTAATTAATAAGTACTTAGTTTTCAAGAACCACAAGACCTAGCTTTTCCTAATATGTTTCTGTACTGGGTTTGATTGTGACGCAGTTAATTTTCTTCATAGCAACCCATATAGTCCCTTGTTTTGGATTTGTGGCTAGAACAGTGTTGATTACAAACTAATACTTTGTCTCTTGCTCAATAGCTCTTGCACAGGTTCAAGTCTTTCTCTTCCTCCCACTCTACCCATCCTCACCTTCTAAGGAGGCTGAAGGTGGTCAGGAAGTTAGAAAGCAGCACTGCTCAGACAGTTGACTTGAATCAGCCAAATGGATATTCCTACTGTATAATGTCATGGTCAGCAATAGAACTGTATTCTGTATTCTGCATTCAGTTAGAACTGTGGAGGAAGAAGGGGATGAGGGGGTTTTTACTTCTAAGGTGGCTATTGCTCGGAGACTGGCTGGGGGTCCATCTACTGGTGGGAGGTGGTGTGTGATTTCTTTTGAAAAGGAGCATTATCTCTCCTTGTTAATGCTTAGGCTCTGTTAAGAAAACAGTAGGGAGTTACGGCTAGGAATTGATAGTTCTAGTCAGCATATATGAAGTCAGACTGTTTTGAGGGCTTTTTTATTCTTTTAGTCTAGTTTATGGGTGCAAGGTATACTTACGGGCACAGGTATAGTCCTTTTGATGCTTTGCTTCTCTCTCTCTGGCCCAATGAATATTTAAATAGACTATGCAAAAAAGAACAAGTTCAAGGTAAGTGTTTGTCTCTCCCAGTATAATGATTCAGTTCCTGGTTTCTACAGTTAACCTGAAAAACAAGACATTAAGGCTCAAATACCTTAAAGTAGGAAAAATTGGATTCAGTTCTTACACAAATTGTGGCAGCTTTCCATGATGAAAGGTGATAGAGCTAAAGGAAAAAAAAAAAGAAGTGAAGGGATATAAATATCATCTAAGACTTCTAAAATAAGAGAATGACAGACAGAAGGACCTATTTCCAAAACTTAAGATTGTGAATTCTTAGTGGAAAGAGACATTTCCAGTGATAACAAACAAGCTATCTTAAGTGTAAGTGCAGGATTTTTTTCTGCATTCTCCTTTACTTGCTGAAGGTAGTATGTCAATGAATAATCATAACTGGTAGTTATCAGGCAATTTATGAGGTCTCTTAATTTCCTCATAGGTAGCCTAGATGCTTAGATCAAGACTTTATATTCTACTGCATTGATCCCAAGCCTTGATTCATCCCACCATCGAACTTCACAAATGTAACTGAAACATCTAAGTGGTAGTTTTACTAAACTCCTTACAAAGTGACTAGACAGGACACAGTCTCACTCAGAGAGTACTGAGAGTACTCACAAACGTACTTAGTGAAAAATAGCAGTTTCCCAAAGGTATGAATCAGCAATTTTTCCTTCTTTTGTCTGTAGGAGCTTAAAAAATCATCCTTCATTCCTCAATTTACCCAGCTTCTACCAAAAAAAAGTAATTATGCTTTGTTGAGAAACTGTCTTCCTTGTAACAGTTTTCATTCTTTAAATGAAAATAAAAACAAATGTAGTTCAGATGCCAGTAGTTTCCCTTGATTTCTTTCCCAGCGTTAGACACTGTCAAGTGCTGTAGCAACGTGTGGTGCTTCCCTGCTGTTTTTTTCCCGTAGGACCAAAAATCTTCCATAATTCACCCACTTACACAATTTTTGAGGTTAATCTTTTTCTAATGTGATGTTCATTGATTTATTTACTTCCTTTTTTTTGAGCATGCATAAAATACATTTAGGAATAATCCTAAAACTGGATCACATGGGAATATGTCTTTTAAGTCTTACATCTTATCTCTTTTTTTTTTTTTNTTTTTAGGATTGCTTTATGTTACCTCTGAATAATGTTTAACTTTCAGAAGTGTAATTCACCTGCATCAGATCCAGTGAGCAATTTTTTCCTTCTCTCAGATTTCAGGCCCTTATGAACAGTCTCTCAGATACAACACCGGAGGATCTTCTGCACCAGTAAATTCTCACATTTGACTTCTTAATGTATCTCATCTTGCAGTAATAAGAACTGATGGAGGCTGGTTTGGTGCATGAAAGCAAGCTGGTAATTAATGTGTAGATGGTGAAGTAAAGCAGTGTCACTTGGATCTTGATCCTGAAAATCAGTGCCTTTTCCACCATGGGAATAAGGTGTGGACAGCTTTACTCAGATGCAGAGATGGTGCACAGGCATTGCTGGTGTGCAGGGCAGAAATGGCCCTATCAGTCATCAGACTTCCAGAGACTGTGGATTAGTGAGATAGGGAAAAAAGGACATTTTGCTCTCATGTTTACATGAAAATAAGAGTAACTGAGAGAACTCTAGGAGAGGTCTTCACTGAAGCAGAACTGAAGCAATGACTGTGGCAAATGATGGATTTGCCATATTTGAATATAACCGTGAGTATTATTTATACCCTATTTACCCCTGGCTTCAAATGCACACTTCAGACTGAATAAAGACTATCTATACCACTACATTTTTTCCAGAAATGGTGCCTGACATTATCTATGGCTTGTATTTCATTATGCAGTCATTTTAAATACATTTATCTAATGACTAAAGACAAAAAGTGCAGTCATTTTTATCCTCGCTGCTCCATTGGTATGTTTGGTTTTTTTCCACCCAAGAAAAACAATTTTAGAAAACTTATTCCAAATATTCTGGAAGTGTTTCTGGTTTCAAATTGCCAAAATGCAGTTCCCATAATAATACTTGTATTTTGTGTGGAAATCCAGTCTGATGTCATCCTGTGAGACAGACAGGTTCATTTGCTGCAGTGTTTGTTTAAATTCCATTATCTGCAGAACCCCAGGCAAATAGTTTACGGCGTGGATAGTATCCCAGAGCCAAGCAAGGGCTGTCATGTCTGGTGATGTTTGACAGTTTGCAGAGATTGCTCAGCAGGCAGGATCTTCTTCTTATAAGGCCAGTATGTTCTCAGATTATTAGGTTCACATTTTATAATTTCTTCTCAGTTTTGCTATACCACAATGGCAGGCTGGAAAGTTGTTTGATGAGCACCAGCTAAACATATGCAGCACAGCCATTTCTGACACATGCAATTTTAGTGCATGCTGACTACTCAGACTGACATAATCCAAAGAAGGCATCTATTTGGGGACTTCATATTTTGGCTTTCAGTCAAGTGTGAAATGGAAGTTCTTCTATATGATGAAATATTGCTGTCTTGCACTGACATGGAGAGTCAAAGTGTCCTTGTAGTTAGTTCACCACATTTGTTAGCAGTCCTCTGCACTGAATTTCTGTGGAAACACACACCAGAAATGCACTGCTAACTCAGTGTGGCATTTTGCTTTCTGCTGCTAGGCCACAACTAATATTCTGAACCTGCCAAACCAGTGGTAAACAGCTTTTCCATTACTTCCTCCCTACTTATCAGTGGCATACAAATAGCCTTTCATTTTTACTGTGTCAATCCTGGTAATCCCAGAGGTCCAAATGACCAATTAGTGACATGGTAGCAAAGGCACTTCAGTTGTTTTGGTTTAGAGCTGAGCTTAGCTTATATCTAGGTTTGTTAACAGCTTCATAATTAGATTTCTTTCTAAACTTATACTGGATTCTATAGAAGATCCCAGAAGCTTAAGACCAAGCAATCACTCTGGTAGAATTGCAGCCATGTCCTTAATCCTGCTTGGTTTTTAACTGCCATATTTTTTTCTGTGCTGCTTCCTTATCTTTGCTTTCATTCATGGACTTCTGGAGACTGAGGCCTGTGCTTAAGCTCAGATCATGCACTGGTTTCCACCATTTTGATGCACTCTGCCTTCCTACGCAGTAAAAATTGATAAGTGTAAGCATTTCCATTCCTCGTGGGATGCCAGAGAAAGGAAACAGGCTCAGTGCAGTGAAGGGTGATGAAAGGAGAAAAGGAGAGTGTTGTTGAGGTGAAATGGTTTTCTCACTTCCTTGTCTCATCAGCAGTTCTACATCATGTGATGTGCAGTTTCCTCTAGCCAGTGTGTCCAGAGCCAGCTGTGCAGCAATAACCAGTAAATGGCTGTTGTGTGGTTAGGGAGACAATTCCATAAGGAATTGGTGCAATATAAAGCAAGATCTCTGCCACAGGTGACAGCAACTCATGTCACAACATTCAAAAGGAGATGTGCTCTTGACACACGAGAGTGGTGAAATGCTGAGGCATTACACTTTGCACCTGTGCAAGGACAAGTCAGCCTTCAGCTTGACCTATTTCACCCATGCTAAGAGCACATTATGTAACAGCTGCTGCTGTGCCTACTGCAGCCTCAGGACTGAAGCATCTTCCATCAGTCTCTTTCTTCCAGCTTATGAGGGCTAATGGACTGAATCTATTGCCCACCTGCAAAAAAGTGATATTCACTCATGTTCTAAAGAAATCTGGACATAAACATGCATAAGAACCCCTGGCTCCAAAATTCTACCTTTGGGAATGTAAAGCCATGTATTTATAAAAGTTTAAGTAATCTTTAAATAATCCCTTTTCACTAGAGAAAGTAAAGCAAGGAAGGCAGAAATAAAATGTAAATCACATGTATTTTGAAATACATAGTCATTGTATCTAGCTATGAAGAACAACAAATCACAATATACTTTATGTCTGAAGCACAATAATAAACCCAAGAAAATAGTTTCTATCTCAGCAGTTTTGCAAGACAAACAGAGAGGGAAGATTCGGGGACATTTAAGTAACCGTAATTTTTTTCTAATTTTATTTAATAGAGTTGTTTCCCAAAAAAAATGTTCAATTAAACAAAGGCTGATCTTAAACTTTTAAAATAAAATAAACTAAACCCTCTAAAGTTTTCTAATTTTCCAACTGGTTTACTATGCAACATGAAACTTCTCGTAATTTGCCTTATAAAATTTAATATTTAGCTGCCAGACAAAATTTTTTAATTCTGTACAATTCTTGCTAAACAAACCAATCTTATTTTTCTGGGATTAAGGCTCCTGAAGGCAACTCCCTGTCCTGCAGAACTGAAGTTGATGAGCAATTTCTAATCTATGCAGAGCCAGCCTTCATTTTCTTGACATCAAACATAGCTCCTTCCTTCTGCTTGGAGCTTCTCCAAGTTAGGCCTTTCATAATTCTTGTTATCACCACTCATAAATACAGGCAGAGACAAATCAGGTGCTAACCCTCCCCCCTGCCCCCCAACTTATTTTGAAATCCTGAGCGGGATTTCATGTAGAGAAACTATAGCAGAACTGATATGTGTAAGTACAGAAACAAACACTGGGGCAACATAGAGGCACTCAGTAGTCCTATAGAACTATTTATATCATAACATTCTACCATTGTGTATACCCAGGGAGATACAGATGCTGACTGACAAAGTGGAAGCATATCCAGAAGAGGGCAAATTTCTGGTCTCCACTGACTGTTCCAAGTCTACTCCATTTATTGCTAAACTATCTCTGGCTAATAAAAAAGAAAACAGCACCTCTTTCTTCAAACTCTGGCTTTGGAAATTGTCCCCTATGCTTCCTTTCTTCTAAAAGGATCTTCATCATATGATTTTCTGGTTGCATTCTATCTTTGTTAGAACAATTTCTTCCTTCTCTCCTGCCTAATATTAAACCTGCAAAACACTTTCTAATGTGGGCACCCAAAAGGGACAATTATTCAGATCAAATTTATCCAGAAAACATACGCTGGCAAGATTTTTTAATCAACCTTCTTACAGATATTTGCATATTAAAGGCTTTTGTTACACATCTTAAATGATATTCTGAACTAAGAGATCATATTTAGTTTCTTGTAACCAGTTTTATTCACTGTGCTTAGGGTCATGAATTTCCAACACTGAGTTCCTGGTTTTCAGCATGACTGATTCACATCCTTGGTTCCTGGGTGTTTATTTTATTGCACTTGTGAAATTGTCTCCTGTTTACCAAATAATTAGTCTGCTCTTTATTTCCCCTTTGTTTAGCTCTTCATTCACATTTGCATGTCAGTTTTATGAATATATATTTGATATACTTTTTTCCCGTTTTTTATTTCTCACTCGATCATTGATATTAACTTAAAAGGCTCACACAGAAATCTGTGTGTATATCAGGATAAGAGGCTAATCTCTTACGTATTTTGTGTAATACATATCTCTCCTTTTCACGAGACTAAAGGAGACATGCTAAATGACCATACTTAATAGTCCATTTTTACAACTTTTTTGAAAACATTTAAGATTGCATATTTTCAAGGAAAAAATTAAATTTAGGATAATAATGAATATGGAGATGAGTATGCATATACTTGTGCATATATTTGCTATATAGGGACATAGTGGTTCTTAAAAGGCTTTTTTAAAATGCTGGATCACACCAACAAAATTTATATTTATGAATTTTTATTAGAGATTAAAGGACCTACATTTACAGCACTGTCTTATAAACTGAAATCTGGCTTTCTGAAATATTTCAGTGTCATTTGAAACCATCTAACCTCTTTCATCTTAGAATGCAAGAAGAGCTCTCATGTGCAATACAAAATAATTCTGGAAGTGCAGTTAATAAGGTAGCCTGTCCTGACCAGTGATTGTTAAGTGTTGTACAACATCACTCAGATGTAGATCAATTGATGACAGAATACGAATGTGTAATCTAATAGTGTATCAGATGTGATGCTAAAAAAATTATGTA
This sequence comes from Rhagologus leucostigma, assembly GCA_013397725.1. Lineage (NCBI taxonomy): Eukaryota > Metazoa > Chordata > Aves > Passeriformes > Rhagologus > Rhagologus leucostigma. The sequence goes on from VZTD01003862.1 coordinate 209,747, forward strand.
TTTTAAAAAGGAATAATTTTACATAAGTACCAATTATTAGAGGATTTTAGGAAGATATCACACAATGGTGCAGTGGTACCTGAAGTAAATGTTGCATTGTTAGTAGAATTAATAAAACTAATTCAAGGCTGTGCTAGAAACACTGTAACTGGGTTGTAAGCTGTTTATTGCTATTGTATTTGTATAAAATATCATATGTGTCTATGAACAAATTATAAAACATTTTTATGGACAATTCCACAAACACGGCATAGATTGCAAGAAGTACCAGAGGAGCTATTGTAATTATATTAATGATTTTTTACCATCTTATACCAGTTTCTCAAAATGCAATACTGAGAATGCTAACTTCCAACTCAAAAGCACTTGGGAGACTTCCACCAGTCTTACTCTGGGCTGGGGAACTTTTGTAAGAGGGTTGTTCATCTGCAAAATGAGTTGTTCCCAAACTGTTCCCCTTCATCTGCTGGTGTTCTCTGTATGTTACAATGAACAAGGAAATGCATGCTTTGCTCAATAAAATTCAGTTTCTTTCACTTCTTGTTTTCTGTAGTTTCAGTTCTGCGACAACAAGCGTAGGAAGGTTCAAGTTAGAAAACACAGACTTCAGATCTAAAATATGAGTGTTGAAGCCAATATCACCAGGAAATTGGCCTGCCTTGGGTGGACTTCCAGGGTTCAGTTGTCAGATGTATCTTCAAACTGGCTGTCATTCATTCATACATGATGATTTCAACTTGTGTCAGCTGTTCTGTAATGTTAATGGAAATTTTCACACAAGCAGAGCAAACTGAGCACGTGAAATCTGGGATTTTAGATAATCACCACACTTAAAATAGAAAGGTTTTCTCTCCAATTAGACCAAGTCTGCCCAGTAGACATCATGGGAATGGGGAGATCTCTGCGCTAACTTTAAATTAAAGTACTATCACCATGATAGCATGAATTTCTACACAGACTAATTTTCCTTCTCCTTGACTGAGCAAATTAGCTTGAGTGTGCCCAGTACAGGAGCTACACAGTTTAAAGCTTGTCCCTTTTTCTGTTGCCTTTCCCTGGGCTTAAAATTAAAAACCAAACATGGTTAAAGGGGAAAAAAGGATTTTACCTTGGAATTTATTTAAGGAGCCTCAGGTGCACCACCTCCAGGTAGAATGTACCGAAATGCACCCCAGAATGCACACAGAAAATGCACTCCCACAATGATTTGCGTACACAGTTATAGACCTTGCACATTAGCATATCTATCAAAGATTCCCCAATGAGAGGCTCAGGTGAAGCCCCCGTCCTGAGGAACCTTCCCCCCGGATGGGCCTATCTTGGTTTACAGAATGTGTTCTGGAGAGGACCTTGGTGTCTGGGGCTTTTTGACCCCCAATTGCGAAGCTTCCAAGATGTTTGGTCTCTTGGCTTGACGGAACTTTGGGTCTAAGCTAGTTAACAGACGTAGAGAATTACAAGTATGTGGGCTAAAAGCACTAAGGATACATAAAAGCTATATAAAAAGGGTGTCTTGGGGTGACTGCACAAAGGGTATATAAAAGGGGTATATAAAAAAGCAAAAAATCATCATGGCATCATTTCTCACTATTGAACTATGGTCTTGAATACAGCTACATTCCAATTAGAGAGGCAAAATCATATTTTGGTTATGAAAAATTCTCCAGGCGCCTGGTGTTTTACAATTTCTGTGCCATGTAAACCTGACTTCCATTTAAAATAATGTTGATCAGACATGACGGTAGCTCTATAAATTTGGATACAGCTATTGACCAAAGAACTGGAAACAAATCATCCAGCTCAAACAGGATTTATGTAGGATCTTATACTGGTTAGTTACTTCTCTATAAGTGATTTTTCACTGCAACGTTTCTGTATAGAAAACATAACCAGTGAAGCAGTGGAAATCATAAGGAGAGGTTTTAATTTATAGCTTCCCTACTGTTACTAAGGTTGAGAGACTTTTATTATTACAAGAAAAGATGGCTTTTAAAATGCTTTAAAGTCCCTTAGCTTGTTTGGGTTGCTATGAAATTATAGATGCAGGGTGAAGTAGATATTTCAGTGTGGGATTATCAGAACAAAAAATCTGTGAAACCACATTTCTCAACAAGCACACACATTCCCACCTGCCATCAAATCTCTTTTAGCTCATTCATCCCAATTTCTTTTGTGCAAGTCGACCTTCTCTGGGATTGTTCCTTCCCTCTGACTAATCTTAGTCACTTAGCATTCATCCCAGAGGATCATCTCAGTTTCTTTGGAAAAAAAGTGTTGGAAACATTATAAAGGGAAGACTCCAGTTCCATAAATCACCATTGCTGAAAACACATCCTTGAAAACAAGGACTTGTTTGCAAGTTGTGTGGTGCTGAAGAGGAAAAATGCTTGATTAATATGGTCTAAGTCAGACTAGAATTAAAATGAAGTAACTCCACATAATTAACCAGCAATCAGAGAACTATCCATCTAGGATCAATATGAGCAATACAACTGAAAAAAAACGCACTAGTGGACACTTTAAAAAAGTTAACAAACACCTAAAATTTTCTAAACACTCTTCGATCACTATTCCCATGAGGGTCTAACATCACCACCACCTTACACATGTTGCATCCCCAGATGTCCTTTGTCCTTCACCTTTGGACACCTGGATTTTAAGCATATACACCTTCCCTGGGAGCACCCATTTCCTATTTAAACAACTGTGTTGAAGATATGAGTGCTTTATTGTTATATCTACACTGTTCCCTCTGCTAATGCAGGTCATGGAGGAAGCTCTCCAGGAGCTCACATAAGAGCACCCCACATGTGGGTCTCAACATGTTGCCCCCATGCTGTGCATCCTCTAGTTGGATGGAGACAAGCTCCTTATGGTGCTGATGGTCTCCCTCCAAAGTGTCACAATTTTTTATGCTTCCTGGATGCTTCTTTTAAACTTCTTGTTTTCCTAAGAGTCTCCCTGCCATGCAGTGCTTTAAAGATGGCTGTTGTAAACAAACTGCATTATTGGGAATTTCCTTGTGATGTTACCAGGTTTTTTTGACAAATACCCTCTCAGTGGACAGTTTGGGACAATCTATTCAGACAGTCCATTTATATTCGCATTCTTGCCATTATCTGTTCCAAACCATGTCACCAAGAAGAGGCCATGTGGATTCACTCCCTCACACTGTGGGAAAGAAGAAAAAGGCGTTCACTCCTTAGTGAACGGGTAGAGATGTGCAAATGAGAGACATGAACTGTCAGTTATTGAAAGACGATAAGTAGATTTTGAAGTGCTGTTTCCCCCTTTCCTTAAAAAGGTGGGCCCAGTTTCCAGATTGTAGAAAGAGATTCAGGTCTTAAGTGAGGACAGAAGCCTCATCTTTTACTTTTTCCCCCCTCTGTTTTCCCACCGTATCAGATATTAAACAGCAAAGTATGAAGAAAACTGCAAAAGAGTTTTTTTTCCCTAGTGACCAAGCACTTAGCACAGTCTTCATTAGGTATGAGGTTATTTCTCAGTCTCTCTCCCTTGAGATATAAGTAAACCAGCCTGGCTAAAGCCCACAGAAGGTAGAGGGCTGTCCTTATTCGTAGCTTTACTAAGAGGTACACACCTGAGCTAGAGGAACCTTCATTTTGTCCCAATATGTCTGGGTCATGAGTGTTATGTAAGTCAAATATAATTTAGCATAATTTATGTTATATTTCTCTTATAAGGCAATTTGTTAGTAAACATACTTGTGAAAGAAATTTTCTACATACTGAGATTGAGAGATACTTCAGAATCTTACTAAAACTGAGGGGGCCTTGATCAAATGATCAAAATGTGTATCAAACACATTTTTGTGTTTTGCTTAACCACATAAACAATCATTGTTTGGGGACAAGGAAGGCCCCAGATTCTCCCAGGGGTGACATTGCCACAACCAAATCTCTGCAATGAGGGTCCTGCAGATCCTTTCATTATAGAGCTATAGCTTAATACATGTATCTGTGTAAAGGCAGAGATCTTTTGTGAATATCCCACCTCCAAATGAACATATCTAAATATGCCTCAATACTTCTTTTTTTTGTTGTCAGTACATCTTGCTGAGGCAACAAAATAATGCAAATTCATTAGCAAATTTTAAGTGAGTTTTCAGCACTTGATGACAGACTCATCAGCTGGCAGAGCGCCGTCCTAACTTTTAGAAAGTACTATGCTGATTTTTCCTTGCACCAATTAAATACGTCATTATACAACTTCAGTATAGGAAATATATTGAAAATACAGGAATGTATTTCTTCTTGAGAAATAAAAGATCTGAGCTCTAAGGCAAGAGAAGGTACTGTTTTCAACATTCACAGTTTTGTAAGTAGACCCACAGCCCAGTATTTTGGAATTCAGTCATGGCAGATTACATTAATAACTCAAATTAAAAGCTCCTTAACTAAGTATGCATTACTAGTAGAACTGCTATAAAACACATCAGAAAGAAAACAATGTAAGATATGTTGTGACATGATTGCTCTAATTAAATGCATTTTCAAGTGTGACTCTAGCATATTCTGTTCTTACCTTTTTATGATTAACTAGAAATAGCAGATGACTTATAGGAGAAAAAAAAGAAAAGAAAATCACTGATGTTCTATTGATTTATGTCCCTACCCCTTTCCCCTCTATGACAGTGACCTAGGTTACAATGTAAGATGTAACCAATAGTATGTATCCTATTGTCATCTTCACAAGCTGTTAAAGCAGGTGCGGCAGTGTTCGTTATCTCCTACCAGGAGTCATCCGTGATAACGCCCTCTGGGGGCTATCTCGGTGTAATGGGCTGTCAAGGACCCATCGCATGACTCATAGAATTACATCAGGCCATTGTGAGATGCTCTGCCCAGAGGGGAGGAGCCAAGCATTCCCACCTGGATATAATCTGGGGTTTGGAACAGCACAAGGAGCCCTTATCTACTGGGTTCCCAGAGGACAAGAGCTGCCATTGGACCTGCAGGTGAAGACCAGACCCTTCTACAGGATCACTGCCTCAAGAGGACCACTTCATCTGGACTGGTACCACCACCCTGACTAACAGGGTGTCAGGTTGTATCCTGATTCTGTCAGTGTTCTTGTACTACTGCATTTATTTTAATTTTCCTATTAAATTATAATTCTGACCTGTGATCTCCCACTGGCTTGTTTTTAAACTAGTACAGATAGATAAAATAGCTTTTGATTTAATATACATAAAATATTGTTAAACATTACAAATGTTCAGCTTTAACACTGAGCAATAATTTGAAATTATTTTACTTGAAAAAATTGCAGAAATAAAAATTTTTAAGAATTTAGAAATGAAGACAGCAATATATGAAAAATTACACTCCACTTAACTTGTGGAAGAAAGAAATTGACCTGTTAGAATGACTTAGAAATAAATGGTCCACTGCACTAAATCGAAGGTAAGACATGAGTTGCAAAACAAAAACAGCATCCCACAATACCAAATGTTAATGATGTGCTAGCATTTTTTATATCCAATATATCTAGGCTTTTAGAAGAAAGAGCATGAACAAACTGTCAGCCTTCCACAGCAGATGGAGGTACTCACAGAGATATTTCTGAAATAAAATTCTAGTAGGCTGTGAATAAGTGATTAATAAAGTAAATATAAGAAAAGATCATTAATTGATGACTTCAATTCTTCAGGTTGTTAGATAAAAGACCCATTGCCATGGACTGACTCACGGAAAAATCAAGAACAACCTCAGGCTATTGTCAGAGATGATAGTATCACAAAAAAAAAAGGCAGCTCAGCAATTTTTTTGCTTTTTTCCTTTACTGGTGAAGCAATCTGGGGAGAATCCCACACCTGATGCACTTTTTTTGTAACAGGTCAGAGGAGTTAGATTAGTTTGAAATAAATATGCAGGAAGTATGAGACCAAGCAGATTTTTGTGTAAGATCTTAGCAAATCAGTAGGATTGGATAATGTTCACCAAGACGGTGCTCATATGTGAAATTGCAGAGCAGTTGGCCAAGAGTGTAACCTGTCATCAGAAGCAGCAACTGTCTCAGCATATTGGTGAGCTGCCAGTATAACTCCTGGGCACCGAAAGTACTCTAGAGGAAATCTTAAACACTACATCCTAGAAAGTCTGACTTCTGTCTCTGGTTAGATGATATAGTCTATTATAAAGATTATGGCAGCAGAATGCATGAATAAAATTGTGTCTGGGAAAAAGGGCATCACAACTGAGTTAACAGAAAGAAATCCTGCCTGGCTGATCTGCTGAAGTTCTTCAAAAGTGTTGCAGAATGTGAACAAAGAGGAACCACGTAGGCAATATACCTGGATTTTCAAAAAGTCTTTGCCAAGTCTATAGGCTAAAGGTTATTAAAGACTCTAAGATGTCAAAAGGTTGGAGCACTTGTGAAGTTTCTAAGAAAAGGGACACAAAGTTTGGGATGATCAGCAAAGACCTAAAACTAGATCTTTGACTAAGTGGGTTGCAAGGCTGAATTGAGCACCTGAGCTACATCTGCAATAAATATGGAGAATTAGGCACCAAAGAATTTACATCCACCAGTACAAAGAAAGAATAAGAAAAGGGAAACTTACTGCTATAGAGTAGGAGACAGGGTCTTGACCTGCAAGAGGAGAGACAAGTATTCATTTAGCAGAAGAACATTCTCTCCTGGTTTCATCTCAGACAGACTTAATTTCTTCTCAGTAGCTGGTACAGTGCTGTGTTTTTGGATTTAGTATGAGAATAATATTGATAATACACTGATGTTTTAGTTCTTCATAAGTAGTGCCTGAACTAAATCAAGGACTTTTCAGTCTATTACTAGTAATATCTTTTGCTTTATTTGAATTATTAAACTGTTCTTATGTCAATGTATGGGTCTTGCCTTTTTTTCAATTCTCATTATTCCACTAAGGGGGAGAAGATGTGGGGAGAAGTGAGTGGCTGCTTGGTACTTTGCTGCCAGCAGGGGTTAAAACATGACATACATTCACATTAAAAAACTAGAGAAACGTGGCTAGGGAGAGGAAATATCTTATAGTTTCAGATCTTTTTCCTAATAAAGTGAGAGTTCACAAAAACTAACTTCCAACAGGCACTCAGCAGTAATATTTTAGCCAAAATAAAAATAAAGGTTTTGGCAGATTTTCTTGCATACAGACAAATCATTCAGCAACTGAAAGACTGAAATAGAAGGATAAAGGACAGAAAGAAGAGGATCTACCTAACCTGTTTTCATACTTTGAGTTTTAGTAATATGACTACCTGCTGTATAAAGAATAGGGATGAGTTTTTATTGCTATTATAAGATTTTTTTTATGACAGGTGGATTGAAGTGTGCTTAATATGTTTGCAAACTAGAGCCCAAGTGCCTTAGCTACAGGAGTCAGAAAAAGAGGAATCTGCAGAAATTTGGAGCTGAGTCCAGAAATATTCATGAACTTGATGTCAGAGGCAGGGACAGAACACATCACCATGTGATAGACAACAACTTAAAAATAGTTTATTTCCCCGCTAATATTCCCTGTTTCACCCACTATCTACTGTACTTTTAAAAAAAATTATCGACATGGAAATCCTGCAGAAAAAAAAAAGGCTTCCTTCAGTTCTATGTAATGTTTTATTCAGTTTCAAATTCACATTGTGACAAGCACAAAGTTTAAACAGCTAAGCGTATTAAGAAAGAATCAGGTCTGTGTGCAGCACTTAATGAAGGAAGACCACATTAATGGTTCTCGAGGTAACATCAGAGACAGCAAAATAAAAGTTCTTCCTGGAGACTAAGCCACTGGCTTTGCAAACTCATTCAAGTGAGAAATACCTTTGAATGCTTGTATTCAGAAATACCTTTTGAATGCTCAGAAATAGAGTTCACAGATATATCTGTGAAACAAAGCCAGGGAGAATATTCAGAAATGGAATTCAAGAATTCACACTCAATAGTTCACAAGGCTTATGTGTTAATCCATTCCTTGGTACTCTACGCACTCCAGCTAGCTCTCACCGAGACAAGTTTGCTGTAGTAGTTACTAGGTCTAAGTATTTTAAGTCATGACATATTACTTGGTTTCAGGATCCAGCTTGGTCCTCCTTCTTTATTAGTAGAAGAGGTATATTCTATGTTTTTATAGGATTGGAAGATATTTTTAAAAGCGATTATTTTGGAAACAGAATCATAATTTTACAAGGCATGCATAGATAAAGCTTGATCAAGTACTTTTCCTTGACGCAGAAACACATCTTGGAGTAACTTCTAAGTGGTAAGTGCCAAGATCTATACTTTTTGAGTATCTCATAAAGTGCAGATAAGGCCTGGCTTTTAATGAGAGAACACTGTACAAACACTGAAGAGAGCTATCCAGACCTAGTCTGAAAAAAGATGGCACCTTGCTTAAATCACAGAGATCCCGGATTTCATGCTAGTATCAGGAAACATGACCTCTACCCCATTTTTTACTGCAAGGGGGTGATGTTGCTATGGTTTTTGAAGTAAGTGGGACTGATGATTCAGGATTCAGACACAGAGCTACTCTCCCAAAACTTTAACGATCCATAGCAAAACTCTCTTTAGAGGAATGATAGTACACGTGCCTTCAAAAATCCTTCTCATCCTACATTGTGTGGTGTTTTTAAACACCAGTGTGACCTTAGTGTCCTGTGTCCATTCATTACTGCTTAGTAGACTGCCACATGCAAGGTAAGTAAATTAGGCACTTTTTTCCTCAGACACTGAGGTGGCTAGCAGGTGTGTACAAATCATGACTGTATAGAGTAGGTTCATCAGCTTCTTAATCTCTTCACAACTTCTACTTCAGTAGTTATTTAACACAAACATAAAAAGTTCAATAAATTACTGTTAAGGCACTGCTAAAATCACCACTGTCAATCACAAAACAAATTGCATAAACCAGCTAAAAACCCTGGAGACGAATTACTTGATAGCTGATTAGCTGAATCTGTTATGACAAAAAAAAAATCTAACATTTCTTATGTTACCTCTGAGTAATCAAAAAATAGAGTAAGATGATGCTGTCCTTAGGGCACTGTGACCATGTGAGTGACAAATGCTCCATTCAGCACACACATGAAGGGCCTGACATTTTCCCAGCACCAGTAATTGTCTATCATTTTTCTTTTATGCTTTAACAGCTCCTTAAATATGTCAGGACTAGACATGCTTACCCAGAGCGAACATTTCTCTGAATTGATGGATGTAAAACATGTACAACACGCTGACACTTGAAACTTTGCAGATTTCCTAAAGCAACAAAGCTGCTAAAGGTAGGGCAAAGTTGATTAAGTGCGGAAGCATTAAACTTTTAATGATGTCTCATTGATACCCCGCATAATTGTTGCTGTATTCAGTGGCTGTCTCTGTAAGTGCTCCTTCAGTATTCAACAGGCCAAGGCACTTTGTGAATGCCATCAAAATCAATTATAGTTTGGCTACTTTGGGGGGCCAATGAGGCAAAGAATTAACCTCCAACTAATTTCCAAAGTCATTTACTCACTGATAGCTTAGCACGTTTACCAGCACAGGCACTGTATGTTGCGGACCATTTACAAAAATAGAGTTTGAAATAAGGTATTGGAAGAAAATAATCTGAAGAGTAATACGGAAACTGTTGGGATAATTGTAAATGTGCAAACATTCCAAATAAATGTTGCAGATTGAAGATTTTAGTGCAAGAGTTTATACATGAGAATTAATCTGCTAGACACTTTTTCATTCACTTTTAAAAGTCGGCACACTGGTTGTCTTAGCTGAAAACATTCATAATTACTTACAAGACATGGTCATTCAGTTATCTAATTGAATCCATTACTGTTGAATATTTTAACGGGACTAATTAAAGTTACAGTACGGAAGGAGAGAGATTGTGAATTAGAGAATTGCTTGGAAGATGCCTGCTTCCACTAAGCTTCAAAGGGCTTTTTAGGCAATCATTTAATTCATCTTAATGTGAGCATCTTAGAGAAAGGGCAAAATGATAATCCAAAAAGGCAATCTTCTTTTTCCTTCCTGAAGAAGCTGACTATACAATCTGTGGAACATCTATGACATTTAGACAAATTACTGTAATACTCTTAGGAAACATTTTTTTCATTAAGTTCTTCTATTAAAAACACACCTGAACTCAGGGTCCTACTGCTTCTCTAAGAGAAAAGAGTATGGAACAAGTGCCTAGGTTTAGGCTTTGTACACTGACTTTATACACTAGACAAATTCAGTGTAAACACACTGTACATGTGACCTGAACTTTCAAAGAAATGCAAGTTATTTCTACTCATACACAAGCACATTTTCTATATTGACTCTGACAATAACATTGGTGAAGACTGTATGTCAGCAGTAGTATCTAAACTATTAAAACAGGAATTAACCTTCTCCACAGGAAGTGAAAAAAGAACAGGGTGGGAACAAATATCTGTGCAATAAAAAATGCACCTGCTGTTTTGTGGTCAGTGATGACTGAATGAAAATGTGAGTTTTCGTACTGTGGACAATGTTGCCACAGCAAATAGCCTGAGACCCCTTCTCAGTAGCCACTCTCTGCACCATGAAAAAAAACCAGACAAAGATCCTATAGTCTGTAATCACTCTCAGAATCACTGTACCGAGGCTCTCTTGTGCTCCCATTATGATCTTCCTGATGGAACCACCCTGACTGTCAAACACAACAGGTCATATATGTGTTTCAGCGCAAATTTTTCTTGAAACGCAAAGAGATGGCATCTCAAGCATTTCTGGGTACAGAAGTAGATGAAGGCTAGCTCTTGCAGACTGAACACAACTATGCCATATTTCAGCACACGCAAATCCTTTATAATGCACTATGTATAAATTACTATGCCGTCAGGTTCCCACAAACTGGCCACCCCTTGCAACTGCTGAAAAGCACAGTGGTCTTCAGAAAGAATGACATGCCCAAATGTTCCAGTGCTTCTGATGCACATATCAAAGTGTAGTCTGTGGATGCTGAAAGCTTGGTCGCAGGGAGATTTTCCAGCTTTCTGCCAGCGTCCGTGTGAAAGTCCTTGCTTTCTCATGGATGCTGGCCGAAAAACAGTTAGAGGCTTTTCTAAATAATTCCTTTATCTTGCAGGTGCAAGATGTTATGCAGTATTGTTGTTACTAACTGGAGAAATGTTTTGAAATGGGTGTTGTAGAGTTTAGCCAATCATTCTGAGAGGTGGATGGTCAAAGGACCAATAACCTTATGCCATTCAAGCGAACTAAGATATATAAACGAGTCTGAAAATTAATAAATTATTCCACTTCTTCCTGGACTGAATCTGTGTCGTTTCTCTCCGTCCGTGGTACAACAGCGACATCAGTCCAGTGGATAGGGTTTAGGAATATTACAGTCAGAGAAAATATTATTCCATAGTACTGCAAGATCTCGTCCATCACCACGGAATCTTCATGCATAATGATCAGTCTGATTATGTGTGATGCCTGCATGTTTCAGAATGACAGTAACTTCCGCTTTGCCCAATCTGCTGCTTATGTTCAACTTCATGATACGAACATCAGCAACACACTGATGTTACCTACCATTCTCTCCTTGCTGTGGTGGCTTATGCAGTACAGAGCCTCTGAACACATTCTTCACTCCTGCTAGACATCCCCTGGCTTTTCCTTCCACTAGCTGAAATATCAAAGTTTCTTATCATCAGCTATAATCTTAACGGAAGAGTGGCATCAACTACACAATTGAAAATGCACCACTTTTAAATATACAGAGATGGAAAAACAAATAAAAATGCTTGTTACAAGTAGTAAATATAAAATCAATTGGGTTGTGGAAAAACAAAACTTTTTAAAATAAAGAAATATTTCATATTTGTTTTCTTTGAAAACAAGTAACATATGTCTATATTTATTTGTGTGCTCGGCAGCCACATTATGTGGATCACAAGTGTATATAGAAATAAATGATTAGAGACAGACTTGGTCTAAGATTTTCTAACCATAGTAAAAAGATTTGATTTCAACATCATCAGAAGTCTTATAGAACTGGAACCTTTTAAGGAAAAAGCCACACAATTGTTGAATAGAAAATAATTGCACCATTAGGACTTGAATTATTTGTGTTTGCTCCATACCATTGTGACAGAAGTTTTGATAGTGCTTTTACCAGGAATTAAGCATCCTTGTGGCCTTCAGAGGGTTTGAAGGGGATGACATGCACCATGTATGTTTTACAAAGGACAAACATATGCTGCAAAATAATGAAACAGAGTTTTTAACATCAGTTTCAGCTAGGTGAGCAACCTTGATTTGCATTGCACTCACCTAAAGGTAGAAGTACTCACGGCTTACATTGATGAACACAAATTCAACACTACAAGAGAATAAACAACAGATGCTGGAAAAATGCCTGTCTTTGGCTTAAAACACGTGGTCCAAATTCACAAGAGCATTTGATGTGGTTAAAGTAGGATGTGGCGAAATTTGCGGTGAGATTTCTATATTTATATCTAATAAATTGTAATTTATAATTATGCAGTTATATAATTGCATTTTATATAGTGTGTATATATATCTATATAATCAATAGGAAAACACATGATCAGAGAAGGAGAAAGGCTATGTAATTCCTTAACAAGGGCAGCCACCTCTGAAATGACTCTGCTTCTGGGCCTGCTAAAGCATTTTCTTCTAAACCTGTATTGAACAACATTTATAAACAAGGCATTGACTGTTCTTTCCCAGATGAGTGGCTTCATCAGTCATGCACATACTCAATTTCATTTTTTCAGTCTCTGTGAAGTTTGAAAATTTAGCTTCATCCTTTTTAGAGTAGAATGGATGTTATCTTTTTCTCTGGTGTAGTTGATTAGATCTCTTTTTTTTTCTTCCTTTTCTTTTTGGAAGTGAGAATTTAGTGTTATATACTTCAAAGACTTTCTCTAAGTGGATGACTTTTGTGTCTAAACCCAGAAGAGACTACAGGCTAAGAATCCCAGACTCCAGTAAGTTTGCAAATCTGCTAGAAGCCAACTCGTAGAAACATGTGTTGCTTTACTGTCTCTCTTCCTACTCAGCTTGATTGTGTCTTTGAGCCCAGTTCTACATGTCCAGCTCTCTCCTTGAATAACATCTGGATCTCAGGGGTCCAACTTGCAATGCAAACAAATTCTGCTCCTGAAGATGACTGCATAAAGTTGTCTTTGGGAACAACCAGCATTAGCACACTCAAGTGCTTTTGTGGAGCTGAGGAAAGAAAAGAGACATTTTATTGCTGTTTCTGCTGGACATTAGTAAGTGAAAAAAAAAATGCAGCTATACAGAAAATCACATGCAGCTGTACAGAACACTTTGGAAAAAAAAAATCTGATGAATTTATGTGGTTTATTTCAGGAAAACCTTCCCAAGAGTACCACTGCTCCTCTTCCCTGAAGGCAGGATGGAGGCTTGTTAACTGAAATCAATCTGTTTAGTTTATCTAAGAGAAGGTTAAAAGGTGACTTAATTATGCTATTTAAGTAACTGTACAGGAAAGACATTTCTGGTGGTAGATGCCTTTTTAATCTAATAAGGCAAGGTGTAATGAGATCCAGTGGTTAGTAGATGAGGCTAGACAAATTTGAACTAGAAATAAATCATAAATTTTAATAGTGAGAGTAATTAATCACTGGGAAAACTCAGCAAGGGATGAGGTGAGTTCTTCATCATGTGAAAAACTAAGATAGGATAACTTTCTAAAAAATATGGTATAAGTCAAACAAAGATTATTAATATAGAAATTGCCCACTGCAACTCCTTGCCCTGCATCATTTAAGAGGTCAGACTAGATCATCATTATGATACCTTTTGTGCTTAAAATACATAAATAAATAGATCAGAGGAGTTATCTGTTGCATCTGTTACTTCAGACCTTCTACTCCATACACTCGCTATTTACATGTTCTGAAGACAGCAGCCAGGAGAGAAACTACTGCCCAAACCCAAACTCACAGAGCAGGAGGCTTTGTGAAAGTGCAGATGTAAAGGTTCTGAACCTTGTCCATCCACAGGCTTTGACAATATTTTGACGGGTATTTAAAATTTCTGAATCTTCCAATTTAGGTAAAAATATTAAGGCTTACGTGGTTTTAAATTTAGGCTGAAGTATCTGCCAGCTCCAATCCTTCCCCTCACTGCTAAGAAGACAAAATATACAGGGAATGATGGCAACCAGTGTGTGAGCTAGAACACAAGCACAGGCTACCTTATCAGTACATCTCCAGAAATACAGAGAATACCCTATCAGCATATCTTCATTTAGACAATCTACAGGGAGGCTGAAAGTATCCTGACCTCTGCAGAAGACGTAGCCATTGCTGTATTGAACAGAAAGGGATATTACTGACGAGATACATTAGTATTATGTGTGATATGGCTTGTGGAAATAACCATTTCTTATTTCATTAGTCCAGAAAAAGTCAGATGAATTCTTTCAGCCACTCTTCAAACCTGATAAAAAGAACATGTTTAAAATATGTTAATCATTTTCCATTTGCAAATACTGAGTCCAAGGATTTATGTGAAAAGAAATTTAAGGGGATAGAGGATAGATGAATAAAAAGAAACAATAATATTGGAGAAGGGCAATTTCTACATTAGCAATGTGTTTAACATAAGATCCCGCTAGATGTCTTGGTAAGGGTATAACCTTAGTTATCCTTGTTGTCCATACCCATTAAAGCTGTTCAGTCTGGGGTACCTGCTTCCTTTTCCTTTTAGCTTGGATTAGTTTTCTCAGCTGAGCCATCCCTTAGAGTTATGTTGTTTCAGGAGCAAGAAGAGATGAGAATTGCACACATGCAGCTCTAGAATTTCAGGTCTCTTCACCAATGATGCAATTTTTTTGTTCATACAGCCCACCTACCTCCATACCATTAATCCCTGCTCATTGTCTTCTTGCTGCTGGCACTTTCAGAAAGGAAACAGTGCTATGTAAGATGTACAATAGGGAATGAATGTGCTGCTCAGAACAACAGAAAAAATGTTATCACTCGTGAGTTCAAAACCACCACTTAACAGAGCTTCAGGTTATGGTGTTACTAAAATGCCCATGTGACTCTCAGCTCTCTGCTTTTCACCAGCATGAGAGCAGTTCAGTCAATTATGGCACCTGGCCATTTGGCATTCTCATGCTGCTCAGAGCTAATCCTATCATTTGTTCATGGGGATAGGCTGTTTGAGAGTTTTTCTAGGCTAAAGAGCTTACAATCAAATGTGTTACTTTCTTAAAAGGGACAAAGAATTGCAGAACTGTACATTGCAGTGCATCACTGAACAACTTTACAGTGTTA
Source organism: Rhagologus leucostigma (assembly GCA_013397725.1). Taxonomy (NCBI): domain Eukaryota; kingdom Metazoa; phylum Chordata; class Aves; order Passeriformes; genus Rhagologus; species Rhagologus leucostigma. Next base: position 225,046 of record VZTD01003862.1, read on the forward strand.
CATGGGCAAGAGGGATATTTTAAGTAAGGAGCTCTACTACTACAAGAAAAATCATGACATTCTTAATGTCTGTACAGTTCTAAATTGTAATTTCATCTGCTCTGTAGAAGTGTCATATCCACATGATTATGCTTCCCGTGTATTTACAGTCTAGGTTTTTACTCTGCTGACAAGCATGTAGCTCTGCTGGCTCTTGATAGGAAAATAATGATGATGTGAAATAGATTTCATTCCTTCTTGTGAATTATCTATACAACAATTACTTATTAAAATCAATTTAAAGAAGCAATCATTAGTAGTAGCACACATTTAGAATCCAGCTTGATTTTTAAATTCCCAGATGAGTGACATGACCAATTATTTGACAAACGCATACACCTCTTCTGGTTTTCATTTTCACAAAGTTTATTTGTTATGGAGTGTAGGTGCATCAGTGAAACACAAAAATCCCACAGAATCCCACAAGGCTGCTTCAATAGAGGAAGTCTCTAATATAACAAACTGCAGAGACATCAATTTGATTACGTGAAAACTCCCTGCTGCATCTCGAAATTCTGATTTGAGGGATACCAGGATCTGCAGCCTAGCTTTTATGTCATCAGCCATTTTCTACAGCTGAGATGCTTTTCTTGGATAGTAGGTGTGCATCAAAAAATGAGTAGACAGCCTTGTGTGCCTTGAATATAGTCATTGATGATGATGAATTTCTGCTGCATCAGAGTTTTTTAGTGGACTGCTTGGGCCATTTTTCTTCAACAATCCTTTATACAAGATAATCTGAGAAATTATCTTTTTTTTTTCCTGTAAGAACTAAAGGTAGCTATTTCGCACCTAAAAATTGAAGAGCTTTATTTCCTTCATCCTTGAGTGTTACTGATGAAAAATGTTTTTGCTGCTAGATGATATTGAATGGATGCATTCATTATTCCTATAATTTTATCAGATTTATGATGGAAGAAATCAAGGACAGGATCTAATATTTATTATCCTTTCAATGCTTTCTAGTTGCTTCTTACTTCTTTTTCAATTAAAACCAATCACAATTGAAAAGTTTAATTCATGATTTAGTCAAAACACCACATAGTGATATTTTCAGCACAGAAACACCGTTTTTTGAAACTTTTAAAATGTGTAAATAGCTTTCACCGCAGAAGGGTAAGTAACAGGACATTTAAATATTTATTCAGCTAACAGAAAACATGCTATGGAGAGTAAGTCAAAGCTCAGAATATTTGTATTATAATAAAGCAGTAACTTCTAGATGTATACAATTTCTTAAGATGAACTTAAAATGTTGAGATTCTCACCTTAAAACATTCTTTTTTACTTTTAAGACAATCTCTCAAGTGTTGGTGTAATTTTATTAGCCATCATTTGGAGCATGGCAGACAGCCAGAGAAGCACTCAATAGTATTTCCTGTTCACCTGATCATCCCCTTGCAAAATGAAGAGCTGATATACATAAAGCTAGAAAATTAATCATCCATAGAATCTGTTTGCTCTGAATTTGCATGTTACTCTATAACTGCAAATGGTAAACAAAAATATCTTTGGGACTGCTGTGTTTTGGATGCTGTCCATCTGTATCTTTGAAATTGGCAATTTCTCTCTCTTCTGCCTTTGCAATCATTTCATTTTTAAGACATTAACTTTCCTTCTTAAGGATAATTTACTTTACAACAATCTTCTATTCTGAGCAACACAATATTCTTACCTTAATTAGTACAATTTTAAAAGTACTATTCTTTCAAAAACATTATTTCTAATGCCTGTAGTTATATGTGAATTGTAGTAATAACACTGCAAGCACTGATACATAGTGTCTTCTGTATTGTTAAAACTACAAAATGATAAATATTCATTGCTGTGGGTATTTATTAAAGTAACATATATAGTACTGGCTTCAAACAAAACTTGATTTCCAGTGAACATCAGAAATTTTGCAGGAAAAGATTTATGTCAGTGTCTTTCTGGATTAAACTACTTACTATTTGAAGTAACCATCTCATTTTTCTTCTAGTTTTTCTTTTTGTACTTATTAATGTTTCACATACAGCTGATGAAAATTTCATTTTTTACACTATCACTGTTTAGCTAGCAAAAGGTGCCATTCTAACAACATATTCATGGAACATCTTTAAGTGTGCAGTCAGGTGACTGTGCTTCATCATGGCAGAGATTTCATACTGACGTGCTCTTCAGGGACAAACTGTCTTCTACAGGATGCCTGCAGGCTTTGACCAAGGCACTTAATTTCTCAGTTTTCTTTCTGTAAAATTTTCATAGTGCTGCTTTTTCTTAGTCTGTTGGAGGTCTTTGTGACAAGACTTGCTTTCACAGTATTTACTGCTATCGTGCCCAGTATGAGAGGACTTGGTTTTGACTGAGGCCTCAAAGGGTTTCTGCAATAAATGAACAAGAATAACCCTACATACAGATAAATGTAGACAGATAGACTAAAATTGCATTGCTACCCAATTGTAATATTCATCCTGGATGAATCCAGGACATCTTTACAGAAAACTACTTCTACTCATGGGTTTGGGTTCCTACCTCTTTGCCCTGCCTTTTGAAATTCTCCATTAGTCATGGTCGGCAGGTGGAAACACCTCCACGGGTGCAATATTTACTCCACAGACCCTGTCAGCTGTCCTCAGCAGACTCTGTGCTATAACTGCCATCTACACATGAAAGAAAGTGCATGCATTAGAAGAAAGGGATAGTGTTTAGAGGAGAAAGAAACTGTCCATGTAGCTAAAAAGAGACATTGGATGCATGAGGTTATCCACAGGTAAGGCAGGAGAGAAGTTTAAATTAGTTTCTTTTACTGGGAAGTTTTTGAGACTGGTTCTTAATTTTTGTGTTTCATCCATGAGAGGCTTATGTCTTGGAGAAAGGTAGATGCAGACTGCCTGGTATTGGGGAGGATGAAGAAACATTTGTTTGAGATTAGAGTTAAACCTTTCACTTCGTTCTGCAAAATTTCACATTTCAGCTGTTTTAGAGGCAGGCTACAACACCAGTGAGGATTGAATTAAAGATATGATTCCTATTTACAGCAGCTCCCTCTGGACATTGGCTTGATAATTTGCATCACTGTCAAATTTTGTGCATGCACTCCAATTCCCAGAATATATAATTCTCTCCCTTGAATAATGATAACATTCCCTGAATATAAGCTGTCTGCTTTAGCTAAAAGTTATCACTACCTTAAATGGATCCAGGAACATTTTTCAGAAAAGACTACAGGGAAAGGTGTCCATTTACAATTTTTTGCATCCCTTATTATTGATATATTTTAATTTCACTTAATTCATTTATGTAGTAAAGCACAATCTACAGTAATTTCATTGCCTAATTTTTGTGATTAAAAAATTCTATATATATTTAGGGTGCAATTTTGTATTTTGTTGTGTGTTTTAACACTTGGTACAATTTTTGATGGAGAGAAATGGAATTTAAAGTTTCAAGATCAACTCCCACTGCTTTTTGCCTATCAGGCAAATATGTACTTGCCTTTTCTAAGAAAAGTCTCTAATTGTGACTGGTGTTTTTTCTTTTTTTGCAAACCTTAAAGCCAATAAATAAGGAAATGCTCATATAGTTCTACAGAAACATATGTATAGCTGCCATTTTGAATACCTTCTATAAACTGTCCCTGAAAGTCATAAAGAAAATCAAACAAAACGTTGTTCTATTTAACATTCTGGGCACTACAATTCATGAAAAAGTTCAAGTTGGTAGCTCTTCACAAGTATTGTTGCTTTATGAAACTGTACATTTTTATATAAGAGCATTCTTTAAATATAAAATTAAAGCTCTGTAACTAGCATTCTGGTATTCTGAGGGACAAGAAACATTTTGGAGTAAGGCAATACACTCACACTGCACATTTATTACAGTGACAGACTGTAAGAGTTTACAGCTTTCTGCAGATATTGTGATTCATGTTCCAGTTCAATCAAAAATTATTCGAAATGGTACATATATGAAAAAGTTCAAGGCAAGGTTTTTGGTGTTTTCCAGGACAGGAAGAAAGAGGGAAGGAAGAAAAAAAGTGTAAGTAAACATTAATCTAACCAAAAAAGGCAAAATCATTTGGATGAAAATTACTTGGGGTGACCTTCAGTTCAGCACATAACTGTGTCATCAAAGTTTGAGGCTTTTTCTCCACTGTCCTATATAAAAGTAGAGCAAATGCTTTCACCTGTATGCATCAAGTTGTTGTAAGATGGCCTACAGAGTCAGTGGATATATCAATAAACTACCATAATATTTTCCTATTTTTCTCAGTCTATTTTAGTGTACCACAAGAGCAGATGTGTTGTTATGATGGCATAGATGTATCAGTTATGTCTCTATGGCATGTGCCTGCTTCCCCAGAATGCCATCTATCCAATGAGTACCGCTGAGCTGTGTGTGAGAAGCTGACCTATTGCATAGTCTCTTCTACGCTGGAAAGCCCTCTACTTCAGGAAGATAGGGAAGCCATCCAAACCTAGCCATCTGAATGCTGAGGTGGAATAATCTGGAAGATTAGATCTGTTGAGCTTTCTGAATGCCTACATCGATACACTTTCCTGTGTGCAAATGTGCTCATCTAAAGTTGTTGGTCTAAAATTAGGCATCTAGTCTAAAGTCATCCTGCAGAAGATAGAGGATGTATTTGATCTCGGATAACTTACATTTATCCCAAGATCAATTTCATTTGAAGCATGCAATTCAGTCCCCTTCAAGAGATTATCTCCATGTGTATGAAATGGCTGCATATCCCTTGTTTATGACAGTTCACATCAGTGCCACCGCTGCCTAATATTTGGATCTGTTTGTCATTAATTTTTTCATTTCTTAAGTATGAGCTGGAAAGCTCTCCAGAAGTTGATTTTGGAGAAAACACAGAACTTTTAGTGAAAATACCTCTAGCCGTGCTCTGGTTCTGTCCAGGACAGAGTTATTTTTTTTTCTGTGGCAGGGAGGGCGCAGTTTAAGGGACATGGCTCAGAGATGGTTCTACTCCACCTCACATCATTGCCAGGGGCAGGAGTGAGGGGCTCTCACTTCCTGGGAGGAGGGTGTTCCTTCCCGTGGGGAGAAAACACAGGGGAGAGGAGCCAACCGGCATTTGTCACAGGCTTTCCATGTAAATTGTTTCATCTTACACCTTTTGTTATTAATTTATTGCTATTACTGTTCATCTTCTTATCTCTTTGCTGTTTCCAGTAAATTTTTCTTATCTCCACCCATGATCTTTGCCTTTTGTTCTTCCAATTAGAGGGGGAGGGAGAAAAGTGGCAGCGTAGTTTTAGTGGGACTACTAAATTTCAGAATACCATTTGTAAACCACAACAAGCAGATATAGTAACACACAACCAGAAATCTATAAGAACAAACCTTTTCTTTTTTTTAGAAGTAATGTGCTAGCCTCCCTGAGTAACTTTGTTATTACTGACAATCCTTTAAATTGTGTTATATGCCCATTCAAAAAGTTCTTATGTAATTCCAGTTTAAACGGAGGAGAAGGTATAATAAATATGAGTGCCAAATAATAAATTGTGAAGACCAGGAAGAATGAAGGAGGTTATTGTGACTGGAGCTGGCTGTGCATACATCTGGGAGCTGTTCAAGCACGTTGTTACAGCTGACGTCACTAGATGGCAATGTTACATATGTTACATACATAATCCTTTCGATTAGAATGCAAGTTAAGCGTTCAGTCTCTGAAGAAATGCTATATGGTTGCTACTGTTGTTGCGCAATTGCATTTGAAAAGTACCTAATTCACTTTTTTCCCACTTTAACCTCTGTATTTGGTAATGAGAAACAAACATGATTTGTCAGCTCATATTTCTGGTGAAACACAGGTTTGACTGCTTTTTAGGGTTGGTTTCATTCCATACACGTGGAGGGCATGAAGCAAGCACACCCAGGCAAATTTCTGCTCAGCTGGATAAACCGGCTTATGAGAATTCTGCTACCACATTGCAGGGGACCAGTGAGGGTATCAGAAGAGAGACACTCTTTTCAAAACAACAGCATTACTTATCTCCTTATCTCTCAACCTGTCATTTACCTAGGAATGAGACCAGATTCCTCCCAGCTGGCTAAGGCATTGCCAGAAGCACTATTACTGCACAATCACCCCCACCCTTCTTCCTGTGGTAAACAGAAAATGAAGTACCTCCAGAGAGTGAGTCACATCATTGATGGGCTCTCAAAGTACCTTTTTAGCTCTCTGGCTATACAAAGATTTTCTGAAGAGGCTGATCCTAACTGAAGCATTTCACAGAGGTGCACAAGGGCAGTTCTGGGCTATAATAACTACGTTTGTGCAGAAGTGTATACATTTAAAATTTATTTAATTTTCAATTCAATTTTGATTACCAGACGGGCTTTTTAGGGATAAATAGAATAAAGATTGGGAGATTATGGGGAGAAGAAGGAATGCAACACTGCAGAAAAGACAAGATGGAAGATCAGTGAGAAAACAAAGAACTGAAGTAGCCTGAAGTCTGTGAATACATACAAGAAGCAGAAGGCAAACCACTGCAGTGGATCTGGCAGTGTTGTATGTTTGAGCTCTTCCTTTGCTCTAAGCAGCAATGATTATTTCTTTACTTTAGTCTGAATTTTTTAAAAGCCACCAGAAAACAGACAGGAATAAAAGAAGTTAAACTCAAAAAGCATATGCATGGGACCTTACAGGGAAGGATACATCACTGAAGCACTAGTATAGAATTACAACATTCTGAATATCAAGAAGGAATAAATAGAAGTAAATTCTGTAATAGAATAACTGAACTCAGCTTCCTCCTAGAGGAATGATGGATGGCTATGTTTCTTGGCTGAGCTAACTACAAGTCTTGTGCAGACAATACAATTTTGGGGCTATGCTGGCCAGGTGTTGGCACCTTTGAGAACAGGTTTTACATGTATTAGACAGCTGTAGCTTGTGAGCAGATTTTCTACTCCCAAAGAATTGGATCTGTGTCCTGTGACAGCAGAAACCAGACTGTTGCAAAGCCCAAGAGAATTTGAGCTCTTAGAGATGAAAAGGCAGAGAATCTTGTTATCTAGATAGATGTAGTATCATGAGTAAAGCAACAAGGACATCTGAATCTTGTTCCTTCTTCTTTGACTGTGTGGATGAATAACTTTCTGTGATTCATTTACCTGGTCCTTTTGTTATGTATTTAGCCTTGACTTAAATTCTAAAATTAAGACATTAATCCATTGCTTAGTTCTGCCTAATGTTAAGACCACATGACACGATGGGCAATATTCAGATCCCATCAGCTTGGAAATTTAGGATGTCACTGGCCTTAACTATCAAACTGTAAGCTATTGTTCATGTATTTACTGAGCGTCCACTCAGTGATATATTAAGGAAATAATTTAGGTGTTTCCGCAATGGACTCCAAATCGGACATAAGAAACTTCACATTTGAAGCAAATTAATATTACACTTAGTTTCTGTAGACCAGTGCAGTGACTTCAGTAGCATGTTATTTTAAAGCTGTGTTTCTGTCATTATATTGAAATGAAGATAGGAAATGAACAGAGATGTTTAAAGGACTGATGTAAGATTGTAGCCTAGTGGTATTCCGGTGGCTGGTAGTAGTCGCATCATGCCTGAAACCCTGTGTATTTCTATATAATGTCTGAAAAAGAAGCCTTAAAGAACCCATGTTTCCAAGTGATGGTAAGACAAGACACACTGTTCAGTTTTTGTCAGATTACGACTAAGTAAAAATGGAGGTAGACAAATAACAAACACCGGAGACTATGACAGCTTCGTAAATAAGTCTAAAGTGTTAATCAAATGACTATTATACTTTGCCTTTATACAGAAATACATGAATTTAAGGTATATGATACCTTGTACATAAGCAACCTTGTAAAAAAAAAACCTCTGCCCATACAAAAAATTAATAAGAAAACACTGCAGCATTTCTATTTAATGCTATAATTTAGTAGGTGCTTGAAATTATTTCAACTGAGTTGTGAAAACATGATTTCATATCTGGAATATTTTAATGGCTTCATGATATAGATCAGCTTAGGAGGATTCCTAAAAACAAGTGATTATTTTTGTTGCTATTTTGCATTTTAGATCTCTACTTAATGATTGAAATTAGCTTGTTACAGTGTTAAATAAGCACTAAAGTTCAAAATCTGTTGGAACTCCCATTTATTCTCTGACTGATGTTGCTCCAGCACTCTGAAAAGCTCACTGTAACAGCTGAAGTTTTCCATGTTTGGTTTTTTTCTTCCTCTGTCATACATTTGGAAGTTTATAGAAAAAAGGTTTAAAAGAATAATACAGTGAAGTTTAAAACTTTAAAAGTTGAAACACACTGAGACTAAAAATGGCAAAGATTCACTGCAAACATTTCAGTTATTTCAGAAAAACTGTGGGTGGTATCTATGTGTCTGAACATGTAGATAAATATCAATACATAATTTACTATATGCATGTTATTATAAAAGTATACTTTTTACAGATTACAACCATCTTTGTGATTCTGAGTAACTGCTTTGGAATGTTAAGAGCAGCAAACTTGAGAGTGGCAGCTACCTAGCTGAGCATGATAATACCTCTAGTTCTATGTATCCACAGCTAATTACACTTCAACTGCAAGCTGGTACAGAGATATATTATTTTAGCAGCAAATCCTACTTTTCAGGTGTTCCACCTGTCTTCTCGGAGACTTTTAGGCTCCAGCCCTACTGTACAGTCTCACTGCTTATGTCTGGCTTGCTGCCAAACACAAATAGTTCTTCTGACTACAAGAGCAAAAGCTTAAACTACAGGGCTAAATTCTTCTTTGGCTCATGCTGTGTGCAAATACACATAGCTACATATATTGTCAGCACCTCTCTTTGTCATGTGAAAGGGGGAATTTCCTCAAACATTCTGTGTTTGATTACTCTGTCAGTGCCCCAGGAAAGCCAAGAACTGGTCTGTTAGCGTCCTGTTATGGAGACTCTCCGCTGAACAATCTGCTGGATTGGAGAGCAGTTTGACTGACTTGTTAAGGGACACAGACAACCAGTGTAAGAGAGATCCCCTCCTGGGTCTCCACACTTTTATTCGAGTATGTTACCTGCTGCCAGCGACTGCCAGCACCCTTGAAGGACACACAGTAATAATTTACAGAGTAATGCTCTTTATTAAAAACATTGTGACAGGTTGAGGTTCGAAGACTGCTAGTAATAGTATCTAACTGCAAAAACATATTCAAAGCAATATATAGACAAGCTCTAATCACTAATCATTCATCATACATAGAGTGTAAGTCCTACCCAGTAGGCTTCCCTACGGCAGAGAAGACAGGTTCAGCCTGTCGACCAATCCCAGAAGTTACAATAAAGTCTTCTCTAACTTGTCCCCATTCTTAACTTATTTTTATACAATTTCTTTATGTTTAGGTGGAGCTTGAGTGGCTTTAGTCATACATCATGCTCAGTGAGGGCTAATTGTACCTTGGAGGTGGGTAACTTTGGGATGGAGGACTGCATCCATCTTACATCTAAGGAGAGTGATTTTATCACAGTTGCTGGTGCAACACCAAGAAATCTCCTATCTCCCTTGGTGCAGAGCTGCTATAATTTATAAAATAAGACTTTGTACCTATTTTTACCTTATGCAAAAAAGCCTTTAACAGGTTTATTCTGAAGATTTTTTTTCCGTTTTAACTAATTTTTCTCTGCTTCGTTTCTTACCAAAAGTCAAACATTGGTATAAATTGACAGATATTTAGGTCTGCTTAAGTTTACCTATAAGTGCTACTATACAAATAATCAGTAACAATCTGAGGTAAATCTTTTCATGCCAAGGAATTTTAACTTGAGAGTGAGAAACCTGGTACTGTATGCTGAAATGTTTTGTGTTCTTTTGCTTTGTTTGTTTTCTTTTTTAATAATTTAATTATAAAAACAGATAGTAAGCTGATTCAGTGCTATGGGAAAGATTTCCTCAGACAAATCTTGCTTATGGAGGAAACTGTTAGCCCCAAATCATCCTTTTCATGGGAAAAATTACTGGGTAAAGAAAATTTAATGTTGTTCTCCAAGTACATGTATGTTAGAGGAGGCCTAGTGATTTAGGTTGGATTCGAGCAGCTGTAATACTGTTACTGTGTGCAATGGGAGCTTTAGTAAAACATGATGTGCCCTGGTGAAATCCAACACAACAAAGTGGGAGTTCAGGATCTGAATGTAGTATGCTAAAATTAATCTTTTTATCCTTTTCTTCATTATTCAGAGAATGGACAGCTTGAAGTCTGGCTACAGTGAAGTGGCATTTGGTCTCTCTACTTGGCAGCTGTCAACTGCACTGCACTGATAAAGATAGCTTTGAGATCACATTGAAAGAGATGCATATAACCACAATGGACTTGAATCAAACTGCATCTATGCGGAAGTGAACAATCTAAATAAAAAAAGTAGAATAAAAATGTTACAGAGGATGTTACAGAAGAGACATTTTTCTAGGATGAGTGAGAAATTTCATTGAAAATTCAAGCTGTCAGACATAATGAAAATTTTGTATATTTCTGGACAAAGACCACAAGCATACTAACTAGTATGATGTCTTGAGTTTCATGAAGTTCACAGGATCAGCCCAAGGAGACACGTTTTATAGATGGTTTCCAAGGCACATTTCAATGTTCCTGCAGTTGATAGAAGCTAGTAGTCATGAAAACAGAAAAGAAAGTGTTATGTCTTACAAATCAGTGAAAAACTCTGCCCTGCCCCAAGAAGCTGGGGGCCATATGAGCAAGTTCTTCAAGTGAATGCTTCAGAATTAGAATGCAAAGTTCATTTTATAGAGACAATTATAACTAAATGTCTTTCCCTTCAGGGTTTCCTGCTTGAAGCGAAGGTGATGTCTATTACTTGTTACTGTTTCTTCAGTATTTAATTTTTATATTTTTGTGTGAAGTAATTTTCAGAAATATGTACTAATCATTGCCATGTGATTTGACATCTCTTACAATGTCAGTTAGCTAATGTTATTGTGAAACTTGGAATGAAAACGACTTGGATGAGTGGAAGCTACATTAAATTCAATTGGAGTTAAATAGGCTATTAATCAACACTTGGTGACTACTCAGCTTGAAGTTCTCCTTAGTGAATAATTTTGAAAAATGTTATGGTGGTACAAATAGAAGAGATTTTACTATTAAACTAACCTTTATAATATTGGTACGATTTTGTTATTGCTATTATTTTTCCAATATTAGTTCAAGGGTCTTTATAAGCAAGGCATATAAGGATATTTCATTCATGGTTCTGAACCAGATTCCGTCTTTTGATTTTCATAAAGGCTTCCACTACAGGTTTACTTACCTGTAGTTAATAGAAGAGTGTAGGCTTCTATGGATTGTGTGTTTATATTTTCTAATTTGTAATGTTCTGTATTGTCATATTCAGAGACAACAAATACAGAAAACTGCAGCTAGAGCCTCAGTGAGTTTGAATTTATAAAGATTAACTTCCTGCATGTGGGAACCTCTTTACTGAGGTAAGCATGTTTAAAGATTATTTTAAAATATTTTTGTTGTCTTCAGAAGTTTTACTAGCAATACTTTTAAAAGTATTTAATAGATTTGTTTCTCTAACACATCTTCAGCTATATTTTATGATCATGCAACAGAATCCTGGAGTGTCTACAGAAGCAATGTGACTCTGTCTGCATAGTGTAGTAAAAGTCAACAGTTCATGACATAGTTTCTAAGACTTAATTTTTTTCATATTTTATGGATTAAATTAAATTAATTTTACATTTCACCTCTGCAAATAGATAATTTAAAATAGAAGTGAATAAAAAGTTAAAACAAATAATTATTGACTTGAATGTTGGCTTCTAAGTGTCCAATACACAGATTATATTTCAGGGGGATGAGTTCAGCCCTTTCTTGATGTGCAGCTAGTGTTATCTCAGATTAGCCATTCAGATTCTAGAACACAAACTTCTTTGGATATTTTAGAAAATGTAGTGCTGAGATTTTAAAAAAATGGCATTTTTTTTTTGTGTACTAATTTTTATAGAGCAACCTCTCTGCTGAAAATTTCATAAAAATGCTCTGCATTAATAGTAAAAGTGACTTCTCTGATACCTAGTGAGGTGTTCAACTGAGTGATAGCTGAGGTTTAAAATATTTCTTACAAATGTAACTATATTCAGGAATATGTATCCAAAGACATTGGAAATCTTACCTACATGAAAACTGACAACTAATATTCTTCCTTTCAAAACAAGTTAATGGATAACTTGTAAAAAAGTTCTTACTACAAATTCAAACATCTGAATAAATAAGATATCAGATATCTTCGCAGTGCTTGGGAAGACATGCTCTTAGACAAGAACTTGTATATTCCAATCTGGGATCTAAGCTGTTAAGAAAGTTAAAGTGGAAGGAAACTTATGAATGATAAATTCTAAAAGTCTGTTTCAGCAAGTCTCAGTAAAATGTAGTCAATTTAGAATGCTGGTGTATTTGGTTTTAGTACACGATATGAAAAATCTGACCTCTCTGTTAAAAAGCTTCTGTTAGTCTCATATATATATATATATNTATTCTGACTTCTGTAATAAGCTATCCTAAGTATGACAAAAAAATGTGATTGTACTATTGGCTTTTGGACTCTAAACTTTGTAAGGAGGAATTTTGACATTATATGTTTGCTCAGTGGGACTTTGGTTCCTCATTTTAAAGCTCTAGCTGTAAATGAAATAAAAATATTAAATAATATATGCTCCTATATTGTCTTTTCACAGTTTCATTAACAAAAACATGTAATGGTAAAAGAACTGTTCAACTGAAAACTGCTTTTAAAATTAAAAGTTTTCTGCAGTATCATCTATTTAGCATTTTTTCCTTATTGTCTTATTGTATTATATGTTGAGGAGATTAAAAGTCACCTGGAATCACAGTGTTTTTAAAAGCTGCCTGGTGTTTCAAGTTACTATTTCCACCACCACCGCCCCCCAACTCCCAGCATAGAATACAAACTCATATGCTCAAAGCCTATTAAATTTATTACCTTCTTACTGAAAAGCCATCTTTTAAAGATATTTGTTTGCTTGCAGACTTTTCATTTAGGATATGGAAAATTGTGGTTGGTGCAAAAATACAAAAGTTTTATTCATTTGGAGTGGGATTTAACTTGTATAGTAATACCTCTACTTGTGTATGTTTGCTTATAAATGTCTAAATGTGAAATTTATGGCTTGTGTACACCTTTTGCTTTGGTCTTCAATGCCATAGGTTTTAATTTAGAGATAGGACTTGCTGGTCAGGTGAAATTGCTGCTGGTGCTGGCATAATGGAGACTTGTAGAAATGAAAGGACTGTTTAGTTAAAAAACAAATATTTACTAGATTTATGAAACTTAGTAATAAGCAGAAGTTTAAATTTAGAAGCATTTGAATCATAATTTAGTGGTGAATCTTTTAAACTATGATTACAGTCTGGTTTTGATTTTTAGGTCTTTCTTTTTATTTTTTTCTTATATAGTAAGACTTCTACTTTTCCAGGAAGTATTCTTAGAAAATACATAGAAATTTTATTAAACATGATCCCAAATATTTTAGACCACTGCATGCTGCTTTCTTTCAGAATCTGTCTATATTTTTCATCAGGTTTCATTTTTCTGTTGCTATTAGTACATACACTGAAAATCCGACAGTGAGTACGCAAAAATTATTCTAGTTGGTCAGATCAAACCCCCTCCAAGGAAAGCTACTATTTGGTGCTTTGTTAGAAACAAACAGGCAAACAAACAAACATATCCCTCAAAACTATGAGAAACAAGTTAAACACTAATAAGTCTTTTATATAAACTTCGATTTTCCTGCAATCAGGAAGTTAAGGATTTCTGGAGACAGATTTTCTTCTCCATGAATATGTTAAATATTCATTGGTGCTTCTATGGCTTCCATTAGGACCCTAGCATTAATGCAGAAAAAAATATTACATTCAGTGTCTGTTCTTCTAGAAGGTATCTCAGGATGTGAACTTCAGCCAGACTTGACAAATTAATTTAAAAAATCCCATAGCATTTATTTGTATTCAGTTCTGAAAGTGTTAGATATTCCTGCAAGTTTCTCGGTTTTACTGAAACCAAGTAAATGAAGGTAAGCAGCTTTCAGAATAAAATGCTCAGTGTATTTTCATTTGAGTGTCTAAAGGCAAACAGTTGTCATTCGGTGGCAAAGCACAAAAAGCTAAGACAACCACTTAACAAGAAAAGACATCATATTTTTTGAGATACAATCTAAGCAGAGATGGCATGCTAAAGATTGCTTACCTCTACTCCTCTTTTATTTCTTGCCAAAGCACAAAGCCACAATGTTTCTCTGCTTCTCTTTAGTACTACTGCTTTTTATTAATAGATTGTTGTATTATCAACTTCTAAGCAACACTGAGAAAAGATAAATTGAAGAAAATACATTTGATAATTAAGGAAATTACTCTGAAAAAGCAATACGAAAATGATTGTGAAAAATTATGCGTATGTGTTTTTGTTGATACTAATCTTCATTAAATAATAATCCCCACTTTTCATTTTGTACTAAAAAGGCAATTTATTTATGAAATCTAAATGAGAAAATGACATTCACATGAATACAGTATTTTATTGTTTTTCTCTTTGACTTGCAAGGGAAAATAATGGTAAAAAGACGATTGCCATGAATTGCCAATTTTTATCATAGATGAAACTGATGATTGCAAGCTGCAAATACTTTGAGTAAAAAGTAAATAGGATATCGGCTTTTTATCACTGGTTGGGTGACAGGTGCCTTGCATATTGAAAGACAGATGTGCTTTTCTAACTGAAAAATTCCCCCTTTTCAGCTCAGCAGCTTGCAATCTTTTGTTACTGAAATATGATCATGTATATTTTATTTCAGAACTGTTTTCAACAGTTCTCAAGGTCTCCTGAGCAATCTCTGGCTAAGACAATGTAAAACAATATAATACAATTGGGTATCACTCTTTTGTTGACAGTGAATGACAGTGTTAAATATTGCATGTTAAAATCCCAGATTTGGTGTCATCTTTGTTTGCACCACAGTCTGATCTATTAGTTTGCATGCAGGTAAACATTCCACTCAATTATATGGAGGAGTAAACATCAGTAGTATTATTATTATACCAATAATCTGGCATGATGCCAGCCTAGAGTTTGAGAGCAAATATATTCTGTCATGAAAGGCAGGTACACCTGAGAAATTGGTTGTGCGTTACACTAGAATAGCTTTCAGAGCAGAGGAAGAGGGGAACAAAAATCTCATCTGAACTCAGTGGGTTTCTCATTACCAAATAAGTCCGAATTATCTTCACATAGGCAGGAGGATTATGGCAATTTCATATAGAAACAAAATCATAAAGTGGCTTGGGTTATGGGGACCTCTTGACAGGCCCTGGTAAAATTTTCTCTCTCCTTCTTAAAAACCTCCTTTGTATACTGAAAGGCTGATCTAAGGTCTCCCTGGAGCCCTCTTTTCTCTGGGCTCAACAACCCCAACTCAGCCTTTCTTCATAGGAGAGGTGCTCCAGCCTTCTGACCAAATTTGCGCCTTTTCTCTGGATCCACTCTAGCAGGTCCATTCATGTCTTTCAGGTACTGTGGATCCCAGAGCTGGATGCTGTACTCCAGGTGAGGTTTTACAAGAGTGGAGTAGAGGGGGAAAATCACGCTGCTGGACACAGGTCTGATGTTGTTGGCTTTCTGTTCTGAAGGTGCACATTGCCAGCTCATGTCCAAATTTTCATCCACCAGTATGCCCAAGTCCTTCTCCTCAGAGTTGTGCTCAACCCATTCAGCCCCCAGTCTGTAATGATACTGGGGATTGCCCTGACTCCATTGCAGGACGTTGCACTGGGCCTTGTGGCATTTCATGAGGTTCATATGTGCCTCAAGGCTGCCAAGGTCCTCCTGAGTGGCAATCCTTCCCTCAAGAATACCAACTACACCTTTCAGCTTTGTGTCATCTGCAAACTTGCTGACTCAGTCCCATTATCTATGTTACAGATGAAGATATTAAATAGTATTGATTCCAGTACGGACCCTTGAGGGACACCACTCATTACTGATTTCAGCTTGGACATTGAGCCATTGACTATAACTCTTTGGGCACAGCCATCCAGTTGATTCCTTATTCATCTCACAGTTTGTCCCTCAAACCCTTATCTCTCTAGTTTAGCAGGAAGAATACTGTTGGAGACCATGTAAAAGAACTTGCAGAAATGTAGGTAGATGACATCTGTAGTTCTTCCTTTTTTCACTGATGCAGCCACTTCGTCGTAGAAGACCGCTAGGTTAGTCAGGTATGATTTGCCCTTGGCTCTCAAATCACCTCCCTCTCTCTTATACATTTCAATACAAGAAATCTGATGCATGATCTTACCAGGCAAGGAGGTGAGGCTGATGCCAGCGTCATGTCCATGGCAGTAAAACATGGACATACAATTTTTGATGTCATTAGGATATCAGCTGGGTGGCTTAAAAAAACAGTAAGTGGGAGGAAACATGAGTGATTGTTAAAATTTAAGTTTACTTCAAATCTGTTTATAAATCTACTGCCTTTCTGGCTTCAAGGAAAAAAGACAGTGAGACAGAGCATTTAAGTGACTTGAATAGCAGGTACTAATTAACTAGAAAGCTGTTTTTCAGCATATGGGCCTTGTTTGTGTTTCTGAGCATGTGAAAAAATATTTTATTGTAGTGCCGTATTTCTCCATTCCTTTTCTTACTAAATGCCTGCCCTTCCCACATTGTATCCCCCCCTTCCCCGCCCCTAGTCCTGGCCACTCCCTCAGGTTCTCACTATTGGTCCTGTACCCCAACTCCGCCCATGTACCACCCCTGCACCCTGAGACCATTAGTCCATGTGCTCTCTCCGCCCCCCTCATCCCCATGTAAAATCCCAGGCTCCAAAGAGGGTAATCTCTCTCTGCCTTTAGGAACCAGTGTGTGATGAAGAATCTCTAAGGTCCACATGCGAGGAGCCTTCTCGCCTGCTTTATCGCTGCTGTGTTGTGGAGCTGACAGCTAGCTGGAGCATGAGAGCAGCTCGGAACAGCTACGGGAAGTGGAACAGCTGCTCTCCCTGAACAAGCCTCGCTGCGCTCTCTGGGAAGGTCTGTGGCTTGCCATAGCATTGTAGGAAACCACCAGACCACAACATTTTATGGTGCTGCATAAGCATATGGGGAGCAAAATGTTAAGAACATTGTGATTGTGATGAATTTGGAAGACAAGATGCAGTCTTTCTCTTACCCTGTTGTTTTGTTGTTACCATATTGTTTTACTTCACTCAACCTACCACTTAGTAAGATGAAGAGTCACATGGCAGTTGTTTGGTGGGTTGAAATCAGACCAATGCCTTGAGAATATGAAACTCCCTAGTGCTCAAGGCATTGTCCTATGAGACAGGTAATATAAAAGATTCTAGAAGTATTGCAGAACAGGCTTCTGCCTTTTGCTGCCAAACAAAGCAGGATAATAATATGGAAGCGTCCACTTTTGGTCACATTTGTGTTTACTAAATATGATTTAAGCCAGTGACATCTAAAAGTAATGACATACTTAGAATGTATTCTGCCAGCCATAATAGTTGGGGTTTTTTTAGTTTGTTTGTTTTATCTCTGCAGTTAAGGGTTTATGCTGCTAATACTGCTGCTACTACTTCTTCTAATACTACACTTGGTGAACTATGGGTTTTTACTATCTACTGTCAGAAGAGAAAAGATTTGGAGGTTCTCAGTTTAAAAATAGCTATCAACACTTGCCTCCTACTTGTTAGTAGATGTGCCTAAATTCTACTGATAACATTTTATTTGTCACAGGATTCAGAACGTAAACTCGTCAGGGCTAATCACGCAGTTCAGTCATTAACTATGAATTACTTAGATGTGAAAGAGATTAACAGGACCAAATCAACATGGACAGCGCATGAAAGAGCATCTTACTGATTTCAAACTGCAGGATCAGTTATTCAAATCTTGCTCTCATGAAAATCAATGATGGGCTTTTTTTTCTGACTGTAGATGGAAATTGAAGTCCATATTGTAACAATTCCGTGTTTCTGTAGATTTGCTTTTGTGGATGTCACAGTTTCGTAATTGCAGAATTCTGTGTTCCGTATTTTTTATTATACATTAATTATTAATTTTCATCTCTCAGAAGGGCGTAGCAAAACTAATTGTGGCATTATAAACTAGATAAAAAAAGACAGCTATTGCAAGTGTGTCTTCTTTTTTATCAGAAAGTTGTTGTGAGCCATCTGGGATAGAGTCCAAAATTTCTTCTTCCCACTTATATTGAAAGGTTATACAGTATGTTACACCTCATATTTATGGTAATCTTTATTATGAGAACAAGGGGGTGCAATTTTAATAAATGTTAGAGAATACAAAAGACAGTGGTCTAATATCTCTGTTAGTGGATTTAGCTGTTCATACATAGAATAGTTCAGTATCCCACAGCCATCAACAGGTAAACTTACTTTGAAAATTTCATGAGGTATTGATTTTATTTCTTTGACAAAAGATGTAATGGGAACACAGCATGTCACAAGAGGAATCTGTCCTTGTGACAGTGATTGCAAAAAGAATAGAAATCTAAACTTGCAGTCCACACCATTTTCTAAAGACAAGAATATTCTGGTTTCACTACTTTTTGTTCTTTACTTTTCCCTTTTAAATAAAATCTTGTGTTGCAGCAAGCCAGTTTTGTTCTTCAGTCATCTAGATGAGTCATTTTCAGATAGAGCGACTCCAAATGTGGTAAGAGATGATCTGACCCTATTTTGCTTACTGAATTTGTCAAATAGGTTACTTTGTTTCTCTGATTCTCCCCTTGTTCCATTTCTCCAGTAAAGCACCATCCAAACCACCATAAGGAATCATCATTAGACTGAATATCAATGGATATAGTTAGTATTTATATAAGCATTCACATGCACACGTATATGTAAACATATATATATTTTATTTATTCTTCTGCTTTATCTTCCATATGCTGCTTACTTTCTCCATTTGGCACCTTCTCTGGATAAGCATACAGCACCCTATGAGTGATAGTACACTTCAAATAGGCAATGATAATAACTGTTGTTTCCTTTAAAAGTGCAGGCTTTCAGTTCTCTTCTTATTTTCACATTTTGATGTGCACTGACTCTTGCAGAGGTGAAGATATGGTATCTATTCTGGATCTGTTGAAATAATGGAATAGAAGATTTTAAAAAATGTATGAGACATCTTCTTTTTCTTCTTTTCAGTAGCGCTTTTAGTTGGATTGTCCTTTCCTCTTTCTTTCCACATTACCATCTCTTTCTATGCACCTTTGATTCCTTTTGGCCACTCATGAATTCAACTATGATTTTTCTGTCAAACATTCATTTACTTTGTGCTTCTGCCTTTTTTTTTACTCATCTTAGGTTGCATCATCGTCCCTCTGTAGTTACAGAGGTATATTGTAGCGCTCATTTTACACAAGGTCAAAACTAAATGTTTTCTAAAATGCTTCCTAACTTTTACATTATTATCTTTGACAGATGTTTGTTGCCAAGCTGATTAATTTTCTCTGTCTTGCATATCTCTAAATTTGTGTTCTGTTATCTATTTGCTGAAAACTGAGGTACACGTTCCAGTCGCACACAGACTTTATTTAATATTTTAATTTAATATTCTCACCACTTCTGATAAAGGGCCATGGATTTAATTACTAGCTCCTCTAGTAATCCTGATTACTAATCTGAGCGTTTCGAAGTCTTAAGGGAAAAACAGTCTTCTTCATCTGATCTCATTGATGCTGGCTGGCTTTTGGATTCAAAAATGAAAGGACTGTTTGGACGATTGTTTTCATAGATGCTGCGTAATTCCAAGCCACCAAAGTTTAGCTATAGATTTTGTGATGATTTACTTAATTTTTTTTATTTTCAGTATCCATTTGCCACAAAGTTTGGTAAAAGAAATATTTATATCTTTAGCAAGCACAGACTCATGAAATACAAACAATATGCCCAGCTCAAGTTAGAGCTGAACAAGAAGCCAGGACTATTGTCAAATTTTCAGTGATTATATGATAAAAATATTTGCTTAGTAGCTACTCTATACTAAGTGAAAAAGACAGACCAAGGGTTCTGAAGCTCTAATGATAAACCCATAAACTCTGCAGTCAAAAGAAGATATGGATGAATGTGAAACAGGGCAAGGAAAACACTGCAATCAGTCTTTGTGATACTTCATATTAAATAAGGTGGTAATTTGCTATGACTTCTCACAGCCTCCTGTTACACAAACCTTGTGCTGTCAATATTCTATTTACATTGCTTTCGTTACTAAGCTTCGGGGAAAACCCTCACTTAACCCAGGAGAACGTATTGACTTGTCCTTGAGTTTTAAACTATTTGTATCCTTGTTATTGTTTGATTCAGCTGTTCTTGTAATTAAAATATGTAGGGTCAAGGAGCGTTCCATAGAAATTTTGTTCAAGTCAGAAAATAAAAACTTGCCATTTTAGCTAGGAAGTTTAAGAGTAGCCTGATAAGGAAGTATTTTCTCATTCATTTTTAGAAGAAGATTTCTCCTGAGGAAGCCAAAGCTGGGGTTCTGTGTCCAGTCTGGGGCTCCCTGGTATGACAGAGACATGGATGTATTGGAATCCAACACAGGGCCATGAAGACTTAATAGCTTGCAGCATCTGAGCTCTGTAGAGAGGATGAGAGAGATGGGACTATGCAGCCTGGAGAAGAGAATGCTCAGGAGGATCTCTGATGGTCTTGAGAAAGGAGCCAAGAAGACGGAGGGAGACTCTTAGTAGTGCCTTGTGAAATACCAAGAGTCAGTGCCAAACTGAAATACAGGAAATTTCACTTAAACACAAGGTAAGTTTTTTTTATTTTGAAGATTATCATACACAGAACATGTTGTATGGAGAGGCTACGTAGTCTCCATCCTTAGAGATACTGAATTATATCCTTTATGGATATAGACCTGAGCAACCTGCTGTGGTGACATTACTTCGAGCAGAGATGTTGGACTAGATGATCTGCTGAAGTTCTTTCCAACAGGTCAATCATTCTGCAATTATGCTGAAGTACTTCTAGATTGTTTTCTGCAGATTAAGTAAGGACATTTAATAAAATTAAAGCATTCCACCTTGTTATATTGATTGCCTTTCTTATTTTCATTAAATGTTATGTATACCCTTCCCAATCTTTTTAAAAAAATAAAATAGTAGATCATTAAGTAGTTTTTCTGAAAGAAATTTCAGAAGCACAATGAAAATGCTTTCTTATAGCCTAAGAAACTTACCAATAATCACTAATGGTATGTAGTAACACACAGTATATTCTACCATTTTTATTATGCTTGTTTTACAAATAAAGAATTTGAATTGGATAGACTTCAATTTTAAATGTGTGTGTGTGATATTAATTTGTCATGTACTCACCCTACTACTCATAAAAGAAAATCAAGAAAATCTGTTTGATTTACTAATCCATGTAAAAAACAAGCCTATCGTTCCTCATTTACATTGCATTCTCAAATATCCAGTTATTGTTTTTATTTTAATTGATGCTAATTATCTTCCTAGAGCATTTAGTCATTCTACAGGCTGTAATTTTCAATAGGATTTTCAAATTTCATTTGGATGTTGGACACCTAAGTAATTTACTGAGAAAATATAGTCTTTTGTTTCCTTGTACATTATAGAAACACTATTTGATGTTAAAAAAGCTTTTTATTTCCTACTACCTAGTCTTACTTCAAATGTCAACTCCTAATGTGAATTAAGTCTTTCTATTAATTTGGGATGGAGTAGAATAGTGAGTGGAAATAATGAGATTATAGCAAATGACTGAAGTATATTCTGCATCTACAAACCCTTATTTATTAGTGTTTATTATACCTACAAAATACATAGGTTCAGGAAATGGATTTCTAAGTTTGGAATGTGTTGTCATCTGTTAAGGGAGGATTAAAATATGTATGGTATGAAGGACTGAAACATTTACTGGTGTTATGCATGATTATACAATTTTATAACCAAGTGCTTATGGAACTTTCAGAAGGATTCAATACATAGAAAAAAATAAGCAAAAGAAGTGGGAAGAACTGGGCAGAAAACTGGGAATTTGTTTAACACTTTTTTAAATGTGGGTGTCAGTAATGTTTCTGTCACAACAAGACATTTGGGAAGTGATGTTACAGCATACAAAGGCAAGAACTGTCTGACTATGAGGAGGATTTTACAAATTTATTTATTACTATGATCAATGTCTTAATAAAATGTATTCATTCTTAATAGTCCCTTATTAAGGGAAGGACTGCTAAGACATAATTTTTAATTATTTTTTTTTAATGTGTAAGTTAACCCAATTTGCTGGCAATTCCAGTTATTCCAATTTGTTCAAGGCTAGGTTATGCTGGTAAGTTGCAATTCTGAATAACAAAGGAAAAGGATAATAAAGGACTTAAAGTTAGTTTTAAACTTAATACTTGCATTGTTCTGGTCTATTTCTTACTGTTGCCAGATTTAAAAAAGAAGCAGACATTCAGCTAGAATATTGATTTTGGCTTTTCAAGATGCTGTAGAGCAACAGGAAGTGATGATGCTGGAAAAAGGCCATGTCATACATGTTATCCATGTCATCGATTTACACTTGCAATCAGAATGCACATGCGGAGGAATTGTGAGATTAAACTAAACACTGAACTTGTCCTTTTTGTCAGTATTCGAAACAGGAGTTGGTCATTTATTAATAAATAATAAATCTTCAGTGAAGAAGGTGTTGTCACCAAGTAATAATAAATGCTGCATTAACATCTTACACTGGAAACCTATTGGAGTATTTTATACTATTGGCGTATTAAAGATTCTTCTTTTGTTAATTTACATCATATTATTATGCATAATAGCGAATCAGTATTTGGATATTATATAGCAACTTGGAGCAATTTGTTGTGAATTATTTAAAAAAAAGGAAATTAATATATTGCATTTTTCTTGGTAGAACTGTTATTGCTGCTTACTGATGCCTTTTCTTTTTCTTCAGGTCACAAACAGTACTTTTTATAGTGATAAGTATGTATCCTTTTTATTATATTTCAATTATATTTGATTAATATATTTATTAAGGATTAACCTTTCTTAGCATTAAAATTCAGAGTCTGGATGTAGCTGTTTCCTGCTTAGTTCAGTCATGCTCAGTTCAGGAATGCTGGCATTTCCTATTAACGTAAGGAGCTTAGGCACTCAGTGTGGCTTAAATATAACAGCACTTCTGAAGTGTAAGACGAAAATTCTCTAAAATAATTCTGACCTCTCATGTGTTTGAGAAACCATAGACTCTTTCTGCATCTGAATGTGACTGTGGTTCTAAATGGTACTAAATTGTGTTAAATGGTACTAAAATGCTGGCACTCTGCATCCCAGCTGAGATGACTTTTATAGCACCTTAAAAAGACCTGAACTGATTTGAAATTCACAAATAAGGATTGTTGTGACTGTGGAAACAGAGTCCTTATCCAGGTAGCTTATTTGAGTCTACCTACACTACTGGGTTCCATGCAGAGTGTACATACACTTCTTGGGTGTTGGCTCCTGTTAAAATAATGGTTATTATTTTGCATTCATTATTAATAGTTGTAAAAAATGCATGACCATTAGAACAGTTACTAGATCCCAGAACTATCCTTCACAATTTGTGTTGAGCTCTTTCATTTTCTTTTTATTCCCAAGTTCTTGAATCTTGGCTGAACACTCTTTTGTAGAAAATGCACTAAAACTGAAGCCTCTGTAAGGTGCTCAAGATATTTTGCTGAGAAGGAAGCTTTTGAAACCATTTAGACTTAGAAAAAAGAAATCCATTCAAATTTCTCATTTCTGAAAGGAAGTAAGCACTTGCATATCCTGTAAATGTCATCACTTGCAAGTTGAATAAATATCATTTTTTATAAAGGCTCTGCTTTGGAACTAAATTTTTGAGTGAGTGAAGGCAGTTCCATGTCATTTCAAGGTAAGTAAAAAACCCTAAAATTTTAGCACAACTCTCTTCGAATCTCCTCTTACGCCTTTTTGTTGTCTTTTCTTTTTGTTTATTTTTCTTTTTTTTTTCTTCTTTTGTTTAGGCATGTTCATCATCTGTGAATCATTTTCGTAGGCATCTTCACTGTGGAAGGAATATGAGTATCTATCTCAGGACCAAATTGGAGTCTGGCACCATAAAATGGCATTGTGTGTTGTTTCGTGAATCCTAAAAGCTCATTGTAATTTGAACTTACTGGCTGACCCAAAATGTTTCTCATATCCACAAGCTAAGAAAAATATACTTACTCATATTGACAATGTCAAACTCAGTCTATTTGCCAAATGTCTAGCAATGTTTCTAAAATAAAACTTAGCAATATTAGAATGGCAAAGGAAAACAGTGGAGGTTTCTCATAGATTTTTATTTTTCATTTTAAGACATGGCCTTGTTCTTGTTGCTGTCAGTGGAAGCACTGACTGTACTATTGCAGAAGTGATTGTCTCAACTATACAGTCGTAAACCAAACTGGAACTGTTTTGAGATCTTATGATATGCATGAATGTAGGCATTTAAATAAGAGGGAGTGGAATAAAAGTTTTTGCTGAAGCTTTACAAATGAGTTCTGGAATCCATAGGCTCAAGAGTAGGGAAAGCTAAGGCCAAGAAAGCATTGACCATTGAGTGGTTTTGTGCAGTCCTTGGTTCTTCTGCATTCAGATGAGTGCAATACAGATATCAGCTATACTACTAATTTAATAGTGCTTTGGGGCCAAGTGGCATGCTGCTCCACTTATATATTTAATTTTCTTTCCCTTGCCTCCTAAAAGATGGACCTTGACAAAATACCCCTTGAAAATACTTACTGATATTTACTATCTGCCCAGCTAAAGCACCATATGAGGTTCTTAGCTGCTATCAGTTAAACATAGTCTGTAACTTTTGACTAGTGTTTGATCTCCTGCCCTGGCTTCACTATATTTGTAGGTAGATTTAATAGTTACAGATAGATACGGTCTGCTACAGTAGCCTACCCCTGAAGGGTACTAAAAATTCTGAACTTCTTTTTCAGAGTCCTCAATATTTCTTTAGCTGCAAAGAATCTTCCAATGGCCCTGTTCAGCATTTGTACATTTTTAAAGGAGAAATTTTACATCCTGCAAGAGGAAGATTTTTTCTGCATTTCTATTGTATTTATATGTTCACATCAAGTCATAGTATCAGAATGTTTTGAAATGTATTAACTGCATTCAGGATATTTGTTATAGGTGGCTCATTCCTCTTTTGAAATAAAGGAAGTTGTTATATTTTGTATAGTAGTGACTTGAATGATCTAAAATGTCTTAATATTTTTGCATGCATTTGTGTTCCAATATGTATATGTTTAATCGAAATTTTCCCTAAAACTTACAAAAATATATGGTATAATTTGCAAGAGCTAATGATTTTGGTAAGAGTTTATTTCGGACCTAAAATCTGAAGATGCCAGGCCTGGTGATATCTGATATCCTTATGATATCTGCATAACGTATATGGACAAAAATTCCCACCGTGACAAACTGTGAGAAAAGGAAGTAACTGCTTACACACATGCCATCTCAAGTTGTGGGAATGGCATGTACTCATCTGGATACCCAGGACTGTATAAAAGTGGCACCTCCTGAAGAATGCTCTGGGGATCCCAA
This sequence comes from Rhagologus leucostigma, assembly GCA_013397725.1. Lineage (NCBI taxonomy): Eukaryota > Metazoa > Chordata > Aves > Passeriformes > Rhagologus > Rhagologus leucostigma. Next base: position 250,780 of record VZTD01003862.1, read on the forward strand.
TCACAGAAAAAACCAGAAGGAGCGCCAGCATGATGCTGCAGGAACCCTTGTGGTGGTGACTGTAATGTGTCTTTCTCCTTTCTCCTTTCTCCTTTCTCCTTTCTCCTTTCTCCTTTCTCCTTTCTCCTTTCTCCTTTCTCCTTTCTCCTTTCTCCTTTCTCCTTTTTCTTTTTTTTTTTNCTCTTTCTCTTTCTCTTTCTCTTTCTCTTTCTCTTTCTCTTTCTCTTTCTCTTTCTCTTTCTCTTTCTCTTTCTCTTTCTCTTTCTCTTTCTCTTTCTCTTTCTCTTTCTCTTTCTCTTTCTCTTTCTCTTTCTCTTTCTCTTTCTCTTTCTCTTTCTCTTTCTCTTTCTCTTTCTTTCTATTCCTATTTCTACCTCTCTCACACATTTGCTGTAAAATAAAATCCATACTATTGACTGTGGCCTGTGGTCTCATTTGCACCTTAATTCAGGCAGAGACATCTTTTAATAACCGAACCCTAACATAATTTCGAGAGTGGAATCCTAACATTATTCCAGTGGATCATAACAAGGATCTCCACTTCTAGTAAACAGTGAACAGTTGTAAATAATCAAAACTCCCACTGTCCAACTGCCACCATAGTGCTTGTATGGGAACTGGAAAAGAAAGGTTCTTTTAATCTTTAGGATGATAGGCAAAATATGTGGGAAGACACCTGATTTAGGTAGGTGAGAGAGACTGAGATGTCACCTTCAATCAAAAGGAGAAAGTGGTTTTGGGAGCTGAGAATAATTGGAGAAGCAAGAATGAAATGTGGAATGGGACATCTGAGGGGAAAAGGGATAAAGCAAAACTGTACCTGAGAAATCTGTGAGGGTGGCAACCATGGCAAAAAACCATCAAGAAGTCACTCAGTAGTACAGTTCAGAATAATTTCAGATGAGGATTCAGAATTGTCACATCTTCCAGGAAGACAACAGACTAATGGATAAGTAAATCTACTGGTAAAGATCTCATTTTCCTGTAAAATCTTCTCTAGGGGGTGACAACGTCACTGATGATGTTATAAGTTTAATAAAATAAGAAGGACCTGTAGTCTAAAGATTGTCAGTTCACTAATAGGAAGAGTTCATACAATATATGTGATGAAAGCTCTTTTTTTCCACTTTACAGTGTTTCTTAAAATCTAGTAAGTTGCTTGAAAAATTCTTAAAATATTCCAGTTGTAAAGAAAAACCTCTGAAAAGTTAGGAAATTCTAGCATTAAGGTTGCCATTGAATGTGTAAACAATTATAGTGGACTATTTACAATGAATGGTCGGAAGTGCTTTGTGTTAAATGAGCAAGAGTTAGCCTTGAATATTACATGGATAGACTGGTACAAATGAGTCACTTGGGCAAATCTATTGAAATTAAATAATTCTTAGAGGGTGAGAATATGGCTTTTTTTAAAGCAGTTTTTTTTTGCTTATATTACAAAAGAAAATATTTAGCAATTATAGATATGTCAGGAATACACTATTTTGTATCTGAGGTTATTTAGGTATCTAAAAAACCCTTGGGCTGCTTCCTTTTACACCCTTCACTTTATTTTCCATATGACTCTCAGTCTTTCTTGTAGCTATATCTCTCACATGTGCCATGTTGGTAAATAAATTAAAAATTATGAGTTGTTTTGATAACATGAATATGGTGGAATGTATTGAATGCCTTGTAATACCTGTTTTCAGTAGATTGATTTATCCTGGTCTTTGGGCTTTACTTTGTCCTAGTTTTTAGATTAGAGTGATTTCTTCCTCTGCTAACTTTCGAGTGCGTTTCCTCTCTTAGTTAAAAGCATACTGAAACATTTGAAAGTGACTGAGATTTCCATATTCACAGTGATACCCATCAAGCTGGATAGCAGGAAGTTATTTCAGAAGTGTGTTTGAAAATCTTCCCCTACATGCTACAAAAATTGACAACATCAGAAACTTTGGAAAGTTCTTAAGAAAGAAAAATAAACATGTGAAAACTCGTTTAAGTAAGGAAACTAAGGTAGTAAAACTTCACAAATGTGAAATAAAAACAGGATAGAATAAACAGCCTTTGTAATGCTATTTTTACAGAAAATCTTTTTTGATACGAAGACACAGGAGTCTATTCACATGTTTTCCTTATACCCACAGCATTGGACCATATTATGTGTCATGTCTTCTTTATCTAAAACAGAATATGTATTAATGTGACAGATAATTGCAAAATAATGAGAGCGTACACTTTTGCTTCCCATATAGCCTGTGTTCATGCTGATTGAACTAATTTTTATTCTGTTCCTTTTTACAGTTCAGTCGTTTTAATCTGAGGATCAGAAAATGGAAGACAGGTTGGTGGATGTTAAAGGACAGTCACCTTCATGTCACTTTTTCTTGTCAAAGATTCTCTGTCAGACTGCTTTTTTCCCATCACCTTTCAGATCTATCCCCATTTATTTGCAGCTAGCCCATGAAAATTTACACAAAAGAAGGACAGTCGTCTAGGGTTTAAGGGTATTTTATTGAAATAATTCCTTGCAACTATCATTCTTGTAATGTCTTGTCATGAGCCACAACCCCCTTTTGCATATTTGACTATGTCTTCTTTTTTGCTTTCTTGTCATGCCTGTTCTCAAAGGCATATTTTAGGAATCCATTCCAAAAGCGAGTAAAATAGACTTTTGCCTCATTCTGTCCCAAATTTAGTTAGCTTCATTACGTTGTACCTTCTATATGCTCTAGACATGAGTGTGTTACTAATGGGATTCCAGATGATCTTTAATGTTAATGAGAAAATTGTCACTCTGGGGGATTCATTTATGGTTCTACTTGCTAAGCAAGATTGACACTCCCTAAGTCACTGCTTTCAGTACAGATATTTCATTGACAGAAGTAGTATGCAGCTTATCTCTCATTATCCACCCATTTCTTAAAAGTCTTTGGAAGAATTGGTGGTACACACCTTTCTTAAATGCTATTTTAGTACCATTGCTTGTCACTTAGAAACCACTGTTCTGGATTTACTTCTTGGTGCTAATATAATACAGCCGTTGAAAAGAAAGTGTTATTTAGCCTGTACACTGTGGAGATCAAATATTTTTTTCTGGACCTTGATGCTGAGCATGTGTGTGTCTGTGTATATAAATAAAAGTATATATTTTTAGAACTTGGACAATAGCGGCAAAAAATTTAGCCTTTCTAGCAGATGTATGGTACTTCAATAGGAAAAAGGAGCATCAGCAGTATGATCCTTCAATTCTCAGCATAAGCTGCTCACTGCAAAAATGGAAGTTCTAATTAGAGATTGGAGCAATGGTAGAGATTTTTTGTTGTTTTATATTTTGCCTTATTGCTGGAAGGCACAAGAGAAGTGTGACATAGTCAAAAGCAGGCTCTCGGCCAGGTGCTAGAAGTAGGACATGGTGATTATGTGGATGATTATGATTAGATTTATTGCTAATACAACCTAAATAACAACTCTACTGTCTATTACAATGGATTATAATATAATAAGGTCATGGTCCTTTGTTTTGAGTCATGCGCTTCAGTGAGACCCTGTTGCTTTCTGAACTTCTCAGAGAACTCCAGGTGTGGCTAGGTCCACTTAGTCTCAGATTTGGTCAACAGTCTGCATCTAAAGGGCTATAGAATAAGTAGATTTGTCTAGAAACATAGAGATTTAGTCTTTGGCCTTGCATAATTCACAATTTCAAAGCAACGAAACACCTATGTAACTACTTTAGGACTTTATTTCTGTATTTGACCAGATCTTAGCACTTTTACACACTCACCCAAAAGAAAGTGTTCCTTGTCTTCATGCTATGTGTACCCTTTGATATCCTTGACAAAGTGCGGGGTGGTAGTGGAGGATATTGGTCCACACAAAGCTGTCTACAGCCTCAGGAGACAAGTTGGTGCAGCTGGCCCAGACTGCAGCAGTATTTTATATCCTTATGCATGTGCACCAAAGTCAATCAAAACCAATTCAACTCCCCCATCTCTGGAATGCATGAATTATGTAAACATCCAGACAGTTCCTCCTGCATTACCCACCTGGTATTCTTATCTTAGGACAAGCTACATTGCTCAGCAGAGAGGGCACAAAGGAAGACTGTATAAGATGGACACACATATGAAGACTCAACTATCTTCTGTCACTGCCACAAGAAGAAATAAAAAACAGGGTGCAGCCTCTGACCTCCTGAAATGTGCTTTTTTTTTTTTTTAACCTCTTAAAGTTGCAACAAACAAAATCCTGCTGCCACTTATTTCTCCTGCAAGGTTATCCCTTTAAAGTTTTGTTTTCCTCTGTGTCTCTGTCTCCTTTTGTTGTTATTTCTCACTTTCATATAAAGTGCATTTTTATGCAGTGTCTAATGTAATTAAACTTCTTTACACAACGTATTAATCCCTGGAAATCTTCCACAGGATAATTCCATTAATCTTTTTTATTTTCTTTTCTGTGATGTCTGAAATCCTAACATTTTTTCCCACCCTTTTTTACCCAGACACACCAAAGCTCTTCATCCTGCTCTGTGTGATAACACCAAAACATATGCTACATACATATTGATCAAATTCTTAGCTGTCTTATGCTGTTCTCTGTTCATTGTATTTTAAGCATGAATTGAAAAGTAAAAGAGGACATGAGGACACCACGTAATAGATTTATTATGTCAATATCTATCATGAAAATTCAAAATCATTCAGCAGGTTAGTGAATTTGACTCTTGACGTTAGGGAAAAAAATAGATGAAGAGTGGGTGTACACTGGTAGCTGATTCCAGGATCATTTTGGTTGTCTAGGAATGCTGGCTTCTTCCATAATCAGTTGGGAAAGATAGGCATCTCCAGAGGGAAATACACCTGTCTGAAATGGAAGAAGTCTCTTTTCATGACTAGAAGCTTAGATTAATCTTTCAGAATTTGAAGCATAAAAGTAGATTGAATTAATCATATACTCCAAAGGCAGATGTAAATTGGAAATACAAAGAAGTAGGAAGGCATGAAGAACCAGAAGAGGTTTTGTTCTTGGACAGTTAGCTAAATTGGTCATGCAAAGGCCAGTACTGCCTTGGTCTAGGAGTTCAGTATTGGCCTGGTACCTCATGTGGATGAATGAACAAGGGGAAAAAAGAAAGTAATATATAATGCCTTCCTTTGTGCTGCAGAGAAGGAGAAGCAAGAACAACCTATCTCAGGGTGTGATGCATTGCGAATATATCTGATGGAGTACACAGCATTTTAAATAGCTACTCAAAACCTAAAGCAAAAGTTGTTATACTGCCTTGTGCAAACTCTTCTGGGAGAGACTCAAGGAGAAGCTTTCATTTTAACACAGAAACTTAAAGTTCTGTAAGACTGGGAAATATTACTGTAACAGAGGCGTATCATTCTGCATGTGGAACATTCAACAGTGGGTTACATGAGAGTATCTAACCACCAGCACAAAGCTAGAAAGTCTGGGCGTGGAACAGTGGAGTCTAGGCTGAAATCTGCACTGTGACAGCTAGAAAATGGCTGTTATGCTCGGCAGTTTGTGACTGATCCCACTGAAGTGAATAGAAAATCTTTCTTTAACTGTAGTGACCTTTTAGATTGGACCTGCTATTCCCAGATACTGATGGCAGAGAACTGTCTGATAGATGACTATCTTCCATAAGCCTATTTCTCCTCTCCCTGATGTACTAAAATTCTTTACATTGTAACTCTAACCAGTCTCTCATGTATATTCAAAATATTCTTGTTATTCAGTGTGACACAGTAGGAGTGTTTGATATCAAAAAACCAAAAAGACCAACAAAAACATTCCTTATGAATCAGAAAAATAAAATGCAAAACTTTGTAGTACAACTTCTTAATATACTGTAGAGAAATAATCTGTCTAAAATAAAGATCAATTCAGAAAAAAACGCAAAAAACCAAACTGAAAAAAACCCTCAAAACAAAGTTTGAAAACACTCAATCCTTTGTAAAATAAGGAAACTGGAAATAATGAAATTGAGAATTCCTGAAACTATAATTTAGCAAGAAATATTGCTATATACTCATGTTGCAATACCAGAGGAACCTATTGAGGTATTTCGGTGAGTTGGCAAATCTTGAGTTTCTGTTAAATTAGTTAAAAGAATGGGTAATTTTCACATCATACACAGTCTAATCTTTGCAAAGAAGTAATGATGAAAACAGTATCATAAATCTAATATATAATCTAGAAATTTAAATTTTTTAAAGTGATACTGTCTAGTAATATTGTTCTTCCTTAGGGTAAAATTAGATTTATATAAATAATCAATTTCTCCATGGATATTTATTAAATGCCTTCCCATCACTTGAGCATTTACAAGAAAATCTGCCATTAGAAATTAAATATTATGGTGAAGAGTCACAAGCATGGATTAGTATATCAAAGATATAAAGATCTTCATCTTGGGGAATCTGAGTTTTAGGAAACCTATATACTTAAAAAAAGAATAAACAATGAAGATACAATGCCGAACAAAGCTAATCATTCTGTATCCTGTGTTTATTATGTTATAGCTGTTAACAAATGCCTGTGCAAATTCCATCTACACAACTGTGAGAACAGATTGAAATCTGTTTTGTTCGCCATCTGAATTCTATTTATTCAGCACTTCACAGGAGGAAGTCTCTGAATAACAGAAAACCTGTCTTACAAGCATGGTTGTCCAAGGGATCATTTTCCCGCCAAAATTACACCGATCTATAGCATAGCTTTCTCCTTCTGGCAACCCTAATGTAGTTTCGCCCAGAGCATAGCATTTTGTCACATTGTCCCTTAGGATCTTCTTTCCTACTCTGGTTACTCCAGCTGAAGTTCTAGCCTTTCTCATTTCTCAGTTCTAACATTAATCTTGAAATTCTGCTTGCTCTCTGAGTAAAATAAACCCAGCTGTAGCAGTGTTGCTGCCAGAAAGCTAAGGCAGCCAAAGTAACCCTTACATCAAGAAGTTCATGGATATAAGGTTTATAGGATTGCCTATAGTGTGAATATCAGAGTTTTGGTTAGATTAGGAAAAGGAGAAAGCCAGGAGTTCAATTTGGGGCTGATTTGAAAAGTCAATGCCAAAGGAGTTCTGTCCATGCAATCTACAGTCTGGGGAAAGTCTAGGATGTCTAGGAAGAAGCCCAGGACTCTGGTAAGAGTAGAACTGCAAAAAGGCCCCCAAAATAAGATGAGGAATAATAAATTGCTCTTTTTTTTCATAAGGAAAATTTCATGGTTGAAATGTCCAGACCTACAGATCAGCCATAGGTTAATGTTTTAATTAAGGCTAGGATTATGGCTGGGGTTCAGATTGTGGAAAAAAAAGAAAGCCAAGAACTACAGTTGGATTTGATCTGGAAACAGCTACCAAAGGAAACTGTTGGCTACAAGAACATTACCCTCAAGAATTCTTCATCTGTGAAAATTCAGGTGTGGCTTTTGTGAGGCTGAGAATGATGTTAAATGTATAATTATAACTGGGGAGAAGAGTAAGCCCTGAGTTCCCATTGCTGTGGTATTGGAAGATTTCTACCAAAGGTGAAATAGGACTGCCAGACCTTTCTCTGCTCTAGACTAGTATTTGGAAGATCTTGGTTTCCTTGATCTATGACTCATCTTATGTCTAGGATTATAGTAGACTCAGGTTTGGTATGTGAGAAAGAAGCTCAACCGTCTGTCTGGACCTGAGTTGGAAAGAAGTTGAGAAATCAAACTGAAATTTGACAGAATTTTATTCTCAGAAATTTTAATCTCAGCAAAGACAAGGGGTGCTGTGTGCAAGGAGAACAGATTAGGTTATATATCAGGTCAAGGTTGTATTTGAAAGAAAGAGAAAGACCATGTCTTCACTTCTAGGTGTCTGAGAAATTCCTTGCTGAAGACAAATTCCGTAAGGTAGAGTCATCTGCCTTAAGGCAAAGTCTCTTCAATATCTCTAGTTTCTGGGCTCTCTGAACCCATAGTTGTACTTGGAAACGGACCATAGATGTCTGCTCAGGGAAATTTAAGGCTACCAAAAGTTTTCGCTTCAGATCAATTTTCCCTTAGGAACTGGTCTGGGGTGTCATGTCTAAACTTTGATTAGAGTCAGGGTTAGGGCTTAGAGAATGAGAAAGCCCAGAGCAAGAGTTGCAGAGGGTTGGAAAGCTCTGAAGAAAAAAAAAAGGGCTGGAAACATACAGAGCTCTTGTCTTCCTCTCAACCCTAACTCTCATCTTCACCTGAGTGCTTGGCTGAACCTTGCAAAACACACCCAAGTCCTCACTAGCAGAGAGTTCCCCAGGGGAGAATTTCTTCTCTGAGACTCTCTCCAGGCCCTCTCAGACTGACTTTGCTGCCTCTTTCCTGCAGAACATGCAGATTTTAGCAGATTGATATGTAGACCTGCTTTTTGTGACCCCTTGTAATTTCAACCATTATTTTCTGTCTGTGGATACATATACTCCACTTTTACAAAATGATGGTGGGTCTTAATATTCAAAACCAGCTGCATTTTTTATTTTTTCTATTTTCCTCTTTTACATATGTGGCAGTTCCTGCTGACTCTGACCTCAGTTTGCAGCTGTCTTGTTTTCAGCTTTCTGTGAAACGGAACAAAATGTCAGCAGGTGGTAACCTGTCTTTCTTGATGTCATTTTATAATTTAAAAACTGCAAAATGGGGAAAAATGTCTGAGTTCAGTGCTTTTCCTTATTAAAGCACTTAATCATTCTTTCTGAAGAACTTATGCTATTTCTATTAACCCATTGAATTAGGTGAGATTGGGACAAGCATTTACTGTGTTTCGCTGAAGACACTTTTACTGATATCTATTAAATTATAGCGCAGGGTCAAATATTGCTGTCTATCTGACATACACATTGGGGGACAAGGGAATTTTAGAAGCAGATCAATAGTGAAAATGATTTCTGTGTTCTCTTACAGACTTATGCAGATTTTGTTTCAAGGATTATTAAAAGATATTTATTAAAAAACCAGATATTTATTAAAAATATCTATTGTAAATAGGTGTTACATGTTGGCAGAGAACAGTATGAAACACCTTTTAAACTCTTTAGTTGCTTGTTACCTTTCTAATGAACTTTCAGGAAACTTCAGTGTAATCAAAATCCCACTTAATACGGAGACAGCCTTTAAGACAATAATAGGATTTGGAATTATTTGTCTTGGCTCTTATTTCTCAATGACATAGTTACTCCTTTTAAGGTGTCTTCTGCAGTGTCTGTGGTGCTTACAGGTCACATTTTCTCTGAGTTTTAGAAGTATTTTGAAGTATATTTCATTATTTAACTGATATATACATGATCCATTTGCACTTTTATCAGAGTGCTATACTGTCTTCTGTATTTAATTGATAAAGGATATCAAATACCTAAAACCTTGGACAGTGCCTATGTGCTTTTTTGGGTTTTGAGAATTTTTTTAAGTATTAATAATTAAGAGCCAGATTTAGTTAAATCTGGAGTAAGCTATGGGAAAAGGCCTTAGTTTGAAGAGGTACCCAAGAAAGCTGTTTAAATATTCAAGGATTATCTCCTCCAAGTTTAAGAGTGGTCTATCCCAACAAGCAGGAAGTCAGGCAAAAATGCCAGGAGGCCTGTGTGGATGAACAAGGAACTCCAGGCAAAACTCAAACAAAGTTAGTAAAACTCAGAATCTGGAAGCAAGAACAAGTAAGTGGGAAGGAGTACAGAGACAAGGGGCATCTAGAAGTGTGTTTAAGAAAACCAAAAAGCCCAACTGAAGCTTTCGTAGGGGATGTCTAAGTCAACAAGCAGGGTTTCTATGGGTACACGAGTGACAAAAAGAAGACAAGGAAAATGTGGACTCACTGCTGAATGGGGTAGAGGCTGTGGTGACACAGGACATGGGAAAGGCTGAGATACTGAATGTCTTCCGTGCCTCAGACTTTGGTAGCAAGGCCAATCTTCAGGAACCCCCTTAGAGACTGAGGGAAAGGCTGCAGTAAGGGGTATGTACCCTTGGGAGTGGAGGATTAGGGACTACTTAAGCAAACTGGGCATACATAAATCCATAAACCCTGATGTGATCCATAAACCCAAAAGTGATGAGGGAGCTGGTTGATGTCATTGTGACACTAATTTTGAAAATCTTTGATCAATTGTGGTGACAGACAGTGCCTAAGGACTGGAGAAGGGTAAATGTCATGCTTACCTTCAAGAAAGGCAAGGAGGATGCAGGGAATGATGGGCTGGTCAGCCTCACCTTGATCCCTGGGAAGGTAATAAAGCAGCTAATCCTAGAAAAAATTTCCAGGCACATGATAGACAAGACAGTTAACAAGAGCAATGAGGATTGCTCATTTAACAAGAGGAAGTCATTCTTGACCAACGTCATAAACTTTTGTGTGGTTTGGTAGATGAGAGCAGAACAACAGATAGTATCTGCCTAGTTTCAGTGAGGGTTTTGACACTGTTTTTGAAAGATGCTCATAGATGAGCTGATGAAGTATTGGCTCAGTGAGTAGTCAGTGAAGTGGATTTTAAACTTGTACTACTGATCACCATCCTCTGGACCCAGACATTCAACCAAAAGTCTAGTTGGAGGCCAGTAACAGACATGTGTCAATGCTGGGTCTGATCTCATTTAACACCTTATTTAATGAGCTGGATAACAAAGAAGAATGTACCTTCAGCAAGTTTGCTGTTACAAAAACCAGGGAGGAGTGGCTGGTAGAGCAGAGGATTGTGCTGCCATCTGGAGAGACCTTGACATCCTGGAGAACTGGGCTCATACAGGTATGTCATGGAGTTCAATAAAGAGAAATACAAAATCCTGCACCTGGGAAAGGATAATAAACACCAGTATATGAGTGTCTTCTTCTTTTGCAGAAAAAGACCTGGGACTCCTGGGGGACCAAGATGAACATGAGCAAACAATGTGTCCTTCCTGCAAAGAAGCCTAATGGTATCCTGGGCTGCCTTAGACAACGTGTTGCCAGCAGGCTGAGGGAGGTCATCCTTCCTCTCTACTCAGCACTGATGAGGCCACGCTTGGAGGGTTGTGTCCACTTCCAGGCTCCTCAATACAAGACAGATGTGGAGCTACTGGACAGGGTCCAAAAATTGACTGCTAAGAAAAATAAGGGACTGAAGCAGCTCATATCTGAGGAAAGCTAGGACTTTTGAACCTGGAGAAGTCATGGACACGTTCTCATCAATATGCGCAAATGTCTGAAGGCAAAGTGTAAAGAAGCTGGAGCCAAGCTCTTTTCAATGACAGAACGAGAGGCACAGGCAGTTGCATCTGAACATCATAAAACACCTTTTTACTGTGAAGATATTCAAAGACCAACTGTGAAGATATTCAAAGATATTCCTGACCAACCAGGTCTTAATGACCATCAAAGGATATAAACATATAAATTGTTCTCTCAGGTAGCTTTGGAATTTTCTTCCTTATTATTGGACTGGGAAGGAGGAATTCCACATGCATGAATGTAATAATACTGACAAATGGAGTACTCATAATGTGCACGTCATGAGACAAGTATGAGAAGGGAAATTATGCTGGTAGCCTCTGCTTCATGGCCCTACATGTACTGTAGCAGAGCTTACATACATTGTTTCTTGACATGGTCAGTTATTCTAACATTGCTTATCCCTCAATTTTAGATGTTGCTTACAAAATATTTCTCTTAACGAACACGAGCTGATCAAAAAGCAGTTAATTTCTCTAGTTAAAGTTCGATAAGTACCATGTTATACTGGCTTATGCCAATATTGCTCATGGCACAGCGTCCCAGCAGTTAAAAAAAGTAATTTAATAGAAGATTAATACAATACAACAATATACAATCTACTCTGTTGAGATAGGGAATTTTAGCTTTGGGAAGATCTAGGAGTATGAACTTCTTGGGCAATATTTTCTATTTGCACAGAATTCTATTGTAAATACTCTAGGAGATCTCAGAAGCTGTTTGCTACTCCTGCACTGGCTTTATGTGATCAGATTTAGGCGTCTACATCTGAACCAGCTGTCTAGACCTTTTTGTTCAGTCACAGGAAACTGACATTTCTAGGGATGTTTCATTACATAAATAGAATCATAGATCAATGAAATAAATGCAATAGTTTTATTCTAGATGTATTTAATTATCTACTTAAATTGTGTAGATGAACAAGGTGCTTACTGAAATGTCACTCCAATAACTTACTATATGTTCTGTAGAACTGCATCTTTTTGTTTTCACACATGCATACATAAACCTCTTATGCCTCTCCTAATGATTCAGAATAGTCTTTTCCATTTTTCCTCTTACATAGCTACAAATGTTACCAGAGCATCCATAGGGATCAAAATGCTTTAGGGTGTATCCATAGAACTTTAATGAAGACTGGGCCTTAAAAGAAAAGCTGTGTGCTTTTATCTGCTGTGGGTCTCAATAGTATTACAAAGAAATGTTCTTCAGCAAAAGAATCCAATTATAAATGACCTATTCTTTATATAAGTGGGCCATCACTCAGTGAAACCAACACATACCTTGTATATGGTGTAATGAATGGCCTGTTGACTGCAACCCCAAAAGGAAATAGGGTGACTCTTGTACTTGTAGAACCATCATATATTGTCTTCCCAGAGTCTCTGAGAGGTCCAGGGAATTCCAATTCATTTCAGTGATTAAAAACATTTTCTCACATCTTCTTGGACGTAATGTTTATCTCTCTAATACCGTAAAAACTTTCTTAAGGACTCAGTATACAGATTTCCCCTTGTTAAGGTTGTGTTCATTTAGCATGGCCTGTATGTCCTTGAAAATTACATTCTGAAATTTTGTGGTCTCACTGATCTTTTCTCAAACAGAGTTTAGTTCTATACCTGTGTGATAGTATATTTACTGCCATCTTTAAATTGGCTACAAGTACTTTTTAGCCTGTGTGTCACACACCTGGTTTATTTTGGAACAGTATATATGTATGTTAACTAATGATTTGTGAGCATTCAGGTTTCCTCAGCTGACTTACACAGGATTAATTACACAAGATTTTTCAGTAGATTCAGTAAAGAGTTTAGGACCTGAAAAGGCTAACTCCCTAAGATCAGGAATGGAAACTAGATTTGCACTTGACACCTGAGTTGTATATCTACTTTTATTGGAACAACTAGGCTACTCAGAAAAACTATCTGAAAAGCCTGAAGAGAGGGCACAGAACCAGCAACAGGAACTGTTATGCCCAGTGAGTATAGGTGCTTAAGGCAGGTCTGGAGGCAAGTGCGTACACCCAGCTGGGTTTCAAACAGATTCATAAAGTATTCCTTCATTCTTTTAAAATTAGAGCTGATGATGGAGCTGCTTATAAACTATGGAATAGCATGGCAGAAGACAGGAGAACCGACTAGTTTTAGTCCTATGAGGATTCAAACTGTCTTCCACATTTCAAAAGGGGTGTGATTAAAGGAGCAGTAGAGAATACTGTTTCACCATCCTTTCAAAGCAGTGCTATCAGGTAAAAATAACTGTAATGTATTGGTTTAGGTGTTGGTGGTGAAAATGTGGTCATGATTCTGCATCTCAGGGTCTTCTGCACTGAGCTGAAATGAAGAAAACTGTGGGTTTGGTTTTTTTTTCTAATGGAAAAGAACTCTGTAAATAATGACTGCAGAAAGACTTGGAGGTTTTTGGTTCTGGTGATGTTTATTGCATCATACAATTCTGATGATTTTTTTGAAAATGAAAGAAGTGACTTTATACTCATTTGAATAAAATTGATGTCACAGTCTAGAGCCAGCACATGTGCTCACTCCCAACGGAACCTCACACACCGCAACACCAGTCTACTGCATCTATAAATGATAATACTGAATTAAATAAGATGAGTTAAATATAACTTTGTTATACTTCGCCATAAATGACATCACTTAGCTCCACGAACTTATTTAGATCATGAACTCATTTGTTTTTGAATGATCCAATTATTAATAAGGAAGACACATGCAGAAAAAAGACAGAAAGGTGTTGAACATTTAATCAGATCCTTTTACATACTACGTGGTTCAGTCTTGCCAAAGTCAGTGAAGCCGGAGTTCAAAACTTTTACTGTTCTGATAAATAGGATTTGTGCAGTCAAAGATAGAAGTTTGTGCAGGAATAAAGATGAATGTCTTGAGGTCACTGGCTTCCAGTTGAAAGATCAGCTTGAAGGATCTTAGTATATATTTTGAATTAATCTTTCATGCTTCAGCCACATTATCAGAATTGGTATAACATATCAGGCTACAATACTGAACTTCTTTTTTAAAAAGTACATAAATAATCTTGTGTGAATTTACAGATCGAAAACTTATTTCAGTCACTAAAATAACACAAAAGCAAGACAGTAATGTTAATCTGTGAGATCTGCACAATCTAATATCTATCTGGTATCTATAATTTTTTTGCTGGAAGTTACGGGATTGACTCACATTCTGTGCACTACCAGTTGCCTTTGAACTTTGAAGCACTTAATGCTCTGTGCGGTTAAATATCTTCATAGGCAAAAGTTGCTTACTAGAAAAAAAATCTCTTATAAAGTAGTTTAGAGATTTCAAATTATGTGAGAACTACTTTGTTTCATTTTTTTTATGTATGTGCTTTGTATGCTTATTGTATTACTCTGTTAACCATTTTTTAATTACCTCAATTTTGCTCCCCAATAATATTGACTTAAAAAATACTATAAAATTAGTTTCTTCTTTGCAAGTGAAATTCATCTGTCTAATTTCTCCTATCCAATTTAAATAAAAATGTGCAAACTGCAGGGAAATTAGATTTTTTAAAAACAGGATGCAATTTAGGTAATTACTTCCATTTTATTATGTATATATTTGTGTATGTTTACAGTAATACATCAGTATGGTGATAGTGAATCCCTTGACTGAGATATAACTTCTTGTTAAAGTTTTACTTATTAAAATGAGAATCTGATAGAGATTTGTTTGTACCATACACTAATAGTAGCTAATCAATCCTGTGTATGCTTCAGCGACAGCTGTGTCTCTTCATTGATATTTTTACACCATCCAGCATCAGAGTGTTTCTCTAGTCTCAGTAGCAATCACTGCTCACGTAAAGGAATCAGAGGGAAATCTGATTTGTCAGGACTTGTCTTTCGTGTTTCATGGAATACGAATCTCAAGCAGCCAGGCCCTTTCCCTTTACATTAGTACAAATGAGGCTGGACCCTGAATTCCTTATTTATTGTGTTTGCAGGAAGTTCTGTAAAAGGACATTTTTCTTCTAGTTTCATGAAACTTTTAGTTTCTGATGCTAGATAGACAAAAATATAAAATGGGATGGTCTAAGGTATCTTCTGATAGAGCATCACGTTCTTTAGTGACTACATGAAAGATTGCAGTATGATCCAGGTTGGAAGGGATCTCAGGAGGTCTCTAGAGCAGCATCCTTCATGAAAGGAGGTCTGCTTTGAGGTCAGACCAAGCTGTTCAGGGCTTTAGCTAGTCTGTTTTTCATAGCCGTGAAGGTTGTAGGCTTCACAATTCGGCAACCCATCCCACTGCCTGGCCATCATCACAGTGAAAATGGTTCTTCCTACACCCTTTCAGAACCTTCTCTCTTCTTGTTGGTGAGCCCTGCTTCTCATATTCCCACCATGCGCTACCACACAATGCCTGGTTTTGTCTTCCTTGGACCACCAGGATTATTGAAAGGCTGCTATTGTTTCTCCTTAAGCCACCTCTTCTTGAGGCTGAATAAGCCCCGTTTCCTCAGTCTTTCATCACAGGACAAGTGCTCCTGCCTCTGATCAGCTTTGTGATCTGGTTGATTAATTGGGAGGCTGACTTGGACACTAGATTTGTACTGTAGATGTGGTCTCATGAGCATTGTGTTGAAGGAGGAAACCACTTCCCTTATCTATTGGCTGTTTGGCAGCATAGTAGTCTGCTGACACTTTCTGGAGCTTTTTTGATATTCTCCCTCTCTCTGGTTCAGCTCAGGAGATATGGATTGTAACACAGATTGCTAAAGTATCAGGTATACTTTGCAAGCCCTTGCTACAGGATTCCCAAAGGATAGACTACTATTTTGTGGTTTTAATGCACTATGTTTTTTCTGTTTGTTGCCTTCTAAATCCAGCTTAGGCCGGAACACTGAAATTGGCATAATACCTTTTGAGTGGGCAGTATGCCATGCTAACAGATGGCCATGCTGGTGGACAAGTTATGTGCATCAATTTTGATTAGGATGGGCAGGAATCCTGAAACAGCCATCACAGTGGAGTTTCTGAGCCCGTTGTTACAGACGTAAGTCATCGCTTCTGCTGCTCAGAGATGCAACTCTGAGTATCCCAGAATAGATTGTGTCTCCATGTAAAGTCTTGTGTGTCTCCATGTCTTCTGCTTCAGTGGATCAGATTAATTTTGAGATAGAGTAATAATATTTTAAATCTAAATTAACTTCCCTTAGATTATTATGGCTACCAGGAAACATATTTCCCATGACCTGTACCTCCTCTGTCTCGCACAAATCCTTATTTTTCTTCTTTTTCAGAAAAGCATCCTTGTCCTTACTTCAGCAGTATTTTTAACAGACAAATTTGCCCAAGTAGATAGGTAGATACGTAGCTAAGTACATTGATCCTTCTGTTTGAAAATGTGAGAGCTCTTTATAGGAATGGCTTAAAACTTTTGGTATGCTTTCCCTAAGAAGTTTTATACTTTGAATCCTAAATTGTACCTTGTCTTACTATTTTAATGACAACCAAAAAAATTGTTTCTTTTAAATCAAAATTTGCTACACAGTAAATCTATTTTTGTTCTCAATTTTGGATGAGAAAATTATTTTCTACAGTGATTATCTCTCTATTCAGAGATTTATGCTTTATGTGGGGACAATATCTTCTGAATTCTTTTAAAACATGAGAGATAATCTTGCACTGTCAAAATGAACTACTTTTTCAAAAAACAATGTTATGAAGGTGTACTGCACCTTGACAGTGATCTTTATTTTGTGGCTTTAGAGTTTTATCTCCTCTTTAAGCATAATCTGTACCAGATATTTTATTTTTATAAATGTAAAAATTAAATTAAAAAATAATTTGAAATATCTTCTGAAATTATTTCATGGAAAATGTAATGAAACCAGATTTTGCATCTGATAAAAGTGATAAGAATTATGTTCATATTGATTGCATTATCTGAATCTCTACATCCACTGTCTTGCTTAGATAACATTATGATATGAATAAGGGTATTATCCTGATAGAGCAGAAAACTGTGGGACAGTACTGTGTTCTTTATTACTGCTATATTTCAGAGTTTTTATCCGACTATGGAAGCTAGCCAGTAAGCAGTGAGGAAGGATCATCTTTTGGAAGCTGATTACTGCTGCATTGTCAATATGCAGCAAAGTGGCATATATCACTGTCAGTGATATTGGACTGAGAATGATTGGAACTCCATGAAAATTGACCTATGAAAAAGGATTTGAGCTTTTTAGTCTAGAAAAAAGAAGGCTGAGAGGACATATAGAAGCCATCTTCAAATACAGAAAAAGGTGGCAGGAAGAAAAGGAGTAATCCAACCTTCTTATTCTCTACAGATATAGTGACGAGTAACAGGCTTACTTTGAAGGAAGGAGGAGGTAAGGGATCTATCAGGTAGAAGTATTTTAAAGCTGAGAATACAAGCTTGAGCACATGAATAGGTTATCTAAGTAGTACAGCATCTGTAACGGACAGGTTATAAGAACGGTTTACCTTAATAAAATAGAAGGTATGCTGAGTCCTCAGTTGGGGATGGATTAGCTGTCAAGATTTCTTCCAACCTGTTTATTCTACTATTATTAAATGCCTTGCCATCATAGAGAATTCCATGCTTTTCTTTTTTAGCTTGCAATGTTATCCTTTATTGAATGAGAATCTCTAATTAAAAGATCTTCTACACTGATCAAAATTCATGTAAATACTTGAAGCATTTAAATACAAAAAACTCTTAATGAATGTCTTAGTTCTGCTCACAGGTGCTGAGAAAGGGCAGAGCCTAGAGCCATGGGGGTATGGCTTCGTTGCTATTCTATGCCAAACAAGTAATCACTGACCGGTCCTGGTTTTAGGGGGATGGAAAAGGTGAATGCATACCAGAAGTCAGACATTTTATTACATTTCTTCCTCGGGGACCAACACTGCAGACTCTGTCCCTCTTCTGCCACTGCCTGTCCCTTCCCACCCCTCAGCAGAATGCAGCTCCAAGCAGAGAACCCGGCCTAGATGTGGGCACTGGCCTGAAAGGATCTGAGTTAAGGCAAGCCCAGCCAAGCCCAGCTGGATACTGTGGACCATAGCCAAGCCCAGTGGAACAAGTGGTCCAGGAGTGGGGGGCATGATGCAGTGCAGACAGTCTGGGTTTTTGGCAGATTTGTCGGTCATTGCTTTTAATTGTCTTGGGAGGCCACGTGGCGCTAGCTGCGGAAATGTCCACCATCTTGTCTTTGCCTTGGGAGAAGCTGTGTGTCACTGCCAGAGTGTGGAAACATCTGCCGTCTTGTCTTTGTCTCAGCGGCCGTGCTGAACTGAGCCAAGGTGGTGAGCACATTTTGTGTGCAAATCACCCTCTCCTTTGCATACTTTTGTTATTAATATTGTTGCTGTTAATCTTCATTTCTTATTCAATTGCTGTTTGTTTTGTAAATTGTTATCTCTACCCATAGTTTCTGCCACCAGGGGGGGTGGGGGAAAGGGGAGCTGTTTTCTTGGAGTTTAATTTCCAGCTGTTTTTAAACAACCGTGTGCAAATTAAAGATTGAAAGAATAAATTTTCATTATGCTTTTTCACAGAGCAAAATCATAAGGATATTTTCAAATGTCAAAATATACTGAGCACATAACAGTGCTGAATTCAAGGTATGGATTGGAAAAAAATTACTTAATAGATTTCTAACACTGCAAAAATTTTATTGAAGCTAGGTTACATTTTTCAGGAGGAGATGTAACCTTAAAACATTTTCTACCCTGGATGCATGGGACTGCAAATGGCTGAAGTCCTTATTTCCTTGAAGGAAGTCCAAAGTAGGAGATGAGAGCAATTACACAATCAAACATTTTTCTTTCTTCAACTAAAGCTAATGCAGTTAAAATAAACTTCAGTTAAAAAAAAATGATACATTTGTGGCCTATGTATGTTGTAACAGCAAACATTTTTCTGAAGAATTTACTTCCTAATGATAAGCAAAAGGAAAGTATAATCTATAGAATATAGTGTATATAGTATAATATAGTATTTCTTACCATTGTAATGTGTAGCAAGTGTCAAAGCAATCCATATAATTATATACATATTATAGGCTTCTTGCATCCAGGGCTTCTCAGTCTTACTGTCAACTGTTACTTCACTATAAAAAGCTTCTGTACTGTCTCTGGTAGAAGCAGAGTTGGCTCTGAATGAGTTTAATTATCCTTTCTCAGACTAGTAGGATTCAGGAGTTGTTACTAAAGATTGTCAGAGGTATGCTGGCAAGCCACATTGTGTAATGAGATCTGTCAGAGCAGTTCTTCCACAACCTTTTTCAGGCTCTTGGAAATCCAGTAAAGGAAATTGTGGTGGCAAGCATCAAGTGAGCATCTGACAGTGAAAACTAGATGGAGTGGTGAATGTGGGATTCAGCCTATAATAAACATGCCATAAGTATGTATGTCCATACTCCCTGGTTAAATGTGAGTGGCAAACAGGACCATGGGCTGTGGACTATGAAAACCAAAAGCAGAGAAGAAGCAGCCTGCAACCATATCCAAACTGCTTTCTGAGCATATTTTCTTATTCTTCTCTGAGTATTCTCTTAGTATTGTCAGTTCAGATTTCTTTTCAGAAATGGTATTCAGGGCTACAGATGTCATTTATCTGGGTCTCTGTAAAGCTTTTGACACGATTCCCCATGACATTCTTCTATCTAAACTGGAGAGAAGTGGATTTCATAGGTAGAGTGTTAGATGGATAAGAAATAGGTTGGACAGTTACATCCAGTTGTCAATGGCTCACATCCCAATGGACGTCAGTGACAAGTGGTGCACAAGTGGTCAGGGAAGGGGATCCTGCCCCACTGCTCCACTCTGGTGAGACCCCACCTGGAGTGCTGCATCCAGCTCTGGGGCCCCATCACAGGAAGGACATCAATCTGTTGGAGCGAGTCCTGGGGAGGCCACCACGGTGGTTAGAGAGTTGGAGCACTTCTCCCGTGGGGAAAGGCTGGGAGAATTGGGATTGTTTAGCCTGGAAGAGAGAAGGCTTTGGGGTGACCTAATTGCGGCCTTCCAGTGCCTGAANTGACCTAATTGTGGCCTTCCAGTGCCTGAAGGGAGCCTACAAGAATGATGAAGCCAGACTTTTTACAAGAGCGTGTAGTGACAGGACAAGGGGGAATGACTTCAAACTTAAAGAGAGTAGAGCTAGATTAGATATTAGAAAGGAATTCTTTACTGTGTGCGTAGTGAGGCATTGGAAGAGGTTACCCAGAGAAACTGTGAATGCCCCATCCCTGTCTGTGTTCAAGTGCAGGCTGGATGGAATTCCAAGCAGCCTGGTCTAGTGGAGGTGTTCCTGTCCATGGCAGGAGTGTTGGAACCAGATGATCTTAAGGTCCTTTCCAAGCCAAGCCATTCTATGAGTCTATCATTCTAAGCCTGACATTTATGGTTTTATTATACTGAATTTTACAAAGAATGACAGCTAGTATGGGCTATTTTTGGTCACAAATGTACTAAGCTAGCTAAGGTGTCAGGCTGCAGTCATATCTGACAGACGAAAGAATGAAATTATACCATCCAAAAGAGTTTCTCAGGAGGGTGTTACCAAGATGATCATCAAATTTAATTATATTGGGTGATGCACTTACATTCTTAAAGCCTGACAACATTTTTGTGTCTGTTCTGTTTGAAGTGCTGCAAAATGATCAGCTTTTGAAATTTCCTGATCTGATGGTAGAAAAACCGGATTTTCAGTGATAGCATGGAACAGATTTGGATCTGAGAGTATATACAGCAGTAATGGCTACACACTTGTACAAACAGGTTGTAAATTGTCTGCTTCTGAAATCCTCCATTTTGGCAGACGTGTTCAGTAGAGTTAAATTTTTCACTGGTACTTCATTTCGGGAAGAGGAAGGCATTGGAAGTTATTACGATCTTTATACCATTAGATAGTATTTTGAATTTTGCAGGTTAAATTTGGGTTTTTTAGTGTTTTTTCCACCCAAGTAGGAAATGTAAGTAGGTGTCTGTGAATACAGATTTTTTTTTTACCTGTGAAACTATTCAGTGATGCTTTCTGTCATTTGGTCATGCATAATTTTGGTTTATGTGCTCTGAGACACATACAGAGACTATGAAGGAAAAATGCTACTTCTCAGAGCCGAAGACTGGAAGAGGCTGATAAGACTAGAGTCCTTAGACAACAGAGATTCAACATACACCCTGTGTAATACCACATGCCGTGGACCTCTCAAACGCTTTCTAATACCTTCCAATAAACTTTAAAATACTAATGTGATATTTGCAAGGACTGGGCAGAAGCAGCACTGCTGTATTTAATGGAAAAGTACTTGTGAAAGTTGCTGTTTCAGAAATTTATCTTTCAAAAAACAAGAAAGACCTAAAATCATTCTTCCCCAGAGATGGAAAAACAAGACAATAGAAAGTTCTGTTTTAAAGCTATGCAAAAAATACCCCAAACCAAACAAGTCACTGCTCTAAACACAGTTTAAAGATAAATAATATTAAGCTTATTTTCATTTCACTGATTTCTCATCAGTAAAAGACTACTCTGAACATTTAATGTGCTACCTGAATCTTGTTTTATCAGCTGCAGAGTTAGGTATTGATCAGCCTTTGCAAAAGTCAGCTGCACTAAGAAATGGTCTTTCAAGGAATGGCTGGATTAGAATTCCCTAGGGGGTGAAATAGAGGATATCTCTTCAAAAAGGACAGACTGACAGTCTTACGTGAATCTCCAGACATTCTCTCCTGTTCAGCCAAATATTACATGGAGAAGTTTACTTTTGAGAAAGACAACTCCCTGTCTATGCACTTATTTTCCACTCAGTTGGACAAATTCAGCCAATTTACAAAAAAACCCCAAATCTTCTGCAAGAAGACAAAAAGTCTTATCTTCTATACCATTCAGAAGGTTAAACTTCAATGTGAATATCTTACTAAACACATCCAGCTGTCTTCTACCACATATTGAGTGATGTATTTGTAGTGTGCACAAAGCAGTGTAAAAACTCTGTTTGACAGACTACAATGCCTTTGTTTAAGGCAAAAGAAAACAATCCAAATTATTTGTCTTTCTACTTGAATATATATTCCTAAAAATGTCTTGATGATGTTTTCACTACAGCACTGTATATATTTTGTATCACTGTATATATGCTGTAGCACTATAGGCTTAGCTATAGTTGATTGTGAAATAGCAAATGGCCTCAGTTATTTTTCAAAGATGAATGCTTCTTGAGCAAGGAATAAATTAGGAATAAATTACAGAACTGGCTTCTGGGAATGTAGACATGTCAAATCGAGATGATAAGACCATACTCAATGAGCACACTAATAAACAAGAGATGGTGAATTCAACAACAGAAAGGGTATGAACTCTAGATTTGAAAAGGACAAATAGGCATATTTCAGTTGAAGATTTTTATTCCTCCAGAGTCTCTGAAAATATTAATAAAGAGTTTTATTACACTGAAAGATGGTGCTGCCTTTTGAATCCATGTTATGTGTTCCACTTTAGAAAAGGGAAGTTAGCTGTCTGGGCTACAAAAATGATGTTAAATACACACCTGCTGTGTTTATCAGCAAAGCTGTTGACTTTCAACCCCCCACTGCCCCCATTTCCTTACCTAGATGATATTGTTCAGGAAAGCAATTACAAATAAACATAGGCAGATGTGAGCAGCCTGGCAACTTCGAATGCGACTCAGGAATTCACAATAATCCCAGACTGTGTATCTGTATGATTGTGAATACCAGACAGAATATATCCAGTGCTGAAATGCTCTTTATTACCTTCCCAATTCTACCCTGGCACAAGGGTTATTTCCTTATAAAGCACGTAACGGGGATTACAACATCAGCATTGATGACAGAATGAAGGCAGAGTGGTAAGCAAATCAAGCCATACTGCACGAGCACGGAGTGTTTTGACACAATCTCTAAACATACATTTGTTGTGCACTGTACTGTCTTTTATGCTTTTTCTAGTCTGTGCTTGAGCTAGCTAATAAAAGTCTTGTTACCCTATTTCTTGAATTGACATTTTTCATTCCTGTCTTCAGAGTTATTTTTAGTTTTCTTACACAGTTTTAATAAGAATTGAGGACATATTGAAACCACAGTTCCTAAGTAGGTTTTTTGCCAATGTTATCAGCAAAAAGATTGCAGCAGGAAGATCAGAACCGCTAGTCACAATGCAAAATTTAATGTATTCTGCATACATCCACTGGGGAGGAATACTTGGCATTTTCTAAATCTCTGGACCAAACAAATGGACAGAATTTGTAACAACAACACTATGAAATTCTAAAAACAGGACTCTGAAAAAGCAATGATAATACCTTTCTTTCTGGACAGAGATTCTACCTCAAGTAAGTGTGGGCTTTTTGATGGTTACCTTTCTCATCCTGGACCTAATATATACTGCAGTGTCCTGATTTCAGCTGGGGTAGAGTTAATTTTCTACCTAGTAGGTGGTACAGTGTTGTCTTTTGGATTTGGATTTTTCCTTTGTTTTCTGTCCTGTTAAACCCTCTTCATCTCAACCCATGAGTTTTACTTTTTTTCCAGTTCTCTTCCCGACCCTGTTGGGAGAGAGTGAGCAAACAGCTGTGTGGTATTTAGCTGCTTGCCAGATTAAACCACAACACGCAGTCAGTCAATATATAAACACGAATTCAAGAAAGAAATTTCGATGATTGCCTGACCCCTGTAAAAGGAACAGTTCCTTTGTTTTTCTATGCATTCCTACTCCAGTTCTGACACTGAACTTTCAATATAGACTGTAAAGTTAATTCTCTCTTGCCCTACACAGGCCCGGAAATATAGACTGAATAGTACTTTCTTTCTTTCTTTCACCGTTTGTTGATGCCTGTAAGTGGCCCAGATGGTCATTCCCAATGTGGTCAGCTTTGAGTTCTATTTTATGAAACTTGTGGTGTACAGCAAAATTTGTATAGCAAACTCATTTTTTTTGTATTAGCCTGTCTGTCATGAAACCCATTCATTTGGAGATTTAGTGTACCTTAGCGTTGCTAAGGCCACTACTCAACCATCAAATTGTAATTGTGACCTGCAAGACAGCACAGTATCTTTAGATATTTTTAAATGAAACAACACTCTTAAGGTAGTTCATAGGAAGGGTTGTGAAATTAATTTTTCCAATAAATTAATGGAATTGATGTGTTCTTTCAAGTTTGGACTTTGACCTCCTGTGTAACCAGTCACCTTATTAAGCAATACTTTATAATATCTGTGCACAATAAATGCATTCATTACTGTATCAGCAGTAAGAAGACTACAGATAGATGGTTTACTCTCAAAGATCCCATTTGGTCTATTGAGAGAAAGTTTCTCCTTTGTAATAAAGGGTGGGAGGTGATAGTCTTAACTATAGAGCAGTAAAAGTAGTTACCACATTTATGAAGGGAATTCAATTGCAGTGTAGTATGTGGCCACTCTGGAGTATAAAGCATTTTCAGATATTTGTTTCATACTTTCAGAACAACAGAAATATTAATTATACCAGGACTGAACCCGACTGTGCATCTTTCTCTCTCAAACATGCACACTCGACTAAGAAAAAATAAAATTAAAATTAAAAAATCAAACCAAACCAAGGAAACAAACAAAAAACCCCACAAAAACCCAACCTGGCCTCCCCCCCAAAAAAAAGGAAAAAAAAAAGAAAAAAAAGAAGAGGACAAGCATGTTGTCAGTGCTTAATATACAAATTGTTTTCAGATACGGCAATATATGAAAAAGAGAATGAGACTGACACAAGTCGTTCTTTGAATACTGTGAAACTTTTTAATCACAATTTTTGATTTTCCTGAATCATACTGGGACTTCTTAAAACAGATCAAATGCCAAACCCACCAAAAGTTTACTTGAGTGACAATATGCTGATTATTGAGGTAAAAGATAACAGCATTTGCCACTGAATCACTAAAGTACAGCTAAATCTGTTATCCTGCCAGCAGCTGTTTGCAATTAGACAGATGTACCAACTGGAAAAACAATATAAAGAAAGAAATAAGAAAGCAGAGATATGACAAAAGTTAGGCCTTAACCCCTTCTTTAATGCCTTTAGTATTCAATCTTTGTCCTTCCTGTCATGCACAGTCTATTATGAAGCATTTCTTTCGCATTTGTATGCAATTGTTTATAATCAACATCAATAATTAGCATTTAATATTTTGTTTAAAATGCAATCTATACTTTCTAATCTTTATCTCCCAAAACACTCTTTTATCTTGTTCTGTCTCAGAATTAAACAGCTGCTAAATATTCTTGCAAAAAAACCCCCAAATCCAACCCAAACCAAAACACAAAACTCATTTAAAAGATATTAGAACAATATTGAAATGCATCTACCATAAGTTAGTGTTTACATTATGCAGAAAGTATAAATGCTGCATATGCACAAAACTTGTTATTTAGGTTTTATGGATCATCCCCTTAGGCAACTTTTCATTATGAAGACTGAAGTGAAAAAAGGTCTTTGAAAAATCAAATGACTGCTGATACTGGCATTATTTCCGGGGAAACTTCAATAGGCAAAACTAACTTCCTCACATGCTGAACACACAAAAATAAAATATTGTCCAATTTTGCATAAACCCCTCCCAGATTAAAAAAAAGTCTGTAAATGGGTTTGTGTTATATTTCTTCCTTCATCAAATGTAACAAGCATTATTTGGCTACTGCTTTTATCTGTATTTTAGTGTATTATTCTATATTTGATGTAATTTAATAATACTTCAATGTTTCTAATAATATTTTTAAAGCCATCATAAGTTGATTTAAATTCAGAGATTATATTTGCTTGCTTATATACTTATTTTATGATCTTCGATCCAAATAATTAATTATTTGAACTGCATAAGTACTTGCCTGCTGACTTTCAGATTTATGTTGGCATTCTAAAAGTGAAGTATTCCTTGGCAACATCCATAGACTGTGTGAAATTGCTCCCTTTGCAAGTAGACCAAATGCTCTGTTCCATAGCTGTGCCACTTACAGCAGAAGCTACTGTATGGTGAGGGAACATTATCATTTGTGTGATGTATGTGTACCTTGAAGCAACTCCTTGGGTCCTTCCACAGAACAAAAACAGATTGTGAATTCTACTGATCAGTTCATAATCCACAGTGAGCTGGATGTTTGGCTTTAAAACATCAGAGGGTTTTGCAAAAAAAACCCTTTTGACTATAAAGGCAAAGGAAGAATAATTCTGATAAAGACATACAACAAGAAAAATAGTAAAGCATCCCACTTAAACTGAAGGTTAAGGCTACCATATATTTTCAGCAAAGATCCCAGAAGGAATACACTGAGTTTTTCCTCTCATGATTTTCTTTCTACCCTCTCGCTTTCACTTTCCAAATTCCACAGGAGATTCCTGGCTTTTCTCCTTCTGTCAATGTCTTACAAAAGAATTTTCAGTCTTCTTTAGCCATTATTTTGGTCCAGGATTCTGTAGTATTTTCCAAAACTCAAATTGATCTTACTTACCTGAGAACTTCCCACTCCCTCTGTCCACCATGTAAGGTTACCTTCCATGCATTTGAACACAGCATATTTCCAAGCTCTATCCCGCAGAAACATTATTTTGCCTTCTCTAAAACTTTCTTTGCCAGTCATATTACTCATCCCACTAATGTCTTCATGTTGTGGTCAATGGAAGATTTGACTTGGAAGGTGAGATATCTATTGAGGCAAGGTTCACAAACGATTCACCACTGCTTCTTCAGCTACAGTTTGGGCAAGGAAGAAACTTTGAGGACTGGTCATGAAAAATAATTAAGAAATAGCTCAGTCCATTTCCAGAGTTGAAGTAGTTGCCAGCAGTCCTCTGCTCACTAAGGAGGTGGCTACCAGGTGGTGGGATAGACAACTGACTGCGGCAACAGAGACAAAGACAGCACTTTCTTGTGCCGGGAGAGAATAACTTACATTGCCTTGTTTAAAACTTCCAAAAAGTTAATGTATATACTTCAAACAGTATTACAAAAGTAAATGTTTTCCTTCAGCACAGTGGAGGTAGGCTATACTTCAGCAAAATTGATGCCAGGAAAATGAGATTTTCAGCAGCATGGCCTCTTTTGTCTTTCAACCTTTGCCTGTTTACTTGTTTGGTTTTTGACTTTCCAGTGCTTATTTATAGGGCAAAGTCTCTTTGATGTTGGGCTGTTAGATTAGGTGAAATAATAAATTCCTTATATGCTAATACCTACATCCCTAGTCAACAAGGACGTCTTTTGTCAGGAAGATAGATAATTAAATTACCCATTCCCCAAATAAACAAACTTTTTGATCAAGTAAGGCTTCTCAATAGCTTTTGAAATGAGTGGTGCATTGTTTCCTACTAAGTTGTCACTGTCTTTGATGAATTCTTATTCTGAAGTGACTTTCTGATGTAGTTAATTTAGCTTACTACTCAGTATGGATTTATGAAGGATTGTTTATAGAAGACAGGAAAGTTTATCATAATAGTTTGACTCAGCATTATTTATTTTTTTTTTTTAATTTTTGGATGATTTAATGTTAATTAGGGATGACAGATTAAATAATATAATTGAAGTCTTCTGTTAAAAGGACGGTAACAAAGGACCTCATTACTTTCCTCATTCTTGACCAAAACAGATCTGGAAGATATCTGGGGACAAAATGCTAGATTAGAGTCCAATCTACTTTACTCCAGCACATTCTGATGAGCAGGGTGAAGAAAGTTTCTCTTTTCAAAGTATTCTTTTAATGTGAATATAGGGATGTAATTGGGTGATTGATTTTTTAAAAGGCCAAATATTGATAATATGTCTTGAAAAGTGATACATCAAAAAGAGTATGTATGATATTGAATCACAATAAAGAAGATTATCCTCAAGAAGATTATCCTGGGAGGTACTGAAAAACAAATGAAGGACAATGCCGTCTCCAGTCACAGCCAGCATGGCTTCATAAGGGGAAAGTTCTGCTTGTCAAAATTGATTTCCTTTTATGACAAGGTAACCCACCTAGTTGATCAAGGATAGCCAGTTGATATAATATTTTTGGATTTCAGTAAGGCTTTCAATACTGTATCTATAGCATCCTTCTGGACAAAATGTCCAGCACTCAACTGGATAAACACATCATGCGCATGAGCAACGGGCTCACAGGTCGGGCACAAAGGGTTATAGTGAAGGGGGTGACATCAGACTGGTGACCTGTCAGTAGTTGTAAAACTCCCTCACCCTGGGAAGGCCACGTACATATGGGACATTCACATGAGAGGCAGCTGAGGAGGTGTCATAAACCATCCAAGACCCCTGACATGCCCCTCAGACTCATTCCTGAGGCCTCGCACCAGAGCACTGCATGTGATGTAAAGTGATGCAACAGATCCAGAGTCTGTTGCAAAAGACAGTATAAAACTGTTCCCCCCTCCAGGGGAAGTACCTGGGCATTCCCACCTGGCCCAGATGTATCCATTGAACTCTATGTTTTGTGTGACCCTCACTACCAAGACCAGAAGAAGAGGATCAGCTGGATGCCATGGGGACCCACTGAGTGGTGATCTGTCTCTGTGACTCCCTTTCTCTCTTCCTTCTCCCTATCTTTCTGTTTATTTCTATCTGTCTCTATCTACTTCATATTTACTGTTAAATAAAATCCATACTATTGACTTCAGCATATGGTCTTGTTTGCACCTTAATTTGGGCAGAGGTACCTAACAGTTTTAGCAACCGGATCGTAACAGGTACCCTGTATCAAAGGACAGTGTGTGTAAAAAACTGTGTGTAGGTCAAGAGAAGATTGGCAAAGTACCTGAAAGAGGATTATACTGAGAGTCACAAACCAGACAAATCACAAATATCAGGCAAATCACATGGCTCAGCAAAGCCTCTAAGCTGAAATACTAGAGAATGACAGGGAAAGTACTCCAGGGAAATGTCGTATAAACTTGTACTGGTTTTGTTCTTTTTCAGAAGTCCATTTGTGTCTACTTGGTTGAATCTGGACTGGACTGACTGTGGACTAAATAATATGCCACATGGACCCATGATCTGACCTCTAGTGGCCTATCTTCTCTTTTTGTGTTTTTTGATAAACTTTAAATGCTGAGCTTTACAGAGTATATGCTATGGTATAGTTAGTCTATTTTACCAATATGTTGAATTGCAAATACATATCCCTCAAATGTTAGAAGAAAAAAAAAAAGGAGTTTTGCATCTGAAATTCTAGGCAGTGTTAGGTGTAATTCCTGAGAATCATACTAAATATATGGGTGTTTAATATATTGCCGTGTTTGGTTCAAGTGGGAAGGTTTTGATATCAGCGGGCTTCAGGTGTAGCTTTTGTGAGAAGACACCAGAAGTTGTCTGTGTGTTGGACAGAGCCATTTCCAGCTGGCTCCAAGATGGACTTACCACTGGCCAAAGCCGAGCACATCGGTGACATACATAGGACTTCTGTGATAACACATTTAAGAGGGGTAAAATAACACTGCGCAAGAGCAACTGTAAGAAGGGAGTGAGAATGTGAGAGAAACAGCTCTGACAGCATCAAGGCCAGTGACGAAGTGGGGAGGAGGTACTGAAGGAACTGGAGAAGGGTTTCTCACCTGAGCCTGTGGTAAAGACTATGGTGACACAGGTTGACCCCCTGCAGCTCATGGAGGTCCACAGTGGAAGACATATCCACACTGGGGGCACACTTCAGAGCAGCCCTGAAGGAAGCTGCAGGCCATGAGAAGCCCATGCTGGAGCAGGATCCTGAGAGGACCTGTGGCCTACTGAGAGAGATGCCCATGCAGAAACAGGTTTTCTGTCAGAATCTGCAACCCTATGGGGTACCCACATATGAGCATTCCATTCCTGAAAGATTGTATCCCATAGAAAGGACCTATGCTGTACCAGTTCATGAAGAAAGGCATCCTGCAGAAAGGACCCTTGTTGGAAGTCGTGAATGACTGTATTCCATTGGAGGAACTCCAAGCTGGAGCAAGGAAAAAGCATGAGGAGGAAAGAGTGTCAGAGAGAAGGTATAATGATCTGACCACAACTCTCATTCCCCATCTGACTGCTCAGGTGGAAGAGGGTATATAGGAAAGCTCTGAGTGTGACTGGGAAGAAGGGAGATGTGGGTTTAAGGATTTTTTAAATTTGTTTTTCTTGTCCTAGTCTACCTAATTGCCAATAAATTAAATTAATTTTCCCCAAGTCAAGTCTGTTTTGCCTATGTTGGTAATTGGTAAGTGGTCTCCTTGTCTTTAACTCAACCAATAACCTTTTTGTTGTTTTTTTAGCTCCCTGCTGTCTTGTTGATGGAGGGGAAGTGATAAAGCAACTTGGTGGGCACTTGGTCACCAGTCAAGGTCAACCCATAACAACAAATAGTCATGATAACAACCTGGAACATAAAAACAAACCTATCAAAAAGCACCCTGGTTAACGGATGCAGAATTTCCTGTAAGTGATTTGTCAAAATGTATAATTGAAAAAATAAATTATTTTATTTGGACTGCACATTACTTTTTTTTTTCTGTGACCATAATAATCCCTTTTTTAAAGCACAAAGTAATTTTATGCTCTAGATTATTTACAGATACTCATAATCTGACTTGTACATGTCAGTGGTCTTGATGTACAGTGTATTCTCCAATCTTAGCAGAAGGTACCATAAGATTGATGACCAAGGCAAGAAGAAAGCGAGCAGATAAGAAAAAAAATGAGCTGACTTCATTCAGCTGAGCTGCTCCACAATATTTTCTTAATTCATATAAGTAACTACAGCCCTGTCAAGGTTGATTGTCAGGGCAAACTTGGACACCTTTGATTCAGGAAATACAACAATCACAGCAGTGGACTGTACTCATCTTAAGGAATTAACAGTGTAACCAAACAAAATTGTTTTAGGGGTAAAAGCTGTTGAACAGACAGGTGGGAAAAAGGCAAATGCAAGTCCCAAAATTTACTGTGGAGTTAAAAAAAGAAAAGAATAAAGCATATGAAACCAAAAGTAAATAAATTAGTAGGGGAAAAAAGTGGGCAAGGGTTGTATATAGAAAGAATCTAAGAGAAAAAGTTTGTGTAAGGTGTAAGAAAAAGGACTGAAAACAATATCAAATCAGAATAGCAAAAAGAAAGTCTGAAGGAGTTGGACATGGCATTGCAGGATGTACTGAATGTTAAATCTCTTGCTAGGTTGTTTTTTTTTTGGCAAAATTTTCCCTAAATGGAAGAAGGAAATTATCTAGCTTCTGGCTCTCCTTCTCTTGCTCTCAGGATTCCCAGTTACATAATGCTGTTTCCACAAAAACGCAAAGATAGATATCACTTGAAAGCCCCTATTTTATCTTCTGGTTTTACAGAGGTAAAGGGTGAAGTTAAGCATGGACTTCAGACTTAGTAGATTTTCTATGTATCATTGATCTGGAGTTTGATATACATTGCATTTTGAATGACAAAATTAATCAATAGTGACAGTCTTTTATTATTTACCAATAAAACAACAGCATTCTGGTTGCTTTTTGAGTTCTTGATATGGAAGATACAGGTGGTCATACAGGGAAGATTTGAAAAGAGCAGAAAGGATTTTCTTAGTCATCTTGACAACTTCCTTCCTATTCTTACACAAACATGTCTTATGTACTTGTCCTGTCTCACTTTTAAACTAGTAAGATTTGTTCTTCCAGAACCTCACTCTTTCTTCTAATCTCCAGCCTAAGTTTTCCCATTTATACCCATTTGTTCTTGTGTCAACCTTGTCTTTTAGTTTAAATAGCTTTCTCCTTCTTTACCATTTATCTACCTCTGAAGTATTTATAGAGAGCAATGATATACCCTATCAGACTCCATTAAGTTATTTTAGTCCACTCTTACAAGATAAGCTCTTTTTTCCCTGATCATCGTAGCAGCCCTTCTCTGCAACTATTGCAGTTTAATTAATCTTTCTTAAACAGAGGCTATCAGAACAGTGTGTGCATTATTGCAGAGGAAGTCTTACCAGTGCCTCATCTAATTGGACTACCACTTCCTTATCTCTAGCAGTAATATTTCCCTTCATACATTCTAGGATTTCATTTGCTTTATCATGATCACATGCTATGTTTTACATCCATATTCTGACTGATTAATTTACAGCTGAAAATTACAGATCTAATTATTTGTTCTGTGTACTTCCACCTCTGTTTTAGACATAAGCAAATTGGACCTAACAACAGGACAATGAAATGTAAAAATTTTATGGAGAAATGTCCATATTTTATTGTTCAATGCTCTGTGTCTACCCCTGTATCTGTTGCAATTTTATGAAAAGTTTATTTTTTAATTCCACTTTCCACATACTGGAACTTTTCCTCAGTTGTGCCCAATGTTCCCAATGATGGTAAAATCTGAAAGGTTCAATGTTTTTGTGGTGACTAGAGAAAAAGATTACTTGTATAGTTTTGTTGAAAAAATGTTTGCATATGACAATAAGATTGCAGTTTAACAAATTATTCAAATACATGCTCAGTATAAAAGAAAAATATTTGTCTTGTGGCCTCATTTGTCCATGAAACAGAGGATTGAACTCATTAATTGCTATCATGTACATGTCCTGGCTTGGGCCAGGACAGGGTTAGTTTTTGCAGTAGCCAGGATGCGCATGGCGTAGAACCTGAGGTTTTTCTATGCCACCTGATGTCATTTCTGGGGGCAGGCAAAGCGGCCCCTTTCAGGTCATGTAGCGTGGTGTGGTGGGGTATTGTCGGGGGTCCCATGTGCTGGAGTGGTGAGCACTCGTGTGTAAATTTTTCGCTTCTCTTGTGCACCGTTATTAATATTGTTGCTGTTACTGTTCCTTTCTTATTTCATTGCTGTTTCCAGTAAATTGTTTTTATCTCGACCTGTGATCTTTACCTTTTGTGGCTCTAATTCCTCTCTCCATCCCACTGCAAGGGGAGGGATAAAGGGGAGTGAGCAAGCAGTCTATGGTTTGGAATTTTCCAGTGGGAAGATTTAATTGGGAAATACCGTTCCTAAACCACCACAACAAATTACAAATTTGGCTATCACACAACAAAAGGTCAACAAAATAGACAAGTAATGATGTTATTTCAGTCCTGATTTAGAAATTAATATGAAAGGAATAATTTTTTAATTGGTTCTTTAGAGCAATTTTTGTAATGGGGTCTTTATCGGGCAGCACACCAGCTGTAATATTCAGCTTCTCCTACAGCCATGGCTTGATTAAACTTTGTACGTACGAAGAGATCCTATCATGTAATTCTATGTTTCTGAGAAGTATTGTTGACACAAGCCATTACTTCCAATTACACTGAGACTCAATTACTAGCTATCATGACAGATATGAAATTAACCCCTGTCAGAAGTGTTTGTGATGTCAGAAGTGCATGAGTGGCCTATGGTCTCGATCTTACTACTAAAATTACGACAAAGAAATTAGCTTCCTATGTCTTGATCTCATGGTCTCCATGAACTTCACATTTTTCTGCATAGATGTTAAATAGTTGGAATTCATTGCTGTCTTAATTAAATCTGTCAACAGAATGGACTCATAAATTGGACTATTTATACTTCACACAAACAAGAAGAGGACTATTTTATTTAATACTACTAGAACTTGGACTGAGAGCTGATAGAGGGAGAGAATTTGGTATCTGCAGTTTTAGGACTGCAATAGCCCTTTGTGAAATCCATGAGTTGCTTCATATTTAACTTGTGGGCTTTCTTGTGCCTGATGACTTGTATGAAAACCTTCAATGTGCTCAAGTATTACAGCTGACATTTGGGCAATTCTTATCAGTTACGTGAGTGGTTGTTAATAGCAGCACAAAGATATGCTTATACTTGAGGAGATGAAAAGAGGACAAGTAGAAAGAAATTTCGCTAAACCAATCTAAGACATTCCAACTGGAGACACCAGTTGAAATACTTCCAATTAAACCCAGCAAAAACAGGCTACAGAGACAGTCTTACAATTGGTATTATGAGAATTTCAGCAAAATAGAAATGCGCACTTCTATGTCTTTTGCTGAAAAAAATTTACATGGAAGAGGAAGGAGAAGAGGTGTATTTAACCCAGAGAGGCAAAAGCTATAGGAGGTTTCTCAGTGGACTCTGAGTATAGGTTTGGCAAATGGCTCTGAGTATACGAAAAACAAACAGGAAAGTGCTCTCTTTGTTCACTGGGGAGAGAGCATGTGGTAAAAGGCTTAAAGAGCAGCTGAAGACATTTGATTTTACACAAGCAAAGCTTTGCAACAGAAAGGACAGAGAAGCCGGAGACTAGCTTGACTGGGAGTCTCAGTCTCATGATGCTTTTAAGAAGAACTGAGCCAAGTGATATTAATGAGGACTAAGCTACCTTTCTTTTATCCTTGAGAGAGAGAATAAACTAGAAGAACTTCTGTGGGTCTGTGTAGGAGGCCACAGAACTATGTAGGAGACCACAAAATTGTTAATGAAATCACTGCCTTCTCTTGTTTGTTCATAGTAAAGTGTTTGCTTAAGTTTCTGCAATTATAAATTGTAAATTTTAAAATTCTTTCAAAATCATGGTGATGTGCTTGACATTTTTTCTGCTTTGGAGGTAGCTAATGGTATTTTTTATGAAATTTAGACTTTGTTTTTATCTTTGTTGTTTGAATCCTATTACATGCTCCGATGTATGGGCAACTGAACTGAGAATATCAAGTTGTTCAACTGCAGTCTCCATAGTGACATCAAAAGGATTGAAAACTATTTAACATTGTTTGCAAAACATCAAGTCAAACTGACTGATTAATGAAGAGAAACCACCTATAGAAATTAGAAGATCTTTCTCCTTCAAACAGAGAAGAGGGGATAAGTTCACTGCAGCTAGGAAGAGTTCTTTTGCACATCTTGAGAAAAAAGGTTGTGCAGTTCTGAGGTAGAAATTGGACTAATACTAGAAGTGCCACATTTCTTATGCACAGGTTATGTGTCATTTCTAGTTCTGAATTGGGTCTGGGAGAAACACTGACTGGATCAATTTCTGGAAGGCAACGACAGAAGAAAGATCTTTCTTGTTTCTTTGCTCTTTTGTCTGTTCTTTCATTTAAAGAAAAC
Organism: Rhagologus leucostigma; assembly: GCA_013397725.1. Classification (NCBI taxonomy): domain Eukaryota; kingdom Metazoa; phylum Chordata; class Aves; order Passeriformes; genus Rhagologus; species Rhagologus leucostigma. The sequence goes on from VZTD01003862.1 coordinate 286,064, forward strand.
ATAGATTTTCTGAAAGGGAAAAAAGAGTTGAAAAAACACTAACTGGAGGACCAACTGGAAGCAGCTGAGACTAAGTATGTCCCTCCATTCCTAAGGAGACAGCAACTGAACTCTTTTCTCGTCCAATTCAAAAAAGGAACCTAGTGTACCATGGTGAGAAAGCCCAGTTGAAGCCAAGTGTAATGTGGGAAACTGTTATTTGAACAAATTATTTTGTTCAATTGCATATATGTGTTCATAAATAAGCCTAAAGGGCCAAAATTTTGCCAGCTATTTTAATGTCTTTTTTTAAAACTACTTGGGGTGAAATCAAAAATTCTGTTTTATGTATGTAGTCTTCCTAATAGTCTTTATTTCAGAATAGGATTAAACAAAACAAAACAGTACTCAGTGCTTCTTTTCTTTGGTCTATGTATCCTGATTCACAGAATCCTTGAGATGATCAGGTGGATGCCTGAGCCCAATAACTGCCATGCATTTTAAGCTTCTGGTGTTGACTCAAGGCTTGCATCAGAGTAGAAGATATATGAATATATATCTCGAGATACTGTGTCAAGTAAAATGTCTCTTACTTGAAAAGAAGCATCCAGGGAGACGACAAAAGAGTTAAGATGATGACAAATGCTTTTCTTACTAGTTTTTGTTTCCCACTTCAAGTTCTAAACATTGCAATACCTACATCCACTGAAATTTTTCCATATATATTTAACACAAATTTGAGTTTTCAAATAAATTATAAATAACAAAATATTGTTTTATTTTAGTTTTTGGCATGAGTAAAGAACAGCTACTAGTATATCCTTTTTATGAAATAAGATTGGTTGAAACCTTAGTAAAAACAGAATGAAATCTGCAAAATAATAAGAAAACAAAATGTAGGGTTTTGTCTGTGCTCTGCCTAGACAAGCCAGTAACAACCGAATTCCCAATCGTTACTGAATACTGACATGTTTTAGGAAGACCACTCTGACTTTGAATGGGGAGGCACAACTGGACACTTTCTGTTACTGTGAGCAAATCAAAACTCCTACCAAAGCACTAATTAGGCAGCAGGCATCCATGTGGGCAGATGGATAGGCAGTCTCTGTCAAGAGTAATATAATCCTGCTATTTGCTGAATAGCAGCCAATAATGATTCACTGCCTTTATGTAGAAAAGAAGTTTAGTTTATTTCTAATTTCTGATTAATGTTCTGTGAATGGATCTTTGGCCAGTGTGCTTTGAATCACATGTGGTCATGAGGATATAACTCTTTGATTGACTTGCATATGGATCTCATTGGGAACTAGTGAAAGATTATTTACAAAATGCACAAAGAAATAAACTGGCCCCAAAACAAAATAAAATTCAAAAAAATTGTCCTCTGACAACAGAGACAAAAATTAGGAAGCAGACCCCATGCTGAGCATGTAGTCAGCTGCTTAGCTTTCCTCTTAGTCTGGCAAAATACTTTATTAGTGACGAAAATTGAATCTGCAGGTATGTAGACACAGACCATCACTTAAAAAAATATTCCACGCCTTGACATATGGATCATGTAACTGCCAAGAACACCTCCTGTCTGGCTTTGGTGCAAGAACATCTGATGACGGGGACAGAGAGCTTGCTGAAGAACACAAGAAAGAGGAAAAGGCAGTACAGTTGGTAGCAAAACTGCACTCCAGATACCCCTATGCACAGTAATTGTGGTGACCTTTAAGAGAAACAAACAAACAAAAAGTGCTAATAGAAGTATAATTTTTTAATTTGTCTTAGGATTTGTAGTGGCTTTATTTGAAATTTAGGTGGAAACTCTGTCTATTTTTGCTAAAGAATTTTCAGCACATATTGAAGCATTTGTGAAGGAAAGAGTAATGGATTCTTCAGATCATAGCAAAGTCCTACCTTTCTGAAGACAGTAAAAGAGCTAATTATAAGATTTATCCTTTTTATAGAAACTATAATCAGAATGAAAAATGGATATTATTGTGCTTAATTCAATACAACTAAATAATGTGGGCTTTTTTTTTAAGGAGAGAATCAATTGTAAATGAAGAATGAAATCTATTAATACATATAATAATTTCTATAGTTCAAGAGATACTGTTTTATTATTTTGTCATTTGTATGCATCTTTTTATGGTATTTATAGGCTTTTTGGCAGAGCATGATCATCTTGAATTAGAGTCATGCACTCAGAAGTGCCAGAAGGAGACTCATCGTAGTGGTCTATATTTACTGAGTGCTAATGAGCATTTTGCTTTGGATTTCATAAGTCAGGTCACTTTCTGCTGACAAAGTTACTGGTTACAGTTGCAGATGCTGAACGAATCGTAGTTGTTGCAATTGCCACTGAAAAAGAAGTTGACACATGAAGAACTGGTACATGCAGTTTAGATATTAAGATACAAATCCTGTTGAATGAGGTTGTCTCATACTTTGCAGAAGAAATGAAATACCTCTGGCAGCTCTCCTCTGTGTAATGTTGGGTCACACAACAGAAAACTCTCCATTCTGAGCATGGATCCATGCCTTCGTTCACACTCAGGCTTGTTTCTTGCCCTTGGACCAAGATCAGAGACAGGTTTGAAGAGACTCCCAGGGAATTCTGGGGGAGAAAAATTGGATCTTGATCCTAGTCAGAATGTGGATCCAGTCTATCTGTAGGGTGTATGGCCCAGCCAAACCACAGTGTATCCCATCTGTTTTGGTACAGATGTCAGGTGAGGACACATGATGTTCAAAGCATTGGCAGATGGAAGACGTAGGTAGCTTGAAATGTGCCCATGTTCTTGTTTATAGGCAGCAGCATCTGAAATGGAAATGGAAAGACCTTACAGGCAGTCAGATGTGAATGCATTCCGAGAGGTCAGGAAGCCCAGTTGTTTGTTGTTTGGCCAAGACTGCTAAGCACAATGCACACTCAATCCAATCATTCAAAAATGAAGTAAGAATATCCTTTGTGCATCAAACTGCTGTCTATAAAAGTCTAGTTTAAATTAAGAAAGAGGACTCTTGGCATTAGATAATTTTTCACATCTCTGTGATTGATGTCATGAAGCACTATGGACTCAGCTTTTGAACTGGTTTCTCTAAAGCACCTTTAGAAGTTAAAAGCCTCTAAGACATTTTAAAAATTGCTATTGAATTGTAGTATTTGGCCCAGTAACAGAGATTCTAAGAATCTTACATCAGAAATTAATTATTTTAGTTCTTGGCATTTTTACTACTTTTGCTAGACTATAACTAATCGCACTTTATTTAGAAAGAACAAGAGAAGGAGCAGATGGCAGAATTATTTATTTCTGCCATCATAGTTTCTTGACAAGAGTAATTTTTTTAATCAATATGTTTTTAGTGTATACATCTGATGCATACATATATTTATGTATATAATAAATCCTAGGTGTGTGCAAATCGGTTGGCGTGGGGTCTTAGGAAAGACGGGCGGGCCCGTCTGGCAATAGGTGAGACAAAGGGCAAGAGGCGAGACACAGAGCAGGGGGCGAGACAAAGAGTAGGATAGTTAACAGGAGATTAGGCGAGGAGACTGTAATCTGTGGCCATTTGAGATGTAACCCTAGAAGCCGGGGTTTGTAGCTGCTGAACCATTGTTTTGTAACAGTATATAAAGATGTGCCTTGTACAATAAAAGTTGGGTTTGCATGCACACAGTGGAGTCCGAGATTCAGTCACCGACACAAATGTGTGCACATCTGTATTTATGATTTATTCACAAGATGTTATTTCATCCATGATTTATTCCCAAAATGTTACTTCAGAATGTCTACAGGTTGACAGTTTATTAATATTAATATATTCCAATTGCTTTGGATTATTCTGTTTATTGAACAATGAGAAAAAATATTATTCATGAATTCCAAGGAGACAAGCAAAATTACTATTCCTGTTTTAAATGAAAACATGCAAAATGTCTTATGGGAAGTGTTTTGCACAGACAAGAAAACATAGATTTTTACTATTTCATGATGAGCAACGGCCTTGTCACTTGCTTTAAACATGACAGGTGTGCCCAGGACCAAAAAAAATAGACTTAGCTACACAAATAAAGAGGACTTTAGAGTCATATAAAATGCCTTCTTATTTTAATGATACAAAATTATTTAAAACCCTGTACGTGACATAAATAAGAAATTGCTCAAGCAAAGATAAGACAATTAAAAAAGCTAGTAACCTCTGAATTTCTTACAAGTATGTACTGAATTTAGCCTTTTATTAGTTTTTAAATTTATCCTACTTAATGGAACCAGATGAATTCACTGGTGAGGCCACACCTGAAGTTCTGTGTCCAGTTCTGGGCCCCTCACTACAAGAAAGACATTCAGGGGCTGGAGCATGTCCAGAGAAGGGCAAAGGGCCTGATGAAGCATCTAGAGTGAGTCATATGAGGAGGGGCTGAGTCAGTTGGTGGTGTTTAACCAGGAGAAAAGAAGGCTCAGGAGAGATCTTATTGCTCTCTGCAATCATGTGAAAGGAGGTTGTAGCCAGGTGTGGGCTGGCTTCTTCTCCCAGGCAACCAATGACAGGACATGAGGAAATGGCCTCAAGCTGCTCCAGGGGAGGTTCATGAAGAAATTATTCCTGAAAAGTATTGTTAAACATTAGAATGGGTTACCCATGGAGGAGTCATCATCCCTGGAGGAGGTTCAAGAAATGACCGAACGTGGCAGTTAGTGCTATGGTCCAGTTGAAAACGTGGTGATTGGCCTTGGAGATCTTTTTCAACCTAAATATTTCTGTGATTCTGTGTATTATTATTTTGCTGTGTATTGATCTGTTGTGCATTTTCTATGTTACATGTTTCATATATATAAAAAAATATATATGTTCTATATACATGTTTCATGTATATAAAAAAATATTAAATCATTGTGTAATAAATGTAGCCTTCAAGGAAATAAAAACTTGCACAAGTAGTTTTCTAATATATGTATGTAGATATTTTATTGAAACATAATTTTAGCTAACTGAATTATATTAAATGTATCATTTTGTCTGAGTAGTTTTGCATGAGTAGTTAAAGTTGCTGAAACCTTAGGCCACAAGCTTCAAACTCTTGCTTAACATACCTTGAACTGTTGTTTAGTTCTGTAAGGGGAGGTCCTGAGACCAAAGCAAACTGGAAGATATGGAAGCCACCACTGTCAGCAGAAGCTGAAACCTGTCCAGATTAACAACAGATAATGGCCTGCCAGGAGACAGAGAAAGAATCTAGTCAGGAACAAAAGAGATTCCAGAACAAAAATCAACACTGGACCAACAGTGCAAGGCGCATGAAGAGCTTGTGAGGATTGGAAGTACAGATGTAAGGCTGTAAAGGCCCAGGGATTTTCTTCTTCTGGGTTGCTATCCAGAGGCAGCCAGATAGATCTATTTCTACCCCTGTACTTCCCAAATTATCTGGAATTAAAGCCTGAGATTCAGCTACAGGATATCTAGGGTAGAGAAAATTCATTAAGACATTTAGAGCAATGAGAAGCTTCCTCAACAAAAGATATTCAGTTTGATAGGTGCTTGAGCTTTCTGATAAAATCAGAGAATCATAGAATCATTTAGGTTGGTGTGGTGGGTTGACCTTGGCTGGATGCCAGGTGCCCACCAAGTGGCTCTATCATTTTCCTTCCCAGCTGGACAGGGGACAAAAAATAAGATGGAAAATGTCTTGGAGGTTGAAATAAGGCAGTTTACTAAAGAAAAAGTGAGAGTTTGCATGTGCAGAAGCAAAGCGAAGAAAAATAGGCTTATTCTCTACCTGTCAGGATCCAGCAGTAAATAGAGCATAGCCTCTTTTGTCCCCTGATAACTCCTTGTTTGGTGGTGCTTCTTGGGCACCTGTCACCTTCTCAGGCAATGCTGCGGAATCTCTGCCTTCTGCCCAGTCCATCTCTTTCAGGATTCCTGGGGAATTTGGTTTCCCCATTCAGGCTTGTTGTGTAATCAATCCTATTCACTTACTCCATGTAGCACGGGTTGCATGATGTGTTGAGGGGAAGTTGCCTTTGAAAATCCAGTCTAGCACCAGCAATTGTGGTATCAAGAGGAGACGTGCTTCTGTCTCAACAACTTCTGAGGCAGCTTGAACCCTCTCACAGGCTGCTAATATATCTTTTCCTGTTGGATTGTATTGGGCTTCTGATCCTCAATAAACCCAGCTCCAAAACCCTAATGTTCGACCTAGGGTTTCTCTTGCTGTTCTTTGCCAGAGGCTCCAGGTGAGGTCCTGCTTCCCAGCTGCAGTGTAGAGTATATTTTTCACATCTAGTCCTGTCTGAACAGACCCAAGAGCTACCACACAAGCTATTTCCTGTTTGATCTTCTCAAAGGCCTGTTGTTGCTCAAGACCCTGAAGTGGTTCTTCTTCCAGGTCATTCAATAGGCTCACAAGCTGACTATAACCTGGAATATGCATTCTCCAGAACTCCTCAAGGCCTAGGAAAGCTTGTGTTTCCTTCTTGTTAGCTGGTGGAGACATGTTCCTATTTCGTTAACCACATCCATAGGCACATGATGATGGTAGATACTGCTTCAGAGAACTGGATCTCCCATGCAGGTCTGTTTACCTTTCTTTTATGGCTAAACCAGCTTTCAGAAGAATTTTGATTATTTTCTTCACTTTCTCAAAAACTACTCCTGCTGTATTGCCCCACACAATGATATCATCAGTATATTGCAGGTGTTCTGGAGTTCCACCCTGTTCCAGTGCAGTATGGATCAGTCCATGGCAGATGGTAGGGCTGTGTTTCCACCCCCGAGGCAGTCAGTTCCAGGTATATTGCACACCCCTCCAAGTGAAAGCAAACTGTAGCCTGCACTCTGCTGCCAGAGGGATTGAGAAAAATGTACTGGTAATGTCAATTGTCACATACCATTTTGCTGCCTTGGACTCCAGCTCATATTGAAGTTCCATCCTGTCCATCAAAGCAGCACTCAGAGGTTGCATGATCCCTTTCAGTCCACGATAATCTCCTGTCAGCCTCCATTCTCCATTGGAATTACGCACTGGCCGCATGGGGCTGTTAAAGGGTGAGCGGGTCATCACCTGCTCACTGCTTGGCTGTTCAGTCGCCGAATTAGTTCATGGATGGGAGATACAGAGTTTTGGTTGGTGCAATGTTGCTGCTGGTGCACTGTCCTGGTAACAGTTGGCACTTGCTGGTCTTCAACTTGCAGCAGTCCTACAATGAAAGGAACTCCTTCAGGAGAGGCCAGGCAGGGTGGATAACTGTTTGATCTTCTCTGTATTCACAGTAGCTACACCAAAAGCTCATTGATACCCGTTTGGATCCCAGAAGTACCCTCTCCTGAGGTAGTTCATTCCAAGGATACAAGGGACCTCTGGGCAACTCACAATGGGGTGCTTTTCCCACTTGTCTCTTGTTAAGACTCACCTCAGCCTCTAATACAGACAACTCTTGGCATCCTCCTGTGCCTCCAGAGATCCAGATGGATTCTGCACCTCTGTGCCTCGCTGACATCAGTGTGCATTTTGCACCTACTAAAGCTTTATATTTCTGTGGATCTGATGTCCAGGCCATCAAACCCACACAGTGCAGTATGCCTGGTCATCCCTTTCCTCTTCCTGGCCAAAGGCAGGCACCCTGTATTCCTGTTCCTGGTCAGAGTATTCACTGTCTGACCTTTTCGACGCCAGACCAGATGTCCCCTCACCAGGATCAAAAGAGGCAATTTTGATTCTTTGTCTGGGAGATCACTGATTGATTATGTTCTTGTGTTTCTGTGGCAACTACACTGACAGCCTTCTTGGGTGACCCCTTAACAGCTCTCTTCCCTCTGAGTTCACATACACAGGCTTTCACCTTAAAGGTAGGTTCACCATCCCACTTCCTCATGTCTTCCCCCAATCACACAGAAAGAATCAAAGTGTGCCACATGACCTTTCCCTCTGACTGGGGCAGGAGAGGACCAATCTCTTGGGCTGCCCCTCACAGCTGAAGTGCTGACCCATAGCAATGTGGAAGTACATAGTTTCTTCTATGTTTCGAAGCCAAGAGGATGCCACCTTTACAGCTGGTGTACCCATTTCTGGATAATGCATTTGCCACCAAGCTGCTGAAATGTGATGCAGGGGCATTTTGAACCACCTTCCTCCAAATGGTCATTGAGCAACAGACATCCTCTGGATTTTTAGGGGTGTTATTTCTTTTTAGTTTACTGTAGATGACTTTCAGCACTGCTAATACACTCAACTGCTGGATACCTTCATCTGCAATGGTCCACTTCCCTAGGAAGCTCACAAGATCTTCCCTAAATGGATATCTTGCCCTCACACTTGAGAGGAGCTATCTCCAAAACCTACAAATTGCTTCTTCCTTTTCAATTCCTCTTTCAATTTCTCGATTTCTAGCAAGGGATCCCAGCTGTTTGACTTCATGACCTTCTAATTGCTGACTGTCAGTACCATTATCCATCACTGAAGCAGCCAGGCAGAAGTCTGCTCACCTGGCTGGAGGCTGTAATCTTTTCTCAAGTATCAAAGTTCTGATGAGGTGAGGGACTGGGTAACTTTGGTGTTCTGTTTGATTTGTCTCACTCCTTTCAATTTATTTGTTGAAGGACCAGCTCTGACCTCTCCTATCCTGATTCTTCTGCTTCTTCTTCCTCCATTTCTAATCAATGATGTGGACCTGTAACTCACCTTATCCATTTTTTCTTTATCACTACTGGGGCAATTACTGTAGTTGTTGTTTGAGTACCTATCTCAGCAATAGCGTCCTCAAATGCAGTTTGGATTCCTAATTCAACTACAGTCCTCTGAGAGTACTGAACTGTGCCTTGATAGGCACAGGACAGGCCCCAGTACAGGGTGAAAAGCTGCTGGTTTCCACTGGAATAGATAAGGCACCCTTTTATCAGGTGATGTCTCAGTTTGTCAGGATTGATTACCTGTTCAGGTGTAAAGTCTCAGGCACTGGGGAGTGGTAACCTCCCTAGGAACCTGCCAGATCTTACCACACACCCTGCCACCCAGGAACTGGACACCTCAGGGTACATTTCAGTATCTCCATACCTAAAGTTTGTTTGCTCTTACACCAGGATGACACCAGATTCCATGAGCCCCATAGTGCGCCAACAGTATTAGTTAATATTTTTACCTATATTAAGCAGCTTAAGGATGAGTTATGACCATGACAGCCTGCATTACAAAACCATTCACATCAGTCTCAGGTAGGGAGAGGGACATGTATTCCATCACTGTCCACAGAAGATAGCTCCTCCAGCACAACAAGGCCATTGGCCTAAGCAAAAAGCACAGAGCTATTGTTTGTACTAGTGTGTTCCCAAACTCAGCAAAATAGAGAGATAAGTGGTACAGCTGACAAACTCTGTGTCCCACACAGGAGCTTGCTACTCAATAACTATTCCTATATCTATATGTATAGCTGCCTTTGCCTCATCCTGCATTAGGCACCATAAAGGGCTGTGGTGAGTTGTGTTGTGGCTTTGCTGGACACCACGTGTCCACTAAGTGGCTCTATCACTTCACTTCCCAGCCTGACAGGGGAGAGAGAAACAAAATAAGATGGAAAACAACTTGTAGCTTGAAATAAGGCAGCTTACTAAAGCAAAAGAAAAGTTTTCATGTGCACAAGCACAGAGGAAAAAAATAGATTTATTCTCTCCTTCCCATCAGCAAGCAATGTTCAGGCACTTCCCAGGAAGCAGGGCTTCAGCACGCATAGCAATGTGCTTCAGAAGCAAACACTGTAAAAACCAAATGCCCCCAATTCCTCCTCCTTTCCTTAGCTTTTATATCTCAGCTGATGTCAAATGGTGTGGCATATCCCTTTGGTCAATTTGGGTCAGCTAGTTCCCAGCCTATTGATGGCAGGGGAATGTTGAGAGACAGCGCTGTTGCTGTGCTGATGCTTCTCAGCTGTAGCCAAAACACTGATGTGTTATCAAAACCTTTCTAGCTACTCATGCAAAGCACAGCACTTGTGAGGGCTGCTATGTGAAAATGAACTCCATCTCAGCCAGAACCAATACAGTTGGAAAGAACCCTTGGATAATAGTGTCTGACCATTATCACAGCACTGCCAAGCCTACCACTAAACCAAGTCCTTAACCACTAAACCATACCTCCTGGGATGGTGACTCCAGTCCTTCCCTGGCAGCATGTTACAATGCTTGACAATGCTTGCTGTGAAGAAATTTTTCCTAACATCCAAACTAACCTTCCCTGTCACAACTTGAGACCATTTCCTCTTGTTCGATTACTTGTTCCTTGGGAGAAAGGACCAACCCCCACCTTGCCACAACCTCCTTTCAGCTAATTGTAGAGAGCGATAAGGTCTCCCCTGAACATCTTTTTCTCCAGGCTAAACCTCCCCAGGTCCTTTAGCTCCTCCTCATAAGACTTGTGCTTCAGATCGTTCCCCAGCTTCACTGCTTTTCTGTTGATGTGCCCCAGCATTTCAATGTCTTTCTTGTGGTAAGGGGCCCAAAACTTAACACAGGATTCAAGGTGCAGCCTGGAGGAGCCTGGATATAGGTAATTCACACATGTAATATTTGACTTTAAGTCCCCACTATGTGATGCTGATAAATGTGATGTGTCTCTCCAACATAGTAGAGGTTGTCTGTTGGTGCACAGGATAGGACCAAATTAATGAAAAAGTTTCATTCTTTGTGCAGTCATCTACTATGATAGTTATCACAGCTGTCCAGAGGAAGAAAGTAATTTGTTTAAAATATTCATAAACAAAAGAAACACCTTGTAAATGATGTCATGTGCCTTTTACTTTCACATTTGTGTGCTACTGAGGTGCCAGCTAGGAAACTTTCTTTTGCACCTCTCATTTTTGTGCTTTCTTCCATGCTCATATATGGTAAGAAGTGACTTCTGTCAATCCTATGCCAAATCTGTGTTTTCTGTTCATTGAAATTTTTGTAAAAATGCATTGCTCTCAATGAACCACTAAACAAAAGCCTTCTCTATCACATTGATATGGTGGATCTGAATTTATTTAAGAATAAATTATAGTCAGAAAACCTAAATTTCTTCCTCCATCTGATCCTTGCAGTACAAATTCAACATTCCAACTTCTTGTTCTTTCCTATCATTTCAAACAGATATCACAACAGCAGTTATGAAATTAATATCACTGGAGCTCTGGCAGCACTGGCATTGGAGGTATCTTACATTCTTTGAAGATGTGAATCTACTTTCATTTTCCCTTTTCATGCTACTTTAAAATGCTGAAGCATTTTGAAGGGGCATGTAAGATCACCCATCAAGCCAAGATGCAATTCAGTTCTGAATGCTTGCCCCATAATCCTCTCTACTAAATGCCTGCTTGAAAGGCCATGCTGAGAAGGAGAGGGACACGCCAAGGAGACGTGGAGGCCTGGCACTTTTATGGGCTTCAGGACAGGCTGAGAAACAGCTCTTAGCTAAAGCTCTGTGGAGATGGTTATATTACAGGACAGACAGTTTTCCAGTCTGAATAAGTTAAGCAGTTAGTGTTACTTACAGATGTCTGTCAGCCTTCTCTGGTATTGGGCTATGCAGCTGTGCTGTGTACAAAAAAATTAAGAACAAAGTCCCTCCAACACCCTTTCACTGCTTCGCAATGCCACAGACTTCAGGCTGCTTATGTAAAACTCTTATTATAACAGCTAAAATGGTATTTTCTTTTGGCTACCTAAAGGTCAAAGATGAGTGACTTAACTATGAGACTTTGACTTCTGTTTTGTTTATCTTTCCTCTGCTTCTCCTACCTCAGGTATAAAATATATTATGTAGGAGAATGTCTTACATTTAGGAGATCTCCTACCTGAATATCTTTATTTATGCTTGTCACGACAGGCTGGTACAGCACCATGCAACGTGTGAACATACACTCTGCAGGAAACACAATGGCTTAGTCTTATTGAACAGAATTATACCTAAGGGCCAATTTCCAAATATCACTAACTTGACATTTAAATTCTTCAAAGTGTTAACAATGTCAGAAATTATTACCGCAATGAAACAGACTATATTTATATGCTATGCTTGGATTACAAAAAGAAGGTGTTAAAATAACAGTCTTCGTTTGTCAGTTTCCTGGGGCTTAATGATGTTTGCTGGTTTTGTCATTTTGGTTAAAATGTGGTTTTGTTGTAATTGCACTGGTACAAAAAACTTACTTCAGGTGACAAATCCAAATGCAAGTCCTGTAAGCAGTATGTGTTTGAAGCAAGTTTTGCAAAATAAAAATAAATTTAAAAATAATCACTGTGGGAAAACTGCTATTTAAATAATCCAGGCAGTTAAATAATTCAGACAAGCTTTTTTATTTTCTTAGTATCTAGAAGTTCATAGCAGAGAATTCTGAAGACTCAGCTGAACTCTGATAATACTTTTTTTAAGTCCTGGATTTTGAAGTTGATAATTCTCTTTCAACAAGTTTTTTTTACTACTGTCACAGCTGTGTGTCTGAACCTGTCTTTTTCAAAGTTCCTTTTCTAGGTTGTATTTTAAATGTTTTTGATCAAATACTGTATTATGATCACAGCTGTCATTTACATATGAGTGGTTTCAGTCCTGTAAATAACAGTTATAATTTTTTAATATTTCAAGAGAGGCAACTTGGGACCTGCTTGAAATTTAAGTTGCTGTTATCAACTCCTATGCAGTGTTTTACATCCAGACTAATTATCTTAAGAACATTGTTTGTGTAAAATAATAAGTAAAATACCAGATACGTTATTAAAAGTATTTATCTTCATTATGTTAATATCTGTAATTATAATGATTCTACTAAGTGCAAGAATTTAAAATTATATATTTCTCCTTCTGATATTGCACCATAAAATACGCCTAGCATTGAAACTTCAGCTGTATTTCATTATCTTACTACTCCAGTTCCTGCTATTCCTGCCTGAAAAAAATTAATAAATAAAACTTCAGAAAGCAGAAATCAAGATTAGAGATATTAGGACAAATGGCTGCTAGTGCTAGCAGTAGAGCAGTGTATGAATGTATGTTCACAGCCTTTTATCCACTCTAGTTTTAATGCTTCATAGACTATCTTTAAGGTCCCCTCCAACCCATTCTATGATTCTATATGTATTATCAAATTCCACAGTAAAAAAATTAATCAAAAAAATCCCTGAAGACTTTTCCACAGCTTTTCAGGAAATAGGAGTCATTGACCGATTCAAGGGGAATTGTTGGAGTCACTTGAGTGCAACAAAACCTAGATCCTCCAATATTATAGCTATTGATCAACAGTGCTTCCACAGCATCAACATCTCTCTTCCACACTTTGTCCCCATAACAAGTAGGCTAGGAACAGGCAAGATGTTGGAAGGGGACACAGCTAGGACCAATTGACCAAAGAGATATTCAGTGCTCTATAATGTCAATCTCATTAATAAAAAACTGGGGGGGTGGTGGTGTACTTTTTCTGTAGTATCAGTTTCTTGGAGACTGACTGTGCACTGATCTCCTGACTAGGAGGTAAGTGCCTTTGCATCACTTGGTTGGTTGGTCGGTTTTGTTTGGGTTTATTTGTTGCTTTGTTTTGCATGTGGTTTTGGGTTTTTCTTCAGTTTCTTTCACCTGTTAACTCATCTTTATCTGCATTGCTTAGGCATTTTTATTAGAAGTGTACACAGGATTTGAAATAATATGCATTGGGCTGTGATTGAGGAAGAGAGATAAGAGCACATGGCAACATAGCAGTCCAAGAGGATGAATATCATTAACTGAAAAATTTCACACAAAGACTGACCTTGGTGATTATATTTTGATTTTGCTTGAATTAATTATTTTTTTTAATTTTTAATAATAAAAACAAACTTATATTTCAGGTTTGAAAATATCTCTACATTTTCTGAATGTCATTTAACTACTTACATCAAAGATCCTTCAAGTTTGACATGAATGCTTTCTAGATCCATAAAGTTCTGCTTGTGTTCATACCCAGAATTATCTAAGTCCTAAGAGAGCTGAACAGTTTGGCATTTAGTCCAGACCTAACAATCCATACATTAGGCAATTCTCAACCTAATATAAGAGAGGTTTTATTGAGGCTGAAGGGTATGAATAAAACAGTGCTCCTGCCTGTGACACTGGGTTCAAGAAAAATTCAGTTCTGCTGTGTTTCGCAGCTCAGCTGAAGGCTCGTGTAGAGGTAAACACTTAAAAGCATTTTGGTAAAAGCTTCCTTAGAGGATATTGGAAACTATTTTGGTTTAGTTTCTGCTTTTGCTAGATATCAGACATGCTTTTCTGGATTAGATATTAATCATATGACATAAAAATTTCTAAAATATTGCTATGTGCTCACCCCTTCTTTGAATCAGCTCTGTACAATACAGCATTATTCCAAAATCAGTAGTACTGACTAAGACACAACAAATCCAGCTTGACTGACAGTGCTATTGCTGGGACTTCACTAATAATTCTGCCCTTGAAACTCCTTCTTCCTTCTAAGATCTGATATATTTTGGACACAACATTCATAGTATAGGGAAAAAAAAAAAGACAGACTAATGGAAGGAACAGAAGCTTGGAATTCTGTCCACCTTACCAGCTTTCCTAACAAACAAGGAGGTTTTTTTCCTAATGTCTTTGTTTTCCTCCCATCAAAAAATTTTCGGATCCTTTTTGAACTAAGGAAAAGCTTGGAAATTATGTTGTGGGTCTGCCTGCCAATACTAGCAACTTATGTAGTTGAAGTAATGCCAGAAATAACTGAAATTGTAGTGAAAATCTCTGTGCTCATTGTTGGAATTTTGACTACTAAAATGAGAGGGTAAGTGTTGCTACTTCATTGAAACAGAAAAGATTAACCTTGACAATGTTTTTAATTACATTTGAGAGAACAGATCTCAAGTGGAAGGAGATATCTTCCCTTAAACCCAAATTAAATGGTTGATCTTAAGAAAGTGGAAAATACTCTTATTCTTAGACATTTGCAGCTGGTTTATTCAAGCACTTACTTCTCTGCCCTATCTTCTGTGCTTGTACCCTTGCCCCACACACACGTTACAAGTTCATTTTAGCTTGCAAGTTTACTTTGATGGCCTCTTTAGGGATTCTGGGCAATTTAACCTCTGATCTGCACTGTTGGGACCTAGAAATTGCTCAGGCGTGCTATCCCTGTTCTTCCCCAAGTTCCTAATTGGATCCAGCTTTTTTATCTCACTCTTCTTTCTTGTTATTTCAGATGCACAATGTTTATTCAATCACTCTAATTCAGAATGCATTGAATATGATTTTCACAAGGAAGTCTCATGCTTTTAGGAGAAATTTGAGGTTTTTCTTGGTATGTGTGCACCACATTGACTACTGCTATAGAAAGCCATTAGCTGTCTCTAAATCTAACACAAGAAGAAAATTCAGGGTCCTACATTTACAGGAAGCACTGCATTTCCTTTGCCTAAGAAATTTTGATAATTGAAAAGTTATAGTTTTGGGAAAACTGATTATGTTATATTGCTTTTGGGTTAATTACTCTTTGTGCACTGGGGGAGAAATACAGCAAATTTTAAAAGTGAAAAACCCAGTTATCCTGCTTTGTTAGGGACTAAACAGGTGAACGAAGGCAAAATAATAAGAGCTCTCTTCAAAGCAGATAAATAGCTCTGTGAATTATTTTAAAGTTGCACCATCTAATGTAGACTGCTACACTTATTTAAAAAGAAAGAACTCTGTTAGCTTCTGAGACACTACAAAAAGAGTTTTTTAAAAAAGATGAGGAAGAATTCCAGCAACAACCAAGTATAAACCTGCTGTTCAAGCTCTCACTTACTTCAGTAGATAATCTGGACAGGAGAAGTTAATAAACCGAAGTACACTCAGATTATTTCATTTTAAAGGGCTAATTCAAGTAGAGTGATTTCCAATGACACCATGAAATAGGTAAAATACAGTGAGAAATAAAATGTACAAACCAGAAAAAAATCATGGCTATAAGCGTACTGGATGTGCTGCATAATAAAGACAGCCATAATGAATTAATTATGTGAAAAGTTCCTCAGAAGTCATTTTTGCAACATGTAGAAGATGACAGCAAGGAAAGGAAGAAGAGTAACAGAGGATTATTAAAGTGATACTGTATGAAGATACAGCTGGCCAGGGAAAATGGTCCTGCATTAATTCCTCTGTAAATTTAAACTCTTTTTTACCCTACAGTTTCATCCTAGCTCTTAAGGTTATTTTAATGACTAACTTACACATTTCAGAAGGGGCAGAAGAGAACACTAGAAATGAAAGAAGATCAAAGAACCACTGAGAGGAAAATAATGGTACCCCTTGTTTCCTGCAAACTAAGAAAGTGAGACCATCTAAGCAGTATAAATACAAGCAATTGCTGTCATCTTTGGTATGTTCTCCTTCTGTCTTCTTGAAAAGTTTATGAATTAATAAAATAGCTAGGGGCACCTGAACTAGGTTGTATTATAATAATAAACTCGATTAAATGAACTATGTATGAAAATATCTTGGGGACACAAAATGACTCTCAGATCTAAATTACATTCCAACAAATTTAGACCAACATTTACACTGAAGGAAAAAGTGCAAGTGTGCATGCAAATATCATCTGGAAACATATCCAGAATGACATTAATTATAAATTACCTATATCAAGAGAATGGTTTACTTGGTTTAGGGAACTTCTCTTAACTTTTGTGGAAATTCTCAGTCAGTTCTGAGAATTTGCACATGAATTAACTTAAAATGAAACTCAATCCTTTTAAATGTAGATCACTGAGTAGCAATAGAGGGCTGGGCCAGCTCAGCCCATCCTGATATTTCTGTCAGCAGATTGGGAAACCATGGGCTATTGCACAGTAATGTTTGTAGACTGTGAATCTTTATCAGGAGAAGAAGGAAGTGCAAGACTAGTTGGGGGAACAACAGTATAAGGAGGTCAGGGAATAAATTTAC
This sequence comes from Rhagologus leucostigma, assembly GCA_013397725.1. Taxonomy (NCBI): domain Eukaryota; kingdom Metazoa; phylum Chordata; class Aves; order Passeriformes; genus Rhagologus; species Rhagologus leucostigma. Next base: position 302,970 of record VZTD01003862.1, read on the forward strand.
ATTTCAGCCATACACCCGCTGATAAGTCTGTAAAATCCATGCTGTGGGAGTGACTCCTTTTCAGTTTTAACACTGTGTAAGGGATATGGGCAATCTACATTCATCCACCGCTATCAGCCTTGTAGGGCCAGAAGAAATTAATTGTGATTGTCTTCTCCAGGGTAGCAGCTCTTCTCTTGCATTTATTCTCATGCCTGACAACAAACATACATCTTCTGGCAAACTGTTAACTGTGAAGAATCTGTCAAAAGTGAGGTTGTTTTGAAGCTTTTGTGGAGAGGAGTTAAGAAAGGTCTGAGATATTGAAAAAGTAATTATAGAACTGCTTCTAATTAGATCACATAGTTCTCTGGGGAAACACAAAGATGTTGAGGTTTGACATTTTGGCCCCACACACAGACATGCAACCACATTTAGCAAAAGTGAAGGTTTCGCCAGGATGAGTAAAATGCATCTCAGGAATAAAGTGCATTGCTGACAGAACTCTGGATTAGACTTCAGTAAAGACTTTTAACTGGAAGATGTGACTCAGCTGACTTCTAATTGCCATGACATAAGTTTATTATTTAATTCAAAAATGAGTGTTGGAATAGTAGGCATTTATTTTGTAATGAAAATATTTCAATGAAAAAACAGCTATATTTTTTAGCTCTCAATTGTTGTTGATATAGTGCTCTGTTGATGATTTTTACACTTTTGATATTCCCTAATTAATTTGTGTGCTTTGCAGTGTATTTAATGAGAAATATGGTGCTGATAATTTTATTTTTCATGTCTTTTTGCTATATTTAACAAATGGGGCAGACATTTACAATGATTAATCAGTGCCAATTTGTAGAATTATTTTGGCTGGTTCTGCAACCTGAATGTGTGATTTTATCCAGAAATAATCCCACAGAAAACAGAAGTAGAATGTTAGCATTTCTAAAGTGGCTGTCTCTTTTAAACAGAACTGCTTCCACTGAATTGGAGAAAACAATGTTATCAATAAGAAAGTAAAGTCAATTACCCTACCATACATTGGTTTAACTAAAATACCTTACCTTTGGAAAAGACTGCCCTGGCTATTTAAGGAATTATCTGATAAAGACGCAAATTTTACAATGGAATTCTGGAATTTTCAAGATTTAGACCTTTGCAAGTTTTGCTCTGTGAATCATTCCATTAAGGACTTGGTGAAAATACTTGAATTGGTGCCTTCAGTGGCAACGGCAATCAGCTCCTCGATCATAAGTTGGGTTACCAGGCTACAATAATCCCGTTTTCCTGTGGCTTTGCATCAGCATTTGTAGCAGCTCTATTAATAAAAGGGAGTAGAATGCTACTGAGTAGTAGCAGCGCCATAATGATTGGTCTGAATCTGAGAAAGTACTGGTGTGCTAGACAGACATCTTCTCCAAGTTGTTTAGGAATCAGATTGAACAGACTAGGAAAATAAGCAAATGGAAACAGAAATATCATTCCTAAAATACGACCTTGGAAAAAAAGAAATTTTCAAAGAAAGAGAACACTCCTGTTAATTCTGTTTTATTTCCAAAGTAAAAATCATAGGACAACTTCTAACTCTGGATCTAGATAGCTGATGGGAAATGATGGAGAAAACTGAAGAGGCATTCTTGATCTCATCCCAGTAAAAGTGGAAATTCTTCATTTCCATGGAGCCATAATTTTCCCTTTGACATTTTTCCATAGGAGTTTCAAACTGGCTGATTTCGAGGTGTTTTTTATCTCTTTCTTTCATGATACCTTTTATTTAAATTAAAAAAATACTCTGGCAAACAAAGATGTGAAAAAACATTGTTGCTGGTCAGCAGGAAAAATAAATGTAAAAATTGTTTTCATGTCCATGCAAGCACATCAGATACATACCGACCATCTCTGTGAATTCACCATTCAAAGCTACCTGCTTAAGTGTCTGCTCACTGGCTATGTTAAAAGTGTTTTATCTACAGTTCATAGTTTAACCTACAGTTGGTAGTTGAGATGATTGAACACAGCCAGCATTTATTAGGTATCAGGGTCTTAGAATCTAAGAACTCAAAATAACATTGAAGAGTGAAAAAACCCAGCAACTCCAAACCTAAAACCAACAAACCAATCATCAAATTATCTACAGCTCCACAGCATACAGAAATCAGAGATATATCCCAATAGATCAACTTTTGCCGTTTAGTTTCCATAATTTTCAAAACCAGTTGTTCATGACAGAATTTAGGAGAATGTGTTTTTTATTTAAGCATACCAAAAGTTATTAGAGAATTCCTATTACCTTGAATGTCACTGGAACAGATTTGTGAACATGTATAGACTTTTTAAATTTGACCAGAATAATAGAAGAGATATAGTTTTGAGTTATGCATCTAACAGTTTTTTCAGTGAATAAAACCAAAACCTTGATTTTGGAACTGCTTAAAAGAGCAATATGTCGGCAGAAATGTGCACTGATGCCATTAACTTATCATTGACTTTTTTACCAGTTATTAAAGCCTGATATTTTTGAAAATGAATCTATATACAGCTTAGGCATTTTGATTTTATTATCAGCTTCATCAAGCTACTAATTACATATTTGCATGTGTTCATTAAGATATGTCTTTGTTTAAGATGAGACAAATAGGTGTCTGAAGACAATATTTGATCAGATATCTGTTAAAAAAACTGATGATAAATAATCACACTGAGCCTGTTGGTGTGATGGTTGAAGACTAAGAAGCCTCACTTGATCTCTGAAGAAGAAATGTAAAAAGACCCAGGAAGAAAATAAGTTGAGCTACTAGTTTTATCGTTAAAAACAGAATTGAGAAATTGAAATATCTCATATGGTAACACAGAGAAGCTTTCTGAGTAAGGAAGTAGCTTAAGTAGGGAATTACTTATGAATAGTTTATTATTTTGTCCATGTCATTTCAATTTCTTCTATGTGCAAAAATCTGGTTATATTTACTTCTACTATCAGAAAGTACTGATGGGAAAAGTATAATTTACTGTTTGGAAATCTGGGAAATAGCGTGTTTGTAGCATGACACTGTAACCACAACATTTAGGGGGTCCCACTGCATGTCAGTTTTCTGTCAGTCCTGCTGGTCAAACTCACCCTTATTAAAATTCAAGGAGGGAATACTGTGAGTAAGCCACTCCCTTATCTGTAAGCAGGACTATATTCACCTTTAAGAAAAGAGATTAAACTAACTTTATGGGAATCATGTACTATACCTGTAGTAGGAAATAAGACAAGGCCAGTAGACATGGGACAATATTTTTTTTTACTATTGAGCTCATTTACTCTGCTACTGGAAAAGATCTTTGGCATGTGTTAGCTCCCAAACCATGTCTGGGGGTTGCTTGTAGAAGTACAAATTGCTACAGATGTTAACCTTAGAAAGGACTGTTCTATTAATTTAACAATACAGATGAGTGTGTCTCAGCTTCTGAGTGTTCCCAGGCAGTGGCTAGTTTACTTGTATAGGCACTGCCAGAGCATAAATAGAATAATAATCCCAAATGGGTTGTTACTGCAGGAAGCAAATAAGAGCAAGGCAGTAATTTATATACAGATGTTGATACACTCCCAATGTAAACTCCTCAAGACAGATATAAAGCACGATTTGTTTTTTCTCTTGACAAGAGAAAAATTCTAGAAGAGATGTCTTATGACAATTATATTTCTATGCTGGATGTGCTAGCAGACTGGTATGGCAGGTGACCTCGGAAGATGAGAATACAAAATTCAACATCCCTGTAGGGAACCACTGCTTGTGCCAACTGTCAGCTGAGACAGAGCCAAGAGACAAGGTGTTATGTTGAAAAACATAGATTTCTGATAGGATGCAAGATATTAAGCTGTACCTACTTCCTTTTTCAATGTGTGGGAAAAGGACAGAAGGACACCAGTAGAGCACCTAACAAACTTTGGAGAAAAACACACCTGCCAGGCTGAATCTATATAAGTTGAAATTTATTTTTCCAGCAATGGACATAAAATGCATACGAAAGAAAGAAAAAAAGCATGAAGTTTAGAAGATCACTCTAGTCATGACTACAGGACACTGCTAAGCTGCTGTGGAAGGTTCCTCCTCTGAAGGAGATTCACAGTCAAAAATCTTCTCCACATGCAGACTGCACACCTACTGGTTGCCCCCAGGCTGCTCCACCCATGCCTGAACAATACCACTCATCCTCCAGGGCTCTTCTGTGGCAAAGCCAGTTGGCTCTGCCTGGTGTCTCTGCAGCAGTCCTACCCCATAACGTCACATGAGATATGACATTATGCATCCTGCTTTCTTTGGTCCTTCAGTTTCTTATTTCCCCACATGGTATTTGCTGTGACAAGAGACCAGTAATGCATTAGTTACTTTTGCTCTCAGAGAATGTAAAAAGTGTATTAAATTTTATTAAGGTTATTTGTATTCCTATGTCACTGACAGCTGTACGTGCTTGTTTTCTCTTTCAAGAAGGTGATATAAAAGCTGTTGGTAATCCATTGTGTGTGGTTTGACCACAGCTATAATTCTACTTGATCCTTTTCTGTTGAAAATTGCTGCAGAAGGGTTAAACTTTCACCACTGAAAGGCTCTGTGGAAGAAGGGAAATAGAAAAGATTTGGAATCCCTCAAGTACACATTTTTATAATGTGAAGTGGAAATCTGTTTTCAGATTTACTGTAAATCTATACACGCATGAAAATAGTTATTCTGCTTTGCATAATGGCCTCTGGCTTCTTAGGTGACACTTGTTTGCAGCAGTTAGGCTGTCTAGGATTGCAAAACTGAAAGGTGTAGCTCTTGGTATGTGAAGCTTTATCTTTTGTAACATTGAAGTGTTTCTGGAAAGTTAATAATGGCTCACAAATCAATGCCAAATGCACAGTCTAGACTTCTCTCTCTTCACAGTTTGTGAATATTTGCAGGCTGTAATTAAACCCTGCACTTTCTTCTAGTCTCCCACTAGAGCACCTCGTCATTCACTGTACAATTTTGACACAATTACCGTTTCTGCTGGCCTGCCAATATCACCCTGTCCCTCAGGAAATGGTCTGTGTAGAAAGGCATAAACTTCAAAGAACAAACTAGATCTGGAAACAGCACCACAATCACTGCTCAATATTACTTCAGAGTCCCACAGAATACTAATACTGGTTCAGTAGCATAATGAATAATTAAACACAACTGGCATTGTTTTAAACATTTGTCCAATGTCTTTGAATCAGGGCAGAAAGACAAGTATTTCAGAAGCACAGATCTTTGAAGGACCTGTTTCATGATGAATGTTAGTTGAAAATTACATACTAAAAATATGACACCGGAAAAGTATACCAGGTTTATAGGATGGAATTAATCTGCATATATTGTTAAATTTAATAAGTATTTTAGTTTCTTCTAGTAACATTCTTGTATTTTAGCTTGTTGCTTGGCAACACTATTTTTAGATATTCAGGTAATGTGTATCTTTGCAAATTAATCTCTGAAATATTTTTTGCTGAATCCTTTCTAAATAGAGTTTTTCATGATGCTGAAATACAAATCAATTTAATAGCCATATCTCCAGCATTAAAAAATGATGAGTAGAATGAAAAAACTCTAACAAAAAAACCACACATTTTATAAATCTGCACTGGGTCATCATTGTCTGTATGTCACAACACATAAAAATTTTGAACAACAGAACTGTGCAACTAGTGTAAGGGTCATTGTTAAGACCTCCCAATGTGCTGAACAGTTGATGAAGACTCTCAGATAAATTAACAAATGAAATTTTTGGCTATAGCTGTTTATGGAATATGTGACTAAAACTTCAAAATTTTCAATTTCATTATCACTGGAAAAAATGCATGACTACGGAAAAATCTTTGAACTAATATATTGCAGAAGTATATTTTAAAACTAAGCATGATTTTGTTTCATTTGGATTACTTTTGGTGGAACAAAATACAAGTTAAGACAAAACAAATGCTGTGTTGGAAAGAGTTAATTTCAAAAAAGAAATTGAATGGGAATATAGCAAAAGAAATAATTTGGATTTTTTTATTCAAGATAAATCTGTTTATTTTGATTTACTTTTTTAAAAAATTTCATATGCATATTTATGCGATTAATACTATGCAGTATTTTGGACAGCTACAGCCAAGATTTTGATGTCATATAATTTTTATCTATGGAAAAAAATTTACCTTAAAAATAAAATGTATTCAGATGAATCACTGAATATTTATAGATCAAACTTTTTTAGAATTTTTGTTTTCTGGGAAGCAGCTAATGCTAGTCAGTATATACAAAATACAAGTGTAAAAATTGTATGAGTGACACAATTGTTACATTATCAATTGTGCTTTAAGTTTCCTTTAGAATGATGGTAATAAAAATATCACACCTTGTGATCCTCATTTAAAAACCTTAGTTAACATAGGCTTCAGCTGCACAACATAATTTCCAAGAAATCAGTGAAAATGAAGTACATCACTGGCATACTGTTAACGTACAGAAAATTTACCAATCCCATCTTGTTTTACTCTGTTGTGATCTCTTAACCACAATAACTAAACAAACAGAAATCATGCAAATGATGAAAAAAACGCAAATGATAAAATCATAAACAAATGTCATCATTGGTAACCCATCTATTTATGTGTAGTTTAAGCAGTTTACAGCAAATGTTCTTATGGACACATAATATAAAACAGGGTTAGATTTTCTTTACTTTATATCAATACAATGTTCAACACTTCGTAAGAGTTACAGTCCCCTTCTGTGACCACCTTGTTCCTTGAGTTTGTAAGATCACTTGAAAAGATACTACTGCGTTATATTAACCTATGCATGACTTACAGCACAGATGTGGAGATATTTAAATGATGTTATTTTGGTCTTGAACTCATAGTTCAGATCTTTGATAAAGGTTTTCAAAGAAACGGGGGAATTTAATCTGTATTTTGAGTAAGGCTACTAAAATGCTGAATCAATAGATGAGGAACATTAGTGCTATTGTATTTCTGAATATTTCAATATAGTTTCTCAAATGTTTCTTTCACAAAAGAGAAGTTACACATCTGTGGTATCGATTTATCTATTTCACCTATTTCTGACACCTTTTGCTACATAATTAAGAAAATCTAGAAAATTTTACTGTCAGTTGTATGCTACTTTTCATATTCGATGTAAGCAAAAGCTTCACTTTTGAACATACATACTTTGAACCAAATCTTTTGTGATAATGTTGACTATATTAATACCATGGGAGAAACAACTACCAAATGCCCTTGGAGGTCGGGAGAAATGCTCTTGTAGCCAGGAGGAAGGGAATAGAGATTTTTATTTCACATATACGCTTGCCTATCCAATGCACCTCAATATCTCTGGTATGCCCCAAGGTCATAGAATCCAACCTTTGAAAGCTGTAGTGTCAGACTCCAACTCTTCCTACAAATAACCACATGAAAAGTAGAATAAAATTGCAGTAGAGGTATGAATGCAGAAAGTGAGGAATGGGACAAGATAAAGGGATTCAAATTTGATGATCCTATCTTTAGCTACTATGTCAAACTGTGTTTCAGACTAAATGCCTTATGGGTGTCCATTAATCTACATGCTTCTCCCAAAACAAGGGATAGAATGAATATTTCCGAACTCTAATATGGCAATACAGTCTCGCACACATATTACTACTTCTTATTTTGTTGAAGTTAATCTAGCATAAAATCCTACAGTTGACTGTACATTTCCTTGAAGAAATTAATAGCACATTTAGGAGTCACACATTATACACACACATTAAATTTCGTAAAGGCCTTTGGCCAAGTCCTATAGAGCTATGATAAAGCTGCATAAATATTGCTTGAACTATATGGAAATGGCCACATAGGCTGATGGCAGAAGATTAAGAAGATTTGGAAATAAAGTGAAGAAAACAAGAAGTGGAGGTAGGAAGGCAGGTGGGCAGAGAGGGGAGGCTCACAGGGTGATGAAGTGCAGAGCTGGTACTAGGGACTTTTAGAAATGTCAAAGACATACCTGACAGTTTCCTTCACTTTGAGTGTTTTGATGTAAGACAAACAATTTTCTCATGTATTTTAAAACACAGAAGAATTTCTAATGAGAAACACTTCCACATATGGATACATAAGAATTGGGGGTTTTGTTTAATTCCAGTGCACATAGTATATTTATCTTTCTCTGTTCTGGAATGCAGACATGTTCTCTCTACATGAAAAGAGCAGGAGTCACATAGAAAAGATTTTGCATTAAATTCACAGTATGCACAGAAAGGGAGCAATAGATGAGGCAGAAGCTGGCCTTATACTTCTACAGTAGCATATTTGAGACAGGATATAAATTGTTTTCTTGTTGAGAAATACAGGTACATAATCTTCCAAAAGAAAATTTGATTTTTTTTTCACGTGCAGTAATAATATTACTAGTAGGAATTGAATTATTTTATATAAAAAGAATGTTCTAGGTATGTTTTTCTATCCTTTACTGTTATTTTTTCTGTCTTTCTTTTGGGACAACCGGTACAAACTCCACTCTGAAAAGTATAGTATACATGCAGAAATTCAAATTGTGTGCTTTTTTGCAGATCTTAAAATTATGAAACACAAAATAAGAAGCATAAGAAGAATAAAAAGGTGATAAGATATCATCAAGGACATTATAAATATTTTGGTAGAAAGTAATTAGAACAATCTGCTAAAGCACAAACCATAATGCCCTCCCTGTTTTCTCAAGAGCTGCATAGCGCAATCAGGATCTTCATATTCCAGTCTCCTGTTGTGATGAAGAAAACGATCTCAAAATAAGTAAAAAACCACTGACTACTAAACAGTCAGTTTATATCATTGTCATAAAATGGATACAAAAGAGGCAGCCAGACATAAAATCTCACTTCGTTATTCCTTGGGTCAGATGAGTTTCAAAGACCAGAGGTTAAACAGAAAATAACTTCAGTCCTTTAATATATGCACTTGCTCAGGTAACAGTCTTTTAATAAATTCTGTTCAACTGGGATTAAAAATAAACATATTTGACAAGAGTGTATTTCAATCACAAGGAACCTATAAACAGTGCATCATAGTTTAAGCCCAGACAGCAACTAAGCACCACTCAGCTGCTCACTCTCTTCTTCTGGTGGGATTCGGGAGAAAATTGCAAGAGTGAAAGTAAGAAAACTCATGGGTTGAGATACAGACAGTTTAATAGGTAAAGCAAGAGCCACACGCAAAAGCAAAGCAAAACGAGTAAGTCATTCACCACTTCATGGGTAGGAAGGTGCTCAACCATCCCTAGGAAAGCAGGGCTCCATCCTAATGGTGACGTGGGAAGAGGAACACTGTCACTCTAAAAGTCCCCCCTTCCTTCTTCCTCCTGCAGCTGTCTATGCTGAGCATGATGCCATACAGTATGCAATATCCCTTGGGTCGGTTGTGGTCAGCTGTCCTGTCTGTGTCACCTCCCAGCTCCTTGTGCACCCCCAGCCTTGTCACTGGTGAGGTTGTGTGAGAAGCAGAAAAGGCCTTGGCTCTGTAAGCTCTGCTCAGCGATAAGAAAAGCATCTCTGTATAATCAACACTGTTTTCAGCACAAATCCAAAACACAGACCCATACCAGCCACTGTGAAGAAAATTAACTCTATCCCAGGTGAAACCAGCACACCCTTGAAAATCAGCATTCATTGAACTTAAACATTACAGTTAAAAACTTGCATTAAAATAGTTAAATTCCTATCTATCCTATGCAAACAAAAGAAAACAAAGCAACACCACAATCCTTGGAAAGATAATAGTATACAGTTTCTTTGTAAACTAGAGGGAAATGTTGTGTTCCTGGTCTTTCTCAATAAGTAAAAATGCTTTAGAGATCAAAGTTATCCAGCAATTAAGTAGCATACTTGAAAAAATTTAATCATTTGTTTCAGCAAACATGCTATTATAATATTCCCTATTATTTTTTTGCTCTTTTTTTTTTTGTAAGTGAGATGTCTCATCATTACAAATGACCAAGTCTTGTGGAAAAGGTGATATTTTTTGGTTTATTTTTCTCAGAGTTGCTTCAAATTGTGGTCATTGTTCAAGAAGATGGAAGATGCAAGAAGAATGCATTACCTGCTGGGTTGTGCAGAGTGGCAGTTTTTCCCACTCAGAAATCACAGCTCGGTGTCTGTATGAGTTTATTTGTTAAAGCACATAAAAAAGCAAAATCTTTTACTTAGACTGGTCATTCTTTTCTTATATATAAGTTGAATAGCTTTTCAAAGGCCTCACTATCATTAACTTAATGTGGAATATCAAGAGCAGCAAGTCTCGATATTGCTAATCTCATTTTTCTAGCATTAACAAAGCATTGAAATATCTACAATTCTGTTAAAATATAATCATGGTTATCAGCTGCATATGGATCTTGTTAGCCCTAGGTAGTAATCTCTCTGCAACAGTTTCTGTTGTATCAATTCACATGCAAAAAACATGTGAAACTCACAAAATTATTGATTTGTTTTTTTTTTTTTTTTTTTTAAGGTTTCACTATTCAGGATGACACACCTTATCGAATGCATGACTACCTCCGTGTTGTTATGACAATATATGCTCAAACATGGTGTTTGTATTTTTTTCTAATACTATGAAATATTTGTACTCAAGAGTACCCCAAAACAACAGGAACACAAGTTAAGAGAGTCTTTTACATCATTTGTGACCTTGAAAATTACCCTGAAAGTATGAGGATTTATAGGTTTCTCTTGTTTATATTCTTATTCTTCTTATCTTGATACATCTTTCAAAACTCTGAATAGGATTTAAGTGGAGGGTCTACTAGTCCTGAGTACGGAGAAGAATATTTTTCTTGCCACTTAAGCTGGAATGATAAATTGAACCAGAAACTGATATAAAGTATGAATAATAAATATGGCACAACAAGGACTGAATCTCAAAAGAGATGAAACCTAAACTCCAGGACAAAATAAAATTGTAAATATTATTGTGATAAAGATACCCTCTTGAGATCTACTGGGTTTTGCATTAAATGTTTCACCTTGCATATAAATATAAACAAGACTGTAAAAAATGCTTATTTATCTGTTTTACAAGTGTGGCCTTTATCTCAGATGACAATAACTCAAATCCTCATAGGGGAAACAACAAGAATAAGAGCACAGATAACAGACCTTCAGAGCACTGTCTTAATAATTGCATCAAATACAGTACACTCAGAATTTTTTTTTAAAAAGAAGACTCTAGGATATTTTCTTCTTTTAAACATGCCAGCAACTACAACTAGAGGAAGCATCCAACTTTATTTTTGGCCTTGAATTATACAATTTTATTTAACAATTAAAAAGATAACTCGTGCAATTTGTAATTCCAAATTAAGTCATTATGAGAAAGAAAAAGTGAAAGCTTGTCTCTCAGAAACGGTCTCTCCTGTAACTCCTACATGAACTTCTCTCTCCATGTTCTGCCAGGAGTCTGCTCCAGCATGGACTTTTATGATCCAACTATTAGAGATGCCTTTGCCCAAATTAAGATCCAACTGAGATCATATGCCGAAGTCAAATAGTACAGATTTTATTGAATTATAAATGTGAGTGAGAGAGAGAGAGACAGAAATAGGAAAAAGAGAAGAGTATGGGAGAGAAAGACAGTGACAGAGAGACAGATTAAGTAGAAAGACATCACCATTCTGTGGATCTTGATGGCATCCTGTTGGTCCTCTTCTTCTGGGGTCCCATGAAACATAGAGTTCAATGGGTTGATACATGTTCAGGTATACGTGGTAACACCCAGGCAGAGAGGGCGTGGGGATGGAGTTTTACAACTGAGCCAGTTTGTGTAAAGGAAAACAACTAGCAGGATAGAAAAAACCATCCTGGCTCTGCTGGGTCTGCTTCTTATCAGCCTCTGGTGGTGGATGTTCACCCCCTCTGACTTATGTGGACCAGAGGGTTGGCCACCAGACACCCAAAACCTCTCCTTCTCCCTCTTGGTTGGGAGGAAAGAGCATGCAAACCTGGCCTCAGCAAATGAGGCTGTGGGCTGTGGCCTCTCCCTGCTGGACCCAGCCTTGTTTAACTCTCCTTAGGCCTGAGATAACTGAACAATCGTACCACCCTTATCTTATGTTGAGTTCCTGTCAGGTGGCTTAACCCACAGTCCAAATTTCTGAAACCAAAGACACATACTCGGAGAGGACGGACCTTGGTGGTCCCAGCTTCTTTGTACAGTTTGCCTTAGTGGGCACAATCCTTGATTGATCTTAATAGTGTTTAAGAAAAGTATGATTTTTAAGTCTCTTACATGGATTTCCCACAGAACCACAGCTTCCTTCAGACATTCACCTGGGCCAGCATGGGGTTCTCCATGGGCTGCAGGGGGACAGCCTGCTTCACCATGGTGTTCACTGTGGGCTGCAGGGGAATCTCTGCTCCAGTGCCTGGAGCACCTCCTCTGCCTCCTTCTTTACTGACATGGATGTCTGCAGGGTTGTTCTTCTCATATATTCTCCCTCCTCTCTTCTCTGTGTGCAGTTTTCTCATGTGCATTAACTTTTTTCCTTTCTTAAATCTGTTATCCCAGAGGTGCTACCGCTGTTGATGATGGGCTCAGGCTTGGCCAGTGATGGATCTATCTGGAGCTGTCTGGCATTAGCTCCGTTTGACGTAGGGGAAGCTTCCAGCAGCATTTCACAGAAGTCACACCTCTAACCTCCCCATTACCAACACTTTGCCGTGCAAACCCAATACAGCTGTAAATCCAAAAGAAAATACAATATTAATACTGATGAGTTTCTAACAGCTTTGCAATGTTGCTAGAACATATCTGCAATATTTTCCAAATGGAAATGGAAAAATAGATGAGAGAAATTTAGGAATCAAGCCCCAGTAAAGCTGTCTGGAGGAATCATATTCCAGGTGGCGATGATAAATGCTTCTGTGACACCTTTGAGAAGACACAAAATAGGGAAGAGTTTTAACACTCTCCTCATTTTGCAAATATATGTAGGTGGAACACTAAAGTTTGCATAAGAACAGTTCATGTTCCACTTTTCTAAGCCAAGACAATCAAAACAGCCATATGTTCAATTAAAACAAAGTAGTAAAGGAATGATAAGAGGTAAACAGTTATTAACTTGTCAGTAACTTTATTAATCACTCACTGTAAGAAGATGAAAATCAAATGGTATTCCATAAAGACAATCAATTGTATAATAGCCTGCAACAAATGTTGATGAACTGTTAAGATGCTTATATCATATATGATTAAGGAATAAGTGATGAGTAACAAATTTATCAGCCTAATCTCAGTACGCATAGCCTGAGGTGCATGCATGTGTCATGGTTTAACCCCAGCCAGCATTGAAGCCCCACACAGCTGCTCACATGCTAGTGGTACCAGGTAGAGAATTGGAAGGGAATAAAATAGGGAACTCGTGGGTTGAGATAAAGACAGTTTAATAGGGAAAGCAAAAGCTGTGCACACAAGCAAAGAAAAACGTATAATTAATCGACTGATTCCCATGGGCAGGCAGGTGCTGAGCCATCTCCAGGAAAGCAGGGCCCCATCATGCGTAACAGTGACTTGGGAAGTCAAACGCCATAACTCCAAACATCCCCCTTCCTCCTTCTTCCACGCACTTTATATATTGACCATGATGTCATATGGTATGAAATATCCAGATTTCACAGATTTCACAGAATATTCTGAGTTGTAAGGGACCCACAAGGATCATCGCATCCAAATCTTAAGTAAATGGCCCTTTGGTTACTTGGAGTCGCCTGTCCTGATTGTGTTTCCTCCCAACCTCCCATGCACCCTCAACTTCCTTGCCAGTGTGGCAGCATAAAAAGCAGAAAAGACTTTGGCTCTGTGCAAGCCCTGTTCAGCAGTAACAAAAACATCCGTGTTATCAACACTGTGTTCAGCACAAATCCAAAACACAGCCTCATACTAGCCACTCTGAAGAAAATTAGTCTAACTCATCCAAAACCAGTGCAGTATTTCACGTAATTGATTCTGAAATAAGACAAGACAGAATTTTTCAGTAACGTGCCATTTGACCTACGCATCATCCTCAGGGGACAACAGTGGCATAAGATTCCTCAGTTGAAACAAGAGAGTCCTGTAATGAGAGACCAGGATGTGAGACCCTTCTCAGATCTAAAATCTGTTTTCTATGTTTTTCTACAAAAATAGGAATTCTCTTTTCCCTCCTCTTGAAACTGGCTTGCATTTCAGCCAAGAACATAACAGTCATGGCATCAGCTGGTGCACAGGCAAGAGGAAATGCTGGGTGTATCCCAGCTGAACATGAAGTCAATTACTTGTCACTGACTTATTTAATAAAAAAACCTCTCTGTCTGCTTTGGTATGGGAATGAATAGGAATGTCCTTTATTCTTGAAATAGTTGTTCTTAAGCAACGATCTGATAAATATAGGTAGTAGAGGTTCATAACTCCATATCTTGCAAGTAAACCAATTCATTAATATTTTTCAAGTTGTGTTAAGGAAGACATTTAGTGCAGTTAGCTCTGTGAGCAACTGCAGTGTGACTCAGAGACACAGCAGGAGACAAGGACTTCGCAGGAAGACCCCAGACTATCAGTGCATAGACTGTAAGAGTATAAAAGCCCAGGGAGTCTTTTGTTCAGGGTCCCTCCCTGGAGGCACCAGCTCAAGATTTGCTGCGCCATGATTAAATTATTTTAAGGATCCAGAGGTCTGAGATGCCATTATGGGAAACGGAGAGTCAAGCCATTAAGGAAACCTTGTCCAACTGTGTGGGTGTGGTGTATGTAGGAAGTCAAGTGAGGCATTCCCTGGAGCTCACTGGAGCTCCCCAGTGTGAAGGGGCTTCACTCCCAGCACTGAAAGTCTCTGGTGGTGCAAGTGTGACTGCCAGAGGGTCTTCTGAATGGTCAGACACAGAAGTTTCCTTAAGAGTTGAACAAATAGCATGAGGACAATAATTGTACTCAGCACTGAAGGTCAATAATGTTCTTACATTAATATTTAAGAATACAAAGAGGAAAGTCCACCCTACAAAAATTGTTAACAGCTTGAGCATTTTTGAGTCTATCAATACAGAAAAAATATAAGCATTATAAAAATTATAAAAATATAAGATGCTGTGAAATTCTATTATATGTTGGAGTTTTTTGGGTGGAAATAAATTTTGCCAACACTTCAAAGGCTGGTCATGGCTTACTTATACTTGCTTTGTCTAATGAGCTGCATTGGAACAGTCTACACAGAAAGATGGATTTATGCTCAGAGTAAACCTTCTTGACAAATTCATTTGGGTAGACTCTGCTGGAGCTAGTCATTGAATAAGCAGGTTTTTTCAGAAAGAAAAAGGTTTACAATAGTCACTAAAGTAATATATCTAAAGAGATTAATTAAAATCCTCTACCAGAAAGCTTAATGTTCTTGTTAGCGTAAGTTTAGACCTTTGTCTTGGACATTATTAGACTAATTGGAAAAAATTCTATCATCATGTTTTCTTCTTGCTGTTTTCCCAGGGAAGAATGCAAAGAAATTTTTATTAAACACTTATGTAAAAAATATTTACATTCTGCAGACTTAAAATTTTTTGATCAGTACAGTTCATTTTCATGATATGTCTAAACCAGTAGTTCAAGAATGTTAAGATTTTACAATCAGTAAGTATCTAAACACTATACTCAGTGTTTATGCTGAATGTTTAATTGAAAAGCTCAGTTATTGATTTTTTAGGATTAAATAATAGTAAAGAGGTCATCTACAAGCTGCAGATAGGAGGTGTGCTCTTCTGACCCAGTGTTGTACAAGTAAACTAGGTGATGTTATATTTCACAGGCTGAACGAATCCAGCATATTACTGTCAGCCCCAATTATTTCAAAATAATAAAAGCCCCATAAATCTTTAAACTTGGTGTGTGTGTGCGTGTGCGTGTGCGTGTGTGTGTGTGTGTGTGTGTGTGTGTGTGTGTGTGTTTGTTTACTGCAGGGTATTCGTTTTGTGTGGTTTTGGTTTTTTTTGTTTGGTGTCCTGGATCCAGCCAGGACAGGCTTCTTTTTTACAGCAGCCAGGAGGGGCACGGCAAGGACCCTGAGGTTGTTCTATACCACCCCACACCATGCACAGTAGGGTCACTTCTTCCTGTGTTTTGCCAGAAGTGTGTGGTCAGGTAGCACTGGGTTCTACATGGCAAACAATCATGTGGGAATCATTCACCTCTCTTGTACATTCTACTATTAGAGTTATTTTTTGTCTTTGTTATTTAATTGCTGCTTCCAGCAGATTGGTCTTATCTCAAACCATGATCTTTGCGTTTTCATGCCTTCCATTCACCTCTGCACTCCACCATAGGATCAGGAGGGGGGAAGTGAGCAAGCGGCTCGTGGCCTGGGGTTTTTCAGCAGGAAGAAAAAACTGGGGAATGTGCTTCCTAAACCACAATATTTGGGTTTTTTGGTTTGGTTTGGTTTTTTAAATTACTATGTGAAAATATGAGGGCAGATTATTTGTTGTGTTTTTTGGTTCACACTTGAGGCAGTTTTCAAGCTTTCTTTTAGTGTCTTGAGAAGTAGAACTTTCAAAATGTATGTCAGACTAATCTTTCAGGTAGTATGACTCCAGAAGCTAATGAAGGTTGAATCTCTTTGTTCATTGGATTTTCCAGACTACAAGATGCTGAAAGATTGTTCATTACCTTTTTGAAATATTGGGGTATTCACTTGAAACATTTGGTGCAAATCGCAGGGAAATACAGCAATAAACTCTTTTCTGTACCAATCATACTAACTAGAACAATCTGAGTAAAACAGCAATTTATTCAGCTGTTATTTTTCACAAAATGTATAGATAGTTGATATCCTTGAAGCCTCTGCTTTTCTGCCAGATTTGTTTTAAGAAAACAATCTTTCAAAATTATTCAGAAAGGGCGCATGGATGAACCCAGATTGACCCAATCAGGAAATAAAGCTAATTACCCCTGATGTGGCACTGCTTTTGAATTCTGAACAGTTTTCAAAACATGTTCGTGAAAACCCATGAAGTGAGGATGAATGAAGATCTCCATTTGAGATAAACTGCCAGCAAGAAAAAGAGATTGCTAGCTATTTTTCAGGGAGCACCTATTGCTCGGCTTTGCACAGCTGGTTCAATAGCAAAGGATGTTCAATTGCAGCACTGCTGTTTTGTTCCAGACCGTCCAGTTCTACCTGCTACACAGCTGATGGTGTGTGACTGAGTATAGTTCTGCCACGATGACTTAAAGGCTTACCCTGGCATACTGCCCTTGTTATTGTACAAATAGAAGTGAACTCTGTGTCCACAAAATAGCTGTTATGTGAATGAAGGAAAAGTTTTACTATTGGGTATAGCACATCTCCCCATCCCCATCTGTCTTTGTGAGCTTAAAGAAAGATCCTGAGCTGTTGCTCAATACCATCACTATTCTGGTCAGGTCTGAATTCAGCCTTGATTAAAGCACACTGTTCTCAAGCCATGGATCTTTTGCTGTTTTCTCTGTTATTCTGAAGCATTGCACAGAAAGCTTAGCAGAGAAATCACCTGCCTTTGAAATGCAGGTGTTGGTGATGTTCCTGAACTGGTACAGCATTTCATTAAAGTTGACAGAGATCTATTGGATCATCAGATCAACCCTTCTGAATCAGCAGTATATTTCTCTGAAATAAAGGCTTTATCTTCTTCTGAAGCTTTAGCTTCTGTTTAATAGCACTGCTCCAAGAGCAGAATCATTAGGAAGCCTTGTCTAATGAGTCCATTCATATTCCCAGTGGAAGGAATCCATCTAGTTAAAAGAGCAACAGATCTTTTCGTATTCTGGTTAATGAATTGAGGGGTCCAGTCAAACAGCAATTAATTATGTGTAATTTAAATTCATCTGCACAAAAAGATGAGTGGTAGCTTCAAAGAAGCTGATGTGCTTGTCAACTTGTCAATGTAACCTACAGGATGGTTGATATTCACAGGGAAATACAAAAGCATTTCTGCTGTTTTGCTCCCAACAGGGACACCATCCTTTGATCAAGGACTTTGCACTGAGTTGAGCACTCTGTAGCCAGAAAAATTGTGACTTCTGCTGATAGCCGGGCATGGCTTTCTGCTTTTGGTATCTTCTGTCTTTCACAGCACAACACAAGCTTTCAAAGAGTATTTAACAGTACAAAAAATACTGAAAAAGAGTTTTCCTTGCTCTTTGCTCTGATGGTTTTATGCTTCCCTCTTGCTACTTCTTCCCCTAATATTTTCAAAGGGTTTGTCATTCCGGGCATTAAGGCCATCACTTCAGAACATCAATAGAAATAGCAAAGTCCCAGTGAAGTAGTGATTCATTCGGAAATATCTGCTTTATGGACTAGAATCTCTTGATGGTATTAGTTGGTGTATTTATTTCCAAGTTTTAAGTTAATTTCACTGCTTCCAGTGTGTTTATATAATTTTATGTTATAGAGTGGATGAGTAGAGTTACAGAGTGGATGACATTGCTTATTGTGCTTTTATAGAGTACAAAAAATTAATTGAAAGACACTTTTTTAAGGCTTCGAGTCAAATCTTGCATTCTTTCCTTTTTTTTTTTCTTCTCCTGGGTATCTGAATGCCCGGAATAAAGTGTGTTGTCCTTAGCTATATTAGTTACCCAAATATTTGCAAAGATTGATTGCAAATATTTATTGATTCAACATGTACCAGTTTGATTAAAGTAATGGTTTCCTCAGATGTGTTCCTGCAATTGCAACACCCATTAACTAAACACTTAGTCTTAATTTTTGACCTGTTATTAGATGAGTGTTGCCATAGGAAGAAATATATTTGGAAGCTATTTCTACTCTTCAGTGCTAGTACTTGCATGCTTTATTTATATAGAAGATACAGCCATGGCCCTTATGATCTTTACTGCAGACACTGGAGCTCTGTAGTGGTCTGATAAGTTGTGAGAATCAGCCATTTTTCTGAAGTAGTTATTAAACACATGGCAGCAGAATCTTAGTCTGGAAAAAAGGAGAAAGAAACAAAGAGAAATCAGAGTGACAGCTGATTATGCTAATATTGACAGTTTAACTGAGATGATGAGGTCAAAAGTTTACATAACGTTATCATAACTCTGGAAAAAGCATCAGATTTTATTTCAACACTGTGTACACAAAATGTGACCTGTGGTGTCTTAAAGAGACGCTCATCTATTAATGACTCTTTTTATATAATATATACCCAGCATTTTATATCTCTCATTCTCTGTTTTTCCATTTACGGTTTAAAACACCCACATAGCCTCAAGCTTAAACAAATATGATTTAAAGAGAAAAAAAATCCTCAGGAAAATTAGTGAAGCTGATTGACTTATTTTTATGATACGATTATTGTGAGATGCCTTTGCCCAAATTAAAGTGCAAATGAGACCATGTGCTAATGTCACTAGTACAGGTGTTATTTAACAGTAAATGTGAGGTAGAGATAGAAAGAAAAGTGAGGAGAGGGAGAGAAAAGAGACAGATTAAGCAGAAGATAACTTCTTAGTTAACCACACTGTGGATCCTGTGGTGTCCTGTTGGTCCTTCTTCACCCTGGGCTTCTCAGTGGTGGGGGAGTTCCAAGGACATTCAAAACTTTTTGGTTTTTTAAAATTTTGGCCAGTCCTGTTTAATATCTTATAGATCATCTGGACAAGGAGATTGAGTGCATCCTTAGTCAATTTGCAGATAACACTAAATTGGGTGGGAGTGTTGATCTGCTGGAGAGTAGGAAGATTCTGCAAAGAGATCTTGACAGGCTGGATGGATGGGTTCAGGCCAGTGGTATGAATTTCAACGAGGTGAAGTGTCAGGTCCTGCCCTTGGGTCACAACAACCCCATGAAAAGATACAGGCTTGGGGCAGAGCATCTGGAAATCTGCCCAGTGGAAGAGGACCTAGGGGTGCTGATCGATGACTGTCTGAACATGAGCCATCAGTGTGCCCAGGTGGCCAAGACAGCCAATGCCATCCTGATCTGTGTCAGGAACAGTGTGGCCAGCAGGCCTAGAGAAGTGATTGTCCCTCTGTACTGGTGAGGCTGCACCTTGAACCCTGTGTCATGTTTTGGGCCCCTCAGTACAAGGAAGACATAGAGGTGCTGGAGTCCAGAGAAGGGCAGTGAAACTGGTGAAGCACCTAGAGAGTGAGTCCTGGGAGGAACAGCTGAGGAAGCTGGGTTTCTTTATCCTGGAGAAAAGGAGGCTCAGGGAAAACCTTATCACTCTCTACAACCACCTGAAAGGAGGTTGTAGCCAGGTGGATGTTGTTTTCTTCTCTCAGGCAACCAGCAACAGGACAAGAGGAAATGGCCTCAAGCTGCACCAGAGGAGGTTCAAGTTGGACATCAGGAACAATTTCTTCACTGAAAGGGTGGTGAAGCATCAGAACAGGCTGCCCAAGGAGATGGTGGAGTCACCATCCCTGGAAGTGTTCATGTAATGACCGGATATAGCACTTAGTGCTATGGTTTAGTTGACGTGGTGCTGACTGGTCAAAGGTTGGACTCAATGACCCTGGAGGTCTTTTTCCAACCTTAATGATTCTGTGATAATATGATTCTTCAGTATACCATTTCCATGATGGTATATAATTGCTTCTTTAATTACCAAAGAGTTTTTGCCTCAACAATCTTGCCTGGGAGGCTTGCTCTACACTTTACTGATTCTCTTTATGAACAAAAACATTTCTTGACATCTGTTTTAATGTTATTTGTCTTTATATTCCCTTTAACCTCTTTGTCCTATTGGTTAGCTGGAAATTAGATGGAAAAAAATAACAAAATAACTAATATCAGGATACAGTTCCTGATTTCTACAGAGAACTTTAATAAAATTCCCTTTATCTGTATTATGCAGTTAAAAAATAAGCAGAGATTAATAGTACTTTCTGTCTATAATAGTACTTTCTGTAATAGTACTTTCTTTTGTACAAGCCTGGGGTTAATCTTATAATTCTCATTTCTCCACATTGTTAGCTATATATGATATTTTCATTTAAATTAGCAAGGAAGAAATATCAAAGGAAAATAACAATAAAACCAAACATAAAATCCAACAAAAAAACCAGTCCTCAAATTCCTCTTTATAATCCAGATACACTGCAGGGTTTTGCATTTTGCTCTATGCTAAAGACTGTGTGGTTTTTTTGAAACTCACTTGCATTTAATTTCTGCTTTAACTGTTTGGTTTTTTATGAGACTGTACATGGTATTTTGACATTAAAGTTGTAATAGGCCACAACTGTTTAATATTCACCCATGTGTCACAGTCTTCAAAAGACGCAGACTTGTACAACCTGTGTGCTTTGGTGGGATGACCAGAAAAGGTGGCTTAAACTACCATTGTTTGAAAAACAATCTGATCTTTGAGGTGGAGATATTTAGGAAAGGGCTGTTGTATCTAACTACCTGTATATAATTATCCTTTCTGCTTCCTTTTCCATGCTTCTCTGTGAGACAATTCAAAATGAATATTGCTGCAGAGGAGCAGAGCTGTGCTACTTCTGCTCCTGAGGATACAGCCCAGGTCCTTGTGTCATGTAACCATGTCAGTCTTACAAATGTTTTCTCAGAAGACACTTGTGTGATACAAGTGTCCACCTAATTTCCCATTATATTTTCAATTTAGGAAGCAATTTTGGCTTCCATGAAGAGCCATTTTTTGCTGTTTCAGTTGCAAAATGGCTGTATCTAGTGACACAGAGATACAAGAAAGTAATCCTGATAGTTTATTAAGTAAAGTTGAACACAGTTGACCTGGAGATAAAAATGGGTGTAAGTTCAGATATAACCATTTTGGAGACTCATTGGTGCCCAATGACTATAGCAAGACATTTAAATGGGTCCTCTATAACGCAAAATTCATCATAGAATTATAGAATCACAGAATGGCTTTGGTTGGAGAGTACCTTAAAGATTATCTGGTTCCAAACCAACTGCCGTGCGCAGGGATGTTTTTCATTAGACCAGGTTGCTCAGAGCCCTGTCCAGCCTGGCCTTGAAAACATCCAGGGATGGGGCATCCACAGCTTTTCTGTTCCAGCAAACTGTTCCAGCATCTCACCACCTACACAGTAAAAAATTTCTACATAATATCTAATCTAAACCTACTCTCTTTCCATTTGAAGCCATTTCCTCTCGTCCTGTCACTACACGCTCTTGTAAAAAGTCTGGTGCCATCCTTCTTGTAGGCTCTGGAAGGCCACAATTAAGTCACCCCAAAGCCTTCTCTCTTCCAGGCTAAACAATCCCAATTCTCCCAGCCTTTCCCCACGGGAGAGGTGCTCCAACTCTCTAACCACTGTGGTGGCCTCCTCTGGACTCGCTCCAACAGATTGATGTCCTTCCTGTGATGGGGCCCCAGAGCTGGATGCAGCACTCCAGGTGGGGTCTCACCAGAGTGGAGCAGTGGGGCAGGATCCCCTCCCTTGACCGGCTGGCCACGCTGCTTTTGATGCAGCCCAGGATCCAATTGGCTTTCTGGGCTAGGAGGGCACTCGGCCTGCTCATGTCCAGCCTCTCATGCACCCCAAGCCCTTCTTGGCAGGGCCGCTCTGGATCCGTTCATCCCCCAGCCTGTGTTGATACAGGGGGTTGCCTTGACCCAGCTGTAGCCCCTTGCACTTGGTCCTGTTAAAACTGATGACATTCCCACCAGGCCACTTCTTGAGCTTGTCCTTGTTTATTCATTACATATATTATTAAAATATCTTTTGGGCTGAGATAATAACTTAATAATGCTCTTTGGAAGACTGAGGCACTCCCATAAAAAGAAAAGAAATTGTCAGACACAATGGAGAAGGCAGAGTCATAGCTAAAAGAAATTAATGCAGTTATGGGAAGTAACAACAGCATCTGCCTTGACACGTGAGGATATATAAAAATTCAACATCAAATTCTGCACTGAATATATCACCTCATCAATTACAGAATGTTTCAGTCCTGGGATTGGGGAAAACATGCAAATAGCATGAAGTAGCTCTACTGTCTTCCACTCCATGAAAGTTGCTGCAGTACAATATTTACTATACTTACTACATTTTGTAATTGTCATTCTGATTTTCACACCCTTGTGTTTTAGTCCAAAAGATTATATCAGTTCTTTCTTGTCCTAAGAAGAAAGAACATTCCCCTGAAACAAAAATGTTTTTCCTTTGAATCACACTTTTGTTCAGTATCGTTGTTCAGTCACAGATCAGAAACTTCTGTGTATCAATGAGAGAGTATCCAAACAAGCACAGTTCTATTAATTTACCAATATAAGTATTTCAAATTTGGACTTCAGAACAACTATTCATCTATTTTATTACACAACCTGTATTATATATTTTAGATTTTTGTCTAATCTGTTCACTCTGCTTATATGTGGAATCTAATATAAAAATATTCAAGAATTATCTGGACACAATCCTGCAATGTGCTCCAGGATGACTTGAGTCAGGAGGCTGGACCAGATGACCCACTGTGGTCCCTTCCAACCTTTCCCATTGTGTGATTCTGTGATTCTATGAATATAGCTTATCTAACCTTGGAATATATGTTTGTTCATATAAGCCACAAGGTTGTTTACAGTCGCTTAGACCTGTAATATTAAAGGCTGGCAACTCCCCTGCCCTAAAAGGCCTAGAACCACATGATATATACACACAACTAAAACTTTTTCGCAGTCTGGTAGCTGCAGGATGAAAGGTTAAGCAGTAATTGAAAATAGTAGGCATAAAGCACAACCAGTGCAGAATAGAAGGGTTTTCATTTATTTAGCATAGCTGTAACTAGAAGCACTATTTAAAAGCAAAGGAGAATCATGCCCAGAAACTTCTGGTAACAATCCCTGACCTAATATAAATTTTCCCAGCTCCATTGATTTCAATAGAGGTAGAAAATTTACAGCAGTGAAAGCTGTAGGCCATTTTATTACCCTGATTCTGTTCTTGCCTGGGTGCAGCAAGGATGGATATCATACACCCTGGTTTATCTTTCACCTTGTAGAAGATGAGTTTGTTCCCAGATAGTTTTAACGTGCTTCGCTCATGAAGCAGCAGTAGGACTGGTGAAGAACAAGGAACACTTCACCCATTGCAAATGCTGTGCATTCTCGCTTCATCTGTATATGTGAGGCTACTAGTGAGGGAGAGCCGAATATAAGCAGAGACATGAGCAGCAAATAGTTCTGGAAGAGATCATCTGCATGGCCTCTGGGGGTCTAAGAAATTATGAAAATCCATCCTTTCTCTACTTGCTATTACATCGTTTTAATTGATGGGATTCAAAAGCAGTTTGAAAGTCTCAGGACACTTTTCTGCATAGGTTTGCGTGTCATATCATATTTTCTCATAATTTATTAATTTTAATTCATAATTTAAATGAGAACATTGTAAAACATGGCTCTAACTGAAGCTGTTGAAAAATCAGTATTCTCTATTTTTTTCCTTTGTTCAGCTCTCTGCACCACAAATCTGACATAAAGGTAGAGGAAACTTAAAGGAGGGGAAGTTTTTTGGCAGACAAAGATAAGATACAGCAGAACAAAATAACATGAGTTTGCATCTAGGAGTCATATTCTTTAAAAAAAAGTTAACAGCTTTTATTTGCAAAAATTTGCTGGTAACCAAAGGAAGGGGACAGAAACAGGTTCCTGGCAATCCAAGAAATATGTGACAAACTCACCTATGCATCAGCTCAACAGCCCTTGGCAATGCATTTTGAATTGATGGTGAGACACCAGGTGGGCAACTTCAATGAAGCCGAACATATAGGAATATTTAGGAATACGTTTAAACAGTTGTGCGTGACAATATAGGAAACAGTTATATGGAACAGAAAAGAAATATATAGAAACAGTTAATGGAACAGAAAAGACACTTCATGATCTCCTCACGACCTCTTCTTATTACACAAACACAAAAGGATACTGAGTAACACTGAATGATGGGAGATTAGAAAACATTATTTTCTGCAACATAATTAGCCAGCAATACTTATTATCCCCAATATCAGCAAGAGTAAGTGCAACAGTTAATAAAGCAGTCAGGTGCTTAAAAATGCACCAACATTGATTCCAAGAGGATTTGGAAAAGAAACACAGAAATATTGTAATAAATCCCCACTGATGTAGTTTATGATCCTCTGAAAGCATGATCTCTGGAAAATAGCTTTGCATACAGTCGGTTATGCTACCTACATCTGCCTGCAGTCTACCTTACGGGGACATACAAAATACACAGGTTGCCTGTGAGACATCCCAGTGTATCTGGCAATATGCAAGAACCCCAGGTGTGCTCCAGCACAGGGGATCTCACGTTCTTTAAAGGTGTTTGCTGATCAACATGAGCACCCAACTTGAGTGCTCTATCAGCAGCCATGGAGGTGCGATCCATGAGCTACATCAAACAGTGGCTTTTGCGCATTTCAGCAGATATTAGATATCATTAATTTATGGCATTTTATAACTTTTGTGAATTCAGATGCCATGACCTCAGGAGGATTTGAAAAACAGACATTTTTTTTTCTGGTTAGCTGAGTTAAGAAGAGAGATTAAACTGAAATATCTGTACCAAAAGAAAACAGAAAAAAAAACCCCAAACCACTTTGGAAGCAATAGAAATCCTTTTGATTTATGGCATAAGCCGTTTTCTGTCATTGGATTGTTTTCTGCACATGGTTCAGGATAGCAGGTGGTGCTAGTACAATAAACAGGGCTGATCTGAATGAGGGTAGCCACACCTTTGTTCGTATGAGCAAAATCCAGGGTCTGCTAGTTAGCTGCAGTTAGCCAAGCTCAGTCATTTTTCTGATGAGGGCCTCTACATCTGTCAAAGCACTGTATTTGGTCACATTTTCTTTTGTTTAATTTTAAACCTCTCTCATCATCTTCACTTTCTCATGTCGTTTTTTAATCTGGCTGAAAGGATATGCAAAAGAAAGGACTTTAAATTAATTTTTTTTAGAAATGCTTAATGTAGATGGTGCATAAGGGCAGATAGAATTCAATTTGGGTAAATGTTAGCTAATACATACCTGCAAAAAAATTGTCTGAATTTCTTGTGCATTCTAAAAGGCTTTGGTCCTGGTTCAATAAGTATTTGCGTGCTCCCGAGAGGATAAAGCCCTTCATTCCCTTGTCAAGAGTTAAGGATTCTCTTTCTACTCAATCAGCAATGAAAAGAACTTAACATGGATCTCTGACCCCTCTTAAGAAGAATGTGAGTGATTGTTCAATGAAGACCACTTCCTGGTGTATTGTAGCAAACAGGTTGCTTGGACGAATTATATGCATTGAAAAATGGCATATAAATACCATAATCCTGTTATACAAAGCAATATTACAAGCTGGGTAGGCGCTGAGTCCCACATTCATAGGACCACTTCAAAAGATTTAATACTAGAATTTCAGAGAAGGTTAATGAAAGCAGTAAATGATATGCTAGAATTTGCAGGAAACAAGGCACCACAAAGAGCAAGTCAATCCACTCCACCCTCACTGTGCCTTTTTTATGATGGCAGCAAAATAGTCAGACTGACCATTCCCCTAGACAGAGAGAATTTAAAGTCACTATTGGTGATTTTATTACATCGCCCTCTGCAGTCTTCAGGATTGCACTCTTGGAAGCTGGCCCAGAAAAGGAAGGCAACTGCAAGATTTCTGTGCTGGACACTTCAGCTAGACCAGGAGCCTGGTATTATTGTGAATAATCACTCTCAGCAAAATCCTACTTAGTAGAATATAGACAGGAGCTGCATTCTCTTAGTGCTGCAAAAAGCCAGTTTACATCTTTCCCCACCTTTTTCCCTTGGGCAAATACGGATTACTGAAGTACAAAGACAAAGGCTGGATACTGAGTTTGGCCAAAATTTGGCCGTCTTACAAAGTTCTTTTGTTTCTTACATGTTTCAGCATAGAATGAACCGTTGGAATTCCTTTTACCGCTTACACACTATTTTTATTAGCTGCAGATATTTCTGCAAAATACTCCTCTCTGGCCGAACATGGCAAATGAGGTTTCACCATTTCCAGATGTATTTATTCACATTACGAGTGGAAAGTTCTATATCTATACATTTATTTCAGTATGTGTAGTTTATTTCGTAGTTCTGAGTGTACAGAAAAAATAGAGTAATTATCGTGCTAGAAGACATGCCAAAGATTAAAACTTTTTGCTGGGATTTCAATTCAATTTGGTTTCTTAATGCTTATAAGGAGGTTGTTATGGTTTTAAATGAGATCTGTTGCTAACAGCAACTGTTTCCGTAATTGTAAAATCTGTAAAATAGACAGTAAGATTTTACAGATCTTACAAAAGATCTGTAAAATAAGCTGCTTGAAAATTTATAGCATATAATATTTTATTAATACATTCAAATCTGAGAAATCATTAATAATTTGGAATATGAAGCAATATTTTTCTATATGTGCATGATATGTATTAAAAACAATATATGCAATTCTCTTAATAGTATCGGAATGGAAAATTAGTCTAAAATGATATAGTGACTTAGTCCACTACTGCATTTCTTGACCTCTGTATAACACAATTGAAATCTGGATTAGATAGGAAAGAATTACTGTGGATGATTCAACAGAGCTCTTTGCTGGCATGTGAAAACCAAGGTTTATTAGCAGGGTTGTAGTTGTATAGTCATTGAAGTGTTTATAGTTCGTTCATCTCCAGGTGCAATTACCATATCTAAACTCACACATATTAATTGGTTTTATTACAAACTACCTTTCCTCTCCTAACAAATAAAATTCACTTATTATATTGTCTTCATCATGATTACGTTTTTAAAATGTTATAACAAAATATAGAGAACTCTAGAGTGCTACTTGAGCTGATTTTTCAAAGCTCCTTGAGGTCACCAGATAAGTGAAACTGAGTAAGTATAAAATAATAATAATTATTATTATTATTATTACACAGAAAATATAGGCAAGACTGAGTACAGTAGATGTATACATATATGTCTATATTTCTGTGCTAGTGGTGTCTGAATTACATGTAATTGCATTTCAGGATTATTTCATTCTATTATAAAAACAAATAGAAGGCTATTATTTTCCTAAACCACATTTCACTTGGAAGTGCGTTTCTATAACTACAAAAAAAAAAAAAAAAAAAAAAAAAAAAAAAAAAAAAAAAAAAAAAAAAAAAGG
>VZTD01003862.1:331152-525441 GCA_013397725.1 Rhagologus leucostigma
AAAAAGTAGAGCTAGGCCCTAAAAGTGTGAGTTTATTCTAGCAGGAGATGACATGGAAAATTAAAGTTGTAGTACTTCATTGAGTTTCAACTGGGAAAAGATGTGCATGAAAATTCTGTAGAGTTTCTGTTGCTAACATCTCTCCAAAATCTCCAGTACTGTGTAAAGGATGGGATGTATTTTTCTCAGAGACTTAATACTGGAAGCCACCCATTTCAGACTGGAAGATCTCTGTAGATTTATAGAAATCTCCACCTTAGACTCTCTACAAGAAGATCCAGGACCAAAATGACGGAATCGCTGTTTTAATCACTTCCTTTGCTGTGATGCCGTGTTAATTAGAGAATTCCTGTTCTAAGGTGTTCCCTGATCTCCTTAAGAGAGATATTTTTTATCAGCATGGAAATTATAGTACTCTTGCTTCTCTCAGGCTCAGTGGAATGAATTTAAAAGATATGTGAAGAT
Organism: Rhagologus leucostigma; assembly: GCA_013397725.1. Classification (NCBI taxonomy): domain Eukaryota; kingdom Metazoa; phylum Chordata; class Aves; order Passeriformes; genus Rhagologus; species Rhagologus leucostigma. Next base: position 331,618 of record VZTD01003862.1, read on the forward strand.
CTGTAAATCTATAGGAGTGTAAAAATCTAATCTTAAAGAATTTCTGCAATGGCTGCAGTTTGAACAGGACTACATTTAAAGCAGACATTTCTAGTTACGTAGTATGCCACCACACACAGTTCAGAAGCTGACCTAATCCAGAAAGATTTTACAGCTGGTGTTGTATGCCTTGTCACAGCTGCTTTGCTGCATTGTTAAAACCAGTGTGAGCATCTTTAACGTGGCAGCAGTACCATCGTGTGTAACCACAGAATGTGTACATAGAGATTGATCTGATCCAGCTGCAGATGTATGAGTGAAACATGCACCTCTAAGCTAATTACTGTTATCAATGGAGAAAAGTAGACACATGGAGAGATTTATTAGACTGAACTGCTGACTAAAAGACACTGACCACAAGGGACAGGAGTCTGCATACCTACCTTAAATCAAGGCTTCTAAATTCTGGTGCTGCATTAGAACAGAAAAATCCCATTCACACTGCTTAATGGATCAGAAAAAGATAAAGTAGGTTCCGCTTAAGACTTCACTACTTAGAGTTTCACACCAAACCCAAAGAGAAAGCAGTCAGAATGTCAGGGTGGAGGTCTTGAGACAGCAGATATTCCTGAGAATAGTAAAATGTCTGAAATTATGCTATTGCAGGAAACATTCAGGCATAGAACAGGTAATATAGCTGTGTGCCTTACAAATTTCATAGAACAGGATAAATACCTGGCTGGAAAGAGTCCACACAATCTCCATATACATCTCTAAGCGTAGGAATAAAAATATGTTATTTTTCTCTCCATCTTCTAGGTCACTGGAAGGAAATTAAGCATTCAGCTTTGACAGAGATCTAAGGAGGGAACTAAATTTAACAGAACGGCAATAGATGCCTGTAGCTGTCTGGAGAAATCCTAGTAAAATGTTACAGGGGGAAGAGGAGGGAGACACTATCTCAAGACTTCAGATATCTCTATGTAGGAAAGCAGTCTATATCGCAAAACAGAAGATGATGGTCTCAAATTCTGGTTAAATACTTCAAGAATACCTATAATTGGCAGGCCCCATCATACAGCATTAACTCAAGAGAAGTTTATCCATGAAATCTTGTCTGAGTAATTTTAAAATTTTCAATTAAAGCAATAATCTTTTACTTTCCAAATGATTAAACTAGAGAAGCAGGCTTATCTATTTCTGTGGAGCAAGGCTTCCAACCTTAAGACAGACCCACTATACAATGTACAAAAAGACAACCTTCTCCTTAATGGAAGCAGAGGTAAGAGTTTTGATGGCAGAACCTGCAGAACTCAGTGACCTCTCACCAAGATCAAGTACAACAGCACATAAACCTGAGCATATTCATGAACAGTAAATTTTTAAAAATTATTGAATTGATTTATTTATGTATTTATTTATTTAGTTGCTTATTTATTTATTGAAAGAGGATCCTCCCAGGACTCAACAAGCAAGTCATGTTTCAAAACTGCACTGGGAAGCAGATGGCTGAATATGACTCCAGAAAATGATAGACAGAACTCCATGTAGCCAGAAGATAAAACTGCCTGCCCAAGTGCTGGAATTTAATGTGTAGAATATAATTACTAGCTCTCAGTAGTAATCATTAACACCTTGAACTTATATGCCTGGGTATGTGATCTGAGTATGTTCAGTCTCTTGGTTTGCCTGTTTGATTCCACAATAACACTTATAAATGTTTTGGTTAACTTCACACAGCTTTGTCATAGAAACAGATATTTCAAAAGTAAATGTCTGAGGAAAACTCATGAGGCAGAAGGGAGAAATCTGAATAACATCTCTAGGGAAAAAAACAAAAAAGAGAGCATGGGGTTTAGCCTAGGTAGAAAGATATTCAAGGATCAGGCTTTTGGGGCTATTACATATTCTCTGTGATTCTGAACTGTTTAAGAATTTTAGTATTCCCAAAAATCTATGAAGCTTGCAGAAATTCAAGAGCACAAATATTTCGGGAACTATTCTTGTCTTAGATCAGTGTTGGGGTAGTCAAAGAGCAATACAATATTTTCAGTAGCAGTTATCTTCTTATTGGCTAGATGTTGTGGGCTTATGGTCAATAATTATATGTTAATTAATAATTAATGTTTTCTGCAGTAATTTTACAGCAATCTCAGATTGTCTTGACAGACAGCATGTATGCTTTGTATGTCAGCTACACACTGCAATAATCCTTTGGCTTTGTGCACGTTGTTCTGTCAAATTTTTCCTAAATATTTTCACAGCAAAAGCAGTTGGTAGAGTTCTATCAGCAGAAATTCATTGCAGAAATTTAGAGCACCTGCAGGGAACTGCCTTTTCCCTCATTATATACCATACACTGACAAAGTCTTAGAATCATTTGTCTCATAAGTCCTGCCAGCATCTTTTCAGTACTTTCAAGTATTTCTCAAAGCCTTTCCAGTACTTTCAAAAACTCCATCCTTCACCCACTCATCATCTACACTGTGTTTCATTCCTGCTTTTACACAGCACTTATGTGTTGAAAGAGTCCAGTCTTGAATATAGGTCAGTGCAACCTCTAAAAAACAGAAAAAAGAATAACTCTTACCAGAAAATAATACCAACACTACAACAAAAGTACCCAGAGAAGTACTGCAGGTGTCACAGAACTACTGGAAGTAGGAGGTAACTCTGGTATGGTACAACTCAAATGCTGTCACAGAAGCAGATCTCTTACCAAGCAGCTGAGAAGAACTGATTAGAAAGAATACATGTTGCCCTCTAAAAGCTGCATGTGCTTGTGTAAGTCACTTATATGTTTAAAGGGTACCTCAAATATTTAGTAGGTCACTGTGTGAAGACCCTGTCACTAGAAGAAGATATTGTGAGATACGTGCTGAAGGGTACTTCTGGATTGTGCTTAGCATGTTTGATTCTTGTGCATTGGTTACAATGAAACAAAACAAAACGAACAAACAAACAAAAAACCCAACAAAAATCCCCCAAAACCAACAACAACGAAAAAAACCAAACAAAAAACCCCCAACAAAACCCAAAAAAACCCCACCAAACTGATAGAGAATATAAAACCCAGACACTTGATTTTTAAACTCCAAATCTCCAAATCATATACAATTTCTTAATGTAATACATGACATAGTTCTTGTCAGCCCTTTGTTCTTGTTGATCTCTACAGGACACAAGGGGCAATGGAAGCAGGGAAATATTTCTATATCACCTCATCTTGATCTGAGAAAGTAGTGGGCTGATGGAGCAATTTTTTTAAGAATGTACTTAGCTCATTGAGTGCAGCCTCAGTTGCAAATCCCTAAAACATTCCACAACTGAACGCTTTTTTTTCCCTTGTTCTGAAGCAGCTAGTGTTTTCCACTGCCAGAGGTCTGATACTGGATTTAGCAGATCAGGGAATTGCTTTAGGTTGTCCCTTCCTCTGTTAGAAAATGTTAGTGCCAGGCTGTCTGTAGAAATTGTATTAATCATCCTGCCAGTTCTCTTTAGGCAGAAAAGGTTGAAATAAAAGCATAATTGACTGAGAAAAGGAAAAAAAGTAACATTTTCTGGTATCGTAGCTTTCAGACTCTCATCATGCTTTTCCTATCCTTCTGTGAAAGTGATGAAATTTTTATTTCAGATCTGATTATCGTTACTGACATAATGTCAGGTGGCTAAAGGTAACAGCTGGGAGAAGAAAGGCATCCATTACATTTGCATTCAGACTATCATTCGGGTTGTAGAAATCTGTAGCACTTCAGGGCTAATTTCTGCAGTGATGTTAACTAAATAGAGAAGCAGATTTGTGAAATTTCCATGACAATTCTGTAGCAGTAAATGCTGCATGATTATAACAGCAAGAAACATCATACATGTATTTTAAAGCATTTTGTTATTATTTGGTTTTATATCCAAGTAATAAATCACACGGTTAAAATTTGTTAGACTAACCAGTAAACATATAGCAAATTTAATATTTGCTATGCAGACTCACAAAAGAAGAATTTTTTTCTTGCTGGCAGGATGTGGTAGCAAGCTATTTCCCACAACATGGGATAAACTTATTCTCTTCACTGCAGTCGTTGTTTTGTTCAGACATCTTTATTCATGTGTATGTATACTCCATTATTTACTTATAGATACATCACAAATCACCACAAGAACTTAATAGAAAATTATCCTGCCAGAAAATACAATTTGTCAATAATTAAACATGGAAACAAAAATATTAGCACTGTTATAACAAAGTCTTTCAATGCTAACAAAATTAAAAACACAGGAAAAAATAAAATTCAGTTTTAGTGAATTCATCTGAATGCTTCAATTGAAGTGTTTCAAGCTGATATTGTTGTGTGTCAGATTTGTATTGTTTCCTATATGGCGCTAACATGTAATATTAAATCATCAACTGATAAAATAAAAGCTTTTCAAATGGAAACCTTTAAATACTTTTAGTAATTAAAATTAGTATTTTCTTCCAGGATGTCTGAATTACTTATATTCCCAATATTTACTCTGACATGCACAAATGCTTATTTCTTGGCCATGAAAAATCAAGTACTGAAAACATCTACATGAAAAATGCTAGGTAAAACGGAGATGTGGAGCAGCTGCTGTTTTTCTTAGGTAGTATGTGAAATGAAGGTTGGAATATCAGGGGTTTTTCCTCTATCACTTCGTTTCACTGCTTGCATTGATACAGCTTATGCCTTCACAGAATCACAGAATGGGTAAGGTTGGAAGGCACCCCATGGGGTCATCTGGTCCAACCTTGCTGCTCAGGCAGGGCCATCCCAGAGCACACGGCACAGGACTGTGTCCAGACAGCTACAGAATATCTTCAGTGAAAGAGACTCCACAGCCTCTCTGGGCAAATTGTTCCTGTGTGCAGTCACCTGCACAGTAAAGAATTTCTTCCTCATGTTCAGATGGAATTTCTGTGCATCAGTTTCTGCCCATTGCCTCTTGTCCTATTGCTCAGCACCACTGAGAAGAGCTTTTCTTGTGTTTAACCAAATGAGCAAACAAGGTAAGCAACTAGATCGTAAAAAGAAGACCTAAAAAGGCATCCAGAACTCCTTCAACTGGACTTAGAAACAGAGAACTAATACAGGTCAGATAGCTCGACTTCTCTTAAAACTGAAGGATGGAAGAATGCTCTCAGGCTTTGTATCACCCAAAACCAAATAAACCAGGTGACTGTGGAAATTACTGATTAACCTGGTGATTCTTTTTAATATATTGAATTTCTTGCTCAAGTCATACATTCTTGTCCATAAATAAATCTCCTTTTTGATAGACAACAGTCCCGTCTCTTTTGAGATGGAAAAAGTCACACCAAAACTCCTAACTGATGTTAACTGGTGACAGTGAGTGTTCATAAATTGCTGCAGCCTGAAATAAATGAATTATGTCAACACGTTCCACAGAAGCAAAATTCTGCCTCTTGACAGGTGTATGTAGGTTCCTGACAGTAAACTGCAACAGATTCAAGCAAATTGACTGACTACAGACGAAATGGGGTTAATTTTACCGCATGTCTATGATTATAGTGATAACCACACACTGAACATAGATCCAAAGTGCAGTTAATTGTCATTTGTGTACATGATAATTGTTCCTTTACCTTCATGGTTTATCCATATTCACAAAATAATTTGAACTAATTACTTTCAAAATAACCTCTAGTGAAGACATAGCTCAGATCTGTTTGGAAACAAAATGTAGTGTGTCTGACAGTTCTTCCATGTTGCTGATGTGCTCAAAGAATACAGAAAATTTGGTAAGTAGAATTTTCCTTTGAAAAAACTATCTTGTTCCTGTCACATTTCTTACAGTTTGAAACCAGTGGTTCTGGCTTCAAGCCAAACTCTCTGCTAGTCTACTGATTTATCTCTGATACCTTTTACAAGTTAAGTCTTGATTTACAATCCTCCATTTGTGTCGTTAATTACTTGTTCTTACTGAGAGAAGGCACATTGTTGGTAGTCATTCAACCATGTCACTTTACCAGTTCATTTAATTAATCTCCTCCTCTTTTAAGGTTAAAAAAAACCTTCAAAAACTTGTATTGCTTTGCGCCTGTAATTTGGTGGTAACCACCTTGTGTTGATTATGAATAAATGCTGGCCAAAATTAAAGAAATCCTCATGTTAATATATGTAAATTAGGAAACCAGACTCTGCAGATTTGATCAATAAAGGACTAAAGGCTTCTTGCATTAGGGACAGTGTAAGGTGGTCACCTTATGGCCCAGTTTTCTCTGCCTATTGATTGGTTAAAGTTAGACAGGATAGTACATTTTATTTTAAAGTACTGTTAGTAGCACAAAAATCACCGAAATTTTTGATAAATAGATGAAGCACATTCTATTTTTAATTTAGATAATTGTTTTATAGTGTTTACAGAACCAAATCTGTGATAGCTCTATGATACAAGCATTTCAAGAACCATTTTCAAGCAGTTTGTTTTGTATCCGTCTATTATTTCCTGGGTGCAACACAGTCATTGTTAATTACTTTTCACATTTCTTAAGTGAATTTGGTGTTTCTGAGTTTGGAAACATATCTGATCAAAATCCCCTAAAAAATAAAATAATATACAGAGCTAAGGGAGCCGATTTGCAAGCTTTCAGGCACTATTGACTCGGAGACTGTCCTGGGTAACCCAAAAATGTGTACTGTATTCCGTATCTGTGCTACATCATTTGCCCAAGATTGTTACTGTCCCTCTAACATCCAGGGGCCAGAAGCCAAACCGAGGTGTCTGGCCCCGGGTTCAGGAAGGAGAGGAGTTTAAGAATCACTTAAAGCAGGGTCACTTTAAGAATCGAAGGACACTCACGCAGTGCCTCTTTCTCTCTTTGTTCTTGCCAGATTGCTAAGAGAGTTGCTTCACTGAGCCAAAGCAGAAGCCTTCTTTTGTCTCTCTCTGGGCTCCTTGCTTGCTTCAGGTCTCCAAGAAACTGTATTTCTCAATCTTAAAGTGTTTCAGGGCAAATTCTGGAAGTGGGAGCTGCCAGTTTCAGTGCCCAGGACGTCTGCTTCTTTCCTTCCACAATGCAATAACAACTCAGAACTGCAGCGCCAACACCAACTGGGTCCAGCTGGCTGAAAAAGAAGCAGAGAAATTGACACCGCAGCTTTAATCCTGCCCCAGTCCCAGTTCCGGCCACTGCCCAAGTTCCTGGTTCCAGATGCTGCCCAAGTTCCAGCCCTGACCCAGTTCCATCCGCCATTGTCGACACTGCTGCCGGGAGAGACACCCTGTTGGGTGGCGTGAAGCAAATGGCTCGAGGGGCATTTGACTGTTTTTAGACTCTGGGTTTCTTTTTGTTTTGTCCTTGTTCCCTGTTGGTTGTCTGTGGGAAGAGGAAGATTTTTTTAATTGCCGAGGTTTGGTTGCTGTTTTGGTTTTTTTGTCTTTGTTCTCTCTCTCCACACACGGCTGGGAGAAGAGAGACTATGCACCATTTTGCCTGTGTCCCTTGGACCGCGCAGTCATCTATGGAGCCGCTGTCTTGGGGGAGGAGCTTATCTGACATTTCTTTCTTTGTTCCCATGGAATCCCTGGGATTCAACACTTTTCAGTATCTAGTGATTATTATTGTTACTTTGCCTGTTGCTGTTTCATTTTTTAGTAAACTGTTATTTTTTTACTTATCTCTTCTCACATTTGTCTCTCCTTACTGGCGAAAGGGGAGTAGTTAAAACTAAAAGGGGAGATAACTCATTTTGGAATGTCTGCCCTGTAAATTGTCTTAAACCATGACAGAGCCAAATGTAGCTGCCTTTGAACCTCTTTCCTCTCTTGTCACCCTTTCAAGAGGGCCACAGAATAAAACTGTTCATTATGAGGGTATTTTTAGTGTAGTGAATACCTCTCTTCTAGGGCATGTCCATTAAATCACTTTGGATGTATCATTAAAACTCCATCAGAGCGTTAGAGTAAATAATTGTTTTGTCCTTGCTCTGTGTCTGGGATTTTTATGGACATGCACATGGTCATAAGAGTCTTTATTTGACTTTGTGACTTTGCAGCTGACTTTTTGACTCATTGCTGTGAGTACCTCAATTTACACACATTCATGAATACAATCATCATGCAGAAATCAGACATTTTTTCACCTTAGTCCCCTAAAGGGGGTACATTTGAAACACATCAAATTGAGTGGTATTAGACTCCACAGAAGATGCCACTATTCATGCCTTTTCCTTAAAAGCAGATTTGACAGTTATTTTCATACAAGCTATTACTTGCTCATATACTAACTCAGGGAGTGAAATATCCTTTTCTAGATGATTTCAACTTGAATTTACCTAAAACATGCCCTAGAACATAGCCTATTAAGCAGCTGTGTCAACAGCCTCCATTCGCCCTTCTTAGAAATCTATTTTATGCCCCAAATTAAGATTAATAAGATGCATGAAATGGACTAACCTACCGTTTTACCTGCATAATATTGGGAATAAATAATTTAGGCTACTAAGTTTCCGAAGTCTACGGGAATTAATCCAGATTTTGGTCTAGATGTTGATCTGTACAAATATGTATAAACTGTAAATACGGGAGTTGAGAAGATAACCAATTAAATCTCCACAGCAAATAGAGTCACTTGTAGAACCTTTTTCTAGAAAACTGAAAGTCAGGGGTGCACCAAGATCATAAAAATATAAGCTGTGGAACCATCAGTCTTGGTGAAATAAATATAAACAGTTGTGGATATAATGTACTTGGCAGTTGCAGGTAATCTGAAAGACAGTATAGCCTAAGTGATTCATGTGTACTGAGAAAGCAGGTCTAATTCACTTCCGGAAAATCTGTCTTTGTTGCAGACATTAAGCCAGGCTGAGTTCAGCATTGTATGCCTCTAGTACAGCTGTATACCTACTGTGCTTCAAACTCTCTCCCAGTTTGAAAATTACCAAGTAAGAAAGACCCTGCCTGGAAAGACTGTTCTTTGGTACACGCTATCAGCATCTTTGTATCCTGCTTGCTTGCCTAGGGCTTCCAGTCACGAGTAGTTACTCAGGGATCCCTGATACCTGTGTATGTCATGTACACAGTGTCAGCCTACATTTTGCGCACATCTTGTCTTGCTTTAATGGCAGCAGAGTGGTACTTCATGAATATGTGTGAAGTAAACAAGCAATGAAGCCATCTTTGTTCACAGCGTATCTGTGTTCTGCCTAATTGCTCTCTCCCTCTGATGAGGAAGTAATAAAGCCTATTTTTCAATCCTGCATGTTTTCAGCATTCTAGAAATTAAAAAATAATACTGTATATAAGTACAATCAGACTAAATTATGAGGATGTACCTCAATGCCAAAAAATTCAATCTGCTAGAAGAAAGGAAATTATTTGCCACAGCTGTTTTTTCAGTAGTTGTGGCCATTTTCTTTCTCTGAACAAGCTTGTCTTTTCAGTCCTGAAGGAAGAATTTAAAATATCAGTCTGGTAGTTTAGAATCCAGTCTGGACTGGATGTTTTATTTGGAAATTAGGACTGTTGTTAAATCCTAAGAGATAACTTGAACCATGTAATGTAATTCCTTGATAGGGTTTCATGTTTTACAGGAGATTTCTGCTGAGACTTCTTATGTTATTGCACAATTATTAAGCTCTGATTACCAGCTTGCTTGTGACATGTATTGGAGTTATAGTGCTGTGATCAGCAATGGCAAAAAGCACTTAGCAGTGATTGGGTTTCTCTGCCCACCAGACTCACTGGTAAGGGAAATTGTGAAGAAGAAAGGTAGGTGATGGAATTTTCATTTAGCACAAGGCTCTGCAAGGATGAGACATGGTCTTCCACATCGTTTTTGTTCCCCTTCATTCTTCTTGAACAATTATGTATTCTTATAGCCGTGAAGAAAAGTGATGCTCTGCAAATCTGGATGAGAAGAAGCAGAACAATTCAAATATCTGTCATAGTGTTCATTGCAACTGGAAGAATCTACTGCCCATTGATAAAAATGCTATCTATGCAAAAAGTAAAATGAATAATCAGCAAGGGAACATTTGGACCCTAAACCCTCTATTTGATTTAAATGGATGAATTGCAGGTGTGATGATATGTAGTAAGCTTTTTCTCCTACACAAGAAATTCTGTATTTGCATGGGGTTTGCTGGAGAAAAGAATAGACAAACATACATATATGAAACCTTCTACTTTGAAATACAGAAACCATGGTTTGTTTTGGTATCTGTCATCATGTTGTCATGGGATTTCAAGTTCTATAAAACCCACAATAAATATTGTCTGTGGTTTGATGTAGATGTGGATCTTTTTGGGTGATCTTTAGCAGTTAGTATATTGCATTTAACAAAATCCTTTAGGAATGTTTAGGAATGTCTACAATTATATATACATACACTTAATATTCAATCTGAAAGAATGGTTGAAAGAGATATTTTCATTTTTTTCCTTCATATATTGTCTACTAACTTTTCAGTTCTCCTTTGCTAAGAAGGTTTAAGGTATAAAATAGAGGTTGCAACTGTGGCCATGCATAAAACCTGAAATAGGTCTTGCTACATAACTTCATCCTGTGCTTTGATGGAAAACAAATGCTTTATAAAGTAGTAAAGAACATTAACCTAAGCATCAGTTTCTGTTGTAAGATGTAATAGTTTCAGTGTGATTAACCAGAGACAAATTTTAAAAAATTGATGAATTCACTCAAACCTAAGTTGACTGCTACTAGCATAGAGGTAGCGGAGTGATGGAAGACGATGGTATACAGTAAAAATACAGAGAAATTAGGAGCCTCTCAAGAATCATGGAATATCCTGAGCTGGAAGCGACAAAGTCACGGAAGTCCAGCTCCTGGCCCTGCACAGTACAGCCCCAGGAGTTACACCATGTGTCTGAGAGCATTGTCCAAACACTTCTTGAGCTCTGGACCAGTGCTTTGACCAGTTCCCTGGGGAGCCTATTCCAGTGCCCAAACACCTCTAGATAAAGAACCTCTCCATAACATCCAACCTAAACCTCCCCTGACACAACTTCAGGTCATTCCCTCAAGTCCTGTCACTGGTAACCACAGAGCCTGCCCCTCCTCTTCCCCTCAGGAGGAAGCTGTAGGCTGCAATGAGGTTTCCCCTCAATCTCCTCTTCTCCAGGCTGAACAGACCAAGTGACCTGAGCTGCTCCTGGTATGGTTTCCCCTCAAGGCCCTTCCCCATCTTCATAGCCCTCCTTTGGATGTTCTCTAATTGCTTTATATCTTTTTTATACTGTTGTGCCCAAAACTGCCCATAATATTCAAGGTGAGACCACACCAGTGCAGAGCAGAGCAGAGAAGAGACAAGGCATGTCTTTCATTCAAGTTTTTATTAGACTGGAGACATACTTGAGATGAATGCTTGACCCTGGTCTTGGTTAAACGTCCATAAGAGATCATTAGCTTGATGATCCTGCTGGAAGAAGTGGGTGCTCTTCAGAGCTGGGATATTTTTTCAATGGAAACACAGAACTTTTACCCAAAATGCTGTGGGTCTGGACATGTTCTTGGTACATTGGCATTACTTTGTTTTTTTGTCAAAATATTTGATTCCTGTTGCCCAAAAGTTTCTTTTATATTGAACATGCTTCCTGAATATGTCAGAGAAGGACTTTTAAGGGTATACACGGAAGAGTTTTTCAAAGTCTCTTGGTGGGAGCTCAAACAAGTTTGTTTTACAATTTTTCAAATAAATTCTAGATTTTTGAGCTAGCTGCTCTTATCACCAATTTTGGCAGAAAAGTTACTCTTTCACTGTGAAACGGAGCAAATAAAGATAATGAACTTCTAAGCTGTCTATTTTTGTTCAGTGTACTTCATCTAGTCTTTCCATTTGGAAGAGGAGGGGCTTTAGCTTTTGAAAATAATTTTTAAAAGTTACCAGAAATCACCTATAAGTGAATATAACATTTCAATTTATTCAGGTTTATTCATGTTAAAGATTTCATACTTGAACATTCACTAATGTGGGACTATTTTTGCCAAATTCTGAGCTGTTCTTGAGTGCTGCCTAAATCCCAGGTTCCCACTGAGACTCACATAAGCTGAAGCTTCTATCTGGCAACATAAGATGCTTAGTTAATCTTGCAAGTTTAGATCCTATGGGAAGTGTTTCCTTACAAAAAAAAAGGATTATCCTTCGATGCTCTTCCTTCTAATCGTAGTATTTCTAGCATTCTGTCATTGTATTTCTCACTTTTTCTATTTCTCAGTCCCATTTATTATCTACTGGATCGTTTAATGTTTTTCACTCCACTGTAGGTGGGGAAAAAATAATCAGACTACTATGGGGGATGCTAATTTCTTCTTATCTTTTCCCTCAAACTTTAATCTCTAAATTTTAATGAGGATTTGTTTGATTCTTTTCAAACCAGAATGTTATATTAAAGTTTTGCTTCTAATCTAATTGGTCATTTGGTTATATTTCATGTGTAGTGACTTGATATCCATTTAAAATTATATAATAACAGGCAAAATATAAAGGGAAAACAGAAGAGAGATGACACGATGCTATATGAGACTATCATAGGGATACTACAATTCTGCTATTGCACTTTAAGTCTGGTGAGACTCAGACTCGTCATGCCATTTTCATTCAGTGAAGCAAATCATGTCAAGGCATATTTTTTTTCATGCCCAATTTTTACACAGTGTTGCATTTGTGCCACTTATTATGGTACTAATTAGGCTATCTCTAAATTTAATATCATCTGGAAAAATTTATTGATAAAAGCTGTCAGGCTATAAATTCTGAACACAGAGGAAGTAGGAGGAAGCAAGCTGAAATTAGACCCTTTATTTATAGTTAGTGTTGTGGAAGTCCAGAGGGAGATGCATATATTTCTATCATGACTAAGCATAGATTAGAAAATGGATCCTTACTCTTTCTTTCCGTGTGGCTGTTGTGCACAAATGGCTCTACCACTCTTGCTGCAACTTGCTCATTCTAACTTGATCTGACAAAAGCCAGAGAACACGACATTGTGTAGATGCTCAGATGACCAAACAAAAAAAGAGAAAGGAAAAACAGGCCCACAGGCTGTTAGCAGGCTTGGAAAGTATCTTATCAGGATACTACAAAAGGAATCAAAGTAGGGGAAAAAAAGGAAAAAAAAGCAAGAAAATAATTATTCTTTGTAATGGTTGGCAGGTGTTCCTGGAAAAGTTTGAACTTTGTTGCTGTTTCTGGCTGTCTGTACAAATCATGTTAACATAAGACTTTGTTTGTCTATTTTTTTATATATGTATGTACATATATTTGTGTGTGTGTCTGTGTATATTAAATATAGTTTCATAAACACAAAAACTCTATAGTTCAGTATTTGATTTACTGTAATTGGGACTTTTACTTATAATTTTTACAGGTACTCATCAAATGAACTGCCATCCTTAAATTGCTTAAAGATTTGCAAGTCCTCTGACAGGAGTTGCAAAAATGCTTCAGAATTTCAGAAGTGAAAATACTTAATAAATGGCAAGCTACTGGGTAGCTGCTGTGGCATTTGGAAGATGCTAACATGTGGAGAAAACTGCTGGAGCATAATCCTTTAAAAATAGCCTTTGATATTTTTTTGAGTAGCCTTGTGAGGAAAATCTGGACTCACAAAATGTGTATTGCCAGATTAACTGAACCATCAGACAAAATACTGACTTTATTTAGATTTGAGGCCATATAAATCAGACTTCTAAATTGCCAGAAACCGAAGAGTGAAGATCCCACCGATGGAATTCAGCTCACTGAATGGTTTCTTTCCAAAGGGTATCTAGGGTTAGCTGTTTGCCTGGTTTGGCTCTTCAGTCAGTGGCAAGAAATAGGCATTTCCAAGGACAATTAATGCAATCTCCAGAGAAGTATCTGCCCTCAGTCAGCACTAACTGATAATTTTTTTCCTGCCCTGAAGCTTATATATAAAGTTCCATGGTATATTCTGACTTCTAATTCTTCCCAATGCCAAAAAAACATTTTCTGACTTGGCTGCATGCTGAAAAAAACAATCTTTTGATAATGGGAGAAAGCATGCCTAGCACATTGTGTCTGTGTGTTACTGATAAGTGATTTCTTTGTGCTAAATAGACATCTGTGTAATTAGTTCCATGTATACGGATATGAAGCAAAAAGACATTTTGAGAAAGACATTTAGCTTTTTTTGGTATCTTAAAATTTGAAATTTAAATAATGCCACAGAAAAGGTAAAATATATAAGTATCCTACACTGTTAATTTGGGTTTTACCAAAGAAGTGAACTGTTATGCCACATTTTGTCATGAACACTGTTCAGAAACATTCCTAGAAGCTACTGGGAAGCATTTTAGGGGACATCTTAAATATACAGTGTATAAACTTCTGCAAAATCACTATAGATTTGTGAATCAAACTACTTACTGAATTTTTTATTAAACATTATTACATCAGAAAATGTATTTTTTTACTTATATCTGGTCAGCATTATTGCTGGGAAATAAATAATATCTCAGATCTGTTCAAAGCAATGATGATGACGGTATTACCTCTTCACAGAAGGCCTGCCTTACTTTCAAGTAACAATGTATGCAAGATATTACATTGAAGTATTATACAAGAGTATCTTTTGTAATCCATTCAAGTCAACATTAATATACGATGAGTAGCCCTACATAAGATAATAATTAGTGTTAACTGGGGTTGAAATAGGAGTAACTGAATGGTGAAGTTGAGTTATTGGCTCTTAGAGGCTGTGACAGGGATTTTGTACATTATGACACAAAGTATATTTATACTGTTGCCACTGAAAGTGTCCGGTGTAGTGCATGTAGAGTGATATGATACAATTTTTCCAATGTTACTCATATGATAACAATTAAAGGTCATAATGGCACCAAAGAGGAAATAGATTTTTATGAGAAATACAAAGAACAGAAAAATCCCCTTGCTTATGTTAATGTGTTCTGAATGTAGAAGCAAATGGAAAGCAGGATTTTTAAAAATTCTATTCACAAAATACCTTGCTTGTTCAGGCAGTGAGATACAAAATAAAGTGTGTGTTACTATGAGATAACGTTCACCTCTGGGGCTGTTGTAAAGGAAAAAAAATACAAATTGCATTCTGAAGAGAGCTATTGCCTTCAAAGAACTTGAGAAAATTGGTATTACTGTTAGAAACACTCTAAAGTACCCAATTAGGATTTTGGAGATGGGATTAATGAACCTTTTTTAAGAAAAAGAATCTGTGCTTGTTAGAGCAATGATATATATTTCTACTTATTCAGAAAAGACTAGTGAAACATACTGGCTGAATTCTTTTCTTTCATATGTGCACTTAAGTACAATGTTTTAAATATAGAAAAAGAACATCGAACTTCCAAGGAGGCAAGTGGTCAAAAGTCAGGCTACTAGAGTAACTTTAATTTACCCCTTGTGCTCATGTCTTAGAATAGCTGTCTCAGTTCAAGATCATTACTTGTTTTATCTGTAATGGAACAGGTTTTTATCATCTTTGCAGTGATCTTGGATTCATTTGAAGACAGTTATTCCCTCCAGTTAGCTCCTCTTTACACTAACTAAAACCAGTGAGCTAATCTTTTTATTTTTTGAACCATTCTTACTGTTTATCTCTTACTGTATTGTACATTTATTTATTTTTTAAAATAGGTAGTAGTATTCAGATCTGGAAAAAAATGAGCCAATGAATAAGCAGAGGCCTATTGACACTGAAAAGAGGGGGCTTCATTTACCTTACATATGAACTCATATTTACCCATTCTAGTACAATAATAGTTTCATTTCTGTTGGAAGTTATATTGCATTGTTGTTTTGTACTCAGCATTACTCCCAGAGAATTCTCACATACTCCTGTGAAAAATCCCTGTTCTGTGAAAAAACTGTTTTACCCCCATATTTCTGCAGATGATTAATCAGGTCCTAGTATTTGCAATACATAATTCTGACCAGAACTTTCCCCAGATGAGGAAAGTTCTATCCAGAATTCTAGCTGTGAAATATCATCTGTACTCATCTCTTCAATTAAAGTCACATCTGACCTTAAGTAACGCTCATTGAAGATTTAACAGTTTTTTTTATCAAGTTATTTGTGAGAAATACAAGCTTTTTTTATTTCATTTTTTTTTTAAATTAGCATAAGTACTGAGGTGAGTACAGGAAGAGTCCAACTAGTGACACCCAGGTTTTCTTTGGTAAACTGCAGTTGTGGGTACTCTGATGTCCAGAAGTTATCCCATAGCACCTCTTGGTGCTTGACAGCATATTGAATGTATTTCTTCCTGTGCTTTTCCTGACTGGTTGAAGTGCCAGAGTCATGACTGAGCTGTCATGGTTTAAGCCCAGCTAGAAATTAAGCACCTCTCAGCTACTCACTAAACCCCCTTCTCCTTCCCCCCCACCCTGGTGGAACGAGGAGGAGCATAAAAAGTAAAACTTGTAGATTGAGATAAGAACCGTTTAATAGTTGAAAACACAATGGAAAAAAAAAAGAAAGAAAAAACCCTCACAAACAAGTGATGCACGATGCAATGCAATTGCTCAGCACCTGCTGACCAATGCCAGACTCCCCTTCCTGAACCCAGATTGGCCATCCTTCAAGGTAACATTCCCAGTTTAAATGCTGGGCGTGACATACTGTGATGTGGAATATCCCTCTGGCCAGCTCAGGTCACCTGTCACAGCCATGCTCCCTTCCAGTTTCTGTTCTGCACCTTCTCAATGGCAGAGAATAAGACACAGAAAAAAAAATAGTCCTTGATTTAGGATTAGCAAAACCCAGAACATCAGTATGTTAAAAAACCCATTCTATTTGGAATCCAAAACACAGCACTGTAGCAGCTATGGAGAAGAAATTAACTCTATCCCAGCTGAAACTAGGACATCAACTCATCAATATTTTAAGCTAGTCAACTGAAAAGTTTTAAGCAGGTGTAGGTCACATCCAAAAAAATGGCTTTCCAAATAACAGTGTCTTACTGGTTTTCACTGTGTATCTAGATCTACTGACACTTAGCAGAGCTAAGTGTCCCCATTGCAATGTTTCAAAGTACTAAAAGAAAACGAAGAAATAATAAACAATGACTCAGTCTGAAGAGACCAGATGTTTAAGAAGGCATGTGTCATCAGAGGCCTCCCCATCTTTGCACATGTATCATTCAAGGAAAGATACCAACCAGCAACTTAACTGGCTGAGACAAGTCACATTATTTAACATGAGTTAGAACCTGTGTCTTTACTTGTCTGTATTGCCAATAAAGCCAAAAGGTAGAAGGCTTGTCTTCAACTGTTGTGAGCAAATATTCCTCAAACCTGACAAACAAGAGGTGAACTACTATAGTACATTATATTTTGGTTTCTTAATGTATACTTACCTCAGAAAAATTTAATGTTTTTACATCTACATTTCAGTGATGGTCAAACACAAAAACCACAAAGCATATAAATAACTTACATTATACATCAGTTATTATAACTCCAATATATTCATGGCAGCATGGAAAATCAGTATAGATTTTTATATTTTAGTATGTAATTCATTAGCTTGGTATTCTACAGTGTGCTGCTTTCTATTTCACCAGGCACAAGATGTAAAGTTTATAAGGAGCAGAATAAGAGGCTGTACAAAGGGTCCGCACCTTCTTGGCAATGGAACAAGTGAAAGATGTGTCTTATTGCGTGGCTACTAACAGTGCTGCCAATTTCTAATGTAGTAACTGCTCAATGGGAAGGTCTTATGGGATTAACTATTTAATTGCTAGTAGAGTGCCACATAAAGAAATCAAAAACTTAGATGAGAAAACTCTTACTCAAAAGAAGTGATTTTCATTATTTAAATATATATCAGACAGGTGAGAGTTCCTTCTAAGAAGATAGCATAGACAGCATGAAAGATAAATACATGGGTATCCTGTGTAAGATATGTTTTCTCCACAGAAGAAATCTTTTCCCGTCTCTGTCTTGAACTCTTACTGGATTATCTGCTTAATCTTACAGATTTTGGAGAGGGTTTGGGAAAGTGGAGTTCTATTTTGTAAAAATCCTTCCAGACAATTTGAAGAGTGACTGCATTTTCTATGACTTTGTGTCCTAGCATCCTGCCTTAGCCTCTGGGGTTGGAATTTATTTCATATAACTTTAGACATCTAAAATTTATACATCCAAGTATGAGATAGTCACCTATGCGCCACTCACAAAGAAGAGAAACAAGAACCTCCAAAAGAGAAATTCATCTGAGCTGTCTTATATGGCTATAGCAGCACAAGACAAATGTCCCTCTGGTGCTATTTCTCTTCACTGACTATAAAAAGAGACCCATGTAAGTACAACAGACTTAGAGGTATAATTTTGAGATGCTTAAGCTAAGCCAGAGGTATTCAACTCTAGGTTCTTAATTAGTTCCTTTTTGTCTTTATATTTATTCATTCAAAATTAAATGGTTTCGGCTGTAAGGACTGAGAAAGACCCACCATAGAAAATCATATTAGATTTGTGGTCTTCTGGAAGGTATGAATTGACATTCATGCATTGAGAGAATAAGCTGAATTTTGATCTCCTGACCTCTGGGGCATTTTCTATCTGTTGGTTCACTGCATATAGAATTTTGTGTTATCTGACGGACTCATCTCTGAATCCTTTTTTGAAAAAGGGGTTGATGGCTATGGTTTAAAATACAGGAAGATCCAGTGAGGCAAGATGTGATGAGACAACATTTCCTATGAAGCTGTGGAATCTTACAGACCTAGTAGGGTCCTGGATGTTCCTGAGGTTTATTACAATTCACTGAATACTGTAGCATAAAAAGTGATTTTGTGAATCTAGGTTTTTATGCATTAGCATCAAATGATTTTACTTGCTTTACCTTTAAATGTGTTACTGAAAAAACCTGATAATTATTCCCATTCTGAACTTCAAACTGATACCAGATATTAGACATGAACTTCATGTGTATCTAAATCTATTAAGATTTTTTTTTCTGTTGTTAGATATTTAATTATACTCCTGTCTATAAAACAAAAATATTTTTTTCCTTAACCTACATCTTCCAATAAAATAATTAGAATTTTCAGTAGGAGTTTAAAGTAGTGCAATGATTTATGTTTCTTCTGATGGCAAGAAGTCTTAATGATGTAAATTAGTAGTGTATCAGGAACACATAAGCCTTCCTATCCAGATTTTTCAGTCTTGTTCTGTTCGGTGACACCCTATAACATTTGGAAAAATTAATCTGTAACAATTCATTGAATTAAACATGGTTAAGAATGGAATATGGACCATTAACTAGGTGGGCCTTTAATCGAATTTAAGTTTTAGCTGTATATGAAGATAAAACTTAACTTGCTTTCATTTACTTGCACATTCAGTGAATATTGAAAATGAGTAATGATGTGTTCACTTTGTGAAATGCACTCATTATATTTCATGACCCATGATCAGTTTACAGACACATAAAAGACAGATTTTATCATAGAGATGACACCTGGAACAAGGTAAAAAAACATTGATTGTATTAGATGAGGCACTTGTAGAATTTTCAAGTGATTGACTATCAACACACTGTCATAAAATCCAGCCCTAACAAATGAAGAATCCACTGTTTTAATCACAGAGTGAAAATCAAAGAATAAGGCTGTCGGTATCTACTGCAGCATGAATCACTTTTAAATAACAAATTAAGCAGAAATAATGGCTAATCTTTGTTCAAGCTGTTTTCATTGGTGATCTAAATTATTTTAGATACATTTTTAGAGGTGTGTTTTTTCACACTGTAATTTTAGAAATCTCTCATTCAACCTGCTGGAGGAGGTTTTCTTCTCCTAGAGGAAGTCACAGTTCAATACTCAGGGATGTTATTTAAGTCATCAGATGCCCTTTCATGAATGTTCTTTCCAGTCTCTCAATAAAACTTGGCTGCCACTACTACTTAGATAAATGATGCATGCAATGTGTGTCTGTGTTAGTAGACATTTTCTGAGGTCTGGCTACTCCAATTAAGGATAGATGAAATAATTTAATGTATAACCTCTTATTGCTATCCTGGACCCTAAGAGTTTTCATACTAAACAAATCCTCTTTCCTCTCATCCAGTGTCTTTGAAACAATGCACTTATTTAAAACATATTCATACTATCTGCTTAAAAAGATGTTGCATCTCTGCAGAAAGGAATTAAGTAATTAGTGTCTACAAGAACCATTTCTTCCTAATCATGATGAAATATTTTCTCTTGCCCACTGTGCCAAACACCTGCCAAACACGTGTTCAGACTTGGCTTGACAATTTACAGCACAGCTGTGTGGCTCTGTTCAAATTTTAGTCATCACAGAAGTGTGAGTTTGCCCTTGCTAGAATGAATAAAAATCCGTGTTTAGGTACCCATTGGTCAATAAAATTCAAAAATTAAGGTCTCATATAGTGCCAGTGTTCCTACTTGTGTTGGTACATAAAAGAAGATGTGTCTACAGAGGTAAGGCCCAAGCTCAGGTCATTTGAGAAAGGAACCTAAATTTGAATATATTTAGTCTTTATCTATTCTCAAATATTCTTGAATAATTTTTATTGTACATGCCGAAGTGGTATAATGTCTTTAATAATAAGAACAATTAGAAAAACAAATATGTTTTTCTAAAAATAGTTTCTAAAATTATCAGATGACTCTGTGTTTGCAATACATCTTTAGCAGGATATAACTCTTATGTAGTCTAAAGGAGCTAGAGATCAAAGAACTTTTGTGGATCTTGTCTTCTGTCTCTAGAATTCAATCTAAGCAAAGTACAAAGGTGTATTGACTGAGATTAAATTCAACGATTTTCAGGAATTTATCATGGAATTTGCCTTTGAAACAAGCTGTTGATTTACAAATTAGATCCTACTTGATAAACTGGATAAAATATATCAAACCAAATAGATTTGTACGATAATCCAGCTTTTTTCAATACAGTACTGTAAAGAAGGAAGTGGTTTCCTCTCTGAGGAAGATTGCTCTACTCCTTCATATAACCTAGGGCAAGCATCTTAGTGCGAACTCATTTTTAGCTCAGTGCATAGAAAATAAATAATATATTCCATATTCTTTAATTTCATTACAGATTAAGCCTTTGAGAAAAAGAAATGATAGAGGTTCAAAGGTAAAACACGTGATACATAATGCCCATATGTCATGTACTTTCCTTTTGTTAAGTTGCTGATAAAAACAACAGTAAAAAAGGGGTTAAAAATAGAAGAGAAGGATGATATAAGCATGTGAAAGAGTGGACTTTCTTGGGTTAAAGACTCAAAACATTCCCCAGTTGTGAAGGTATCAGAGTGCTTTGTTAGAGCTATGTTTAGAGGCAGGAGACTTTTGGGTGTGTAATGGTCAATCTCTAAGACAGAGACTGAATGATGAACTATGAATGAGATAAGAGAAGAAAACCCTGTGGGGACAGGAAGGAGTCTCTTGTCATGCCTACACAAACCCCTGGGTTGTAACTCCCCCTGCTTCCCTCCCCCACTGAAGATCTGATGGGGCATCCTGGTTCAGAAGCCTGAGAGGCAGCTGTCAGGTCTTAGAAGGTGTAACAAACAATCAAAGACTCCCAAAGCACTTCCAGACTAATATCTGAGGCCTTCCACCAGAGCACTGAAAGCTCCTCCCTGAGGGCAGGTACTTGGGCATTTCCACCTAGCCTGAGAGTATTTTAGCCCATTGGACTTTACGTTTTGGAGGCTTCTCCCTCCACCCCCATTCCTGATGTACCAACACTTCCATCAAGGGACATTTAAGATGCAACAATCAAGACTCATGGAAGGTTGACAGGGTGGTGAGATTTTCACACTCTTATTCTCCCTTTCTCTCTCTCTCTCTCTTTTCCCTTTCACAAGTCCTTGGGTGATATTTTTGTGTTTTCACATTACAATGCTTTCATATTGTTATATATTCATATGGATAATAACAATCAAAACAGATACATACCTGCTTTCCTTTGAAACCAAATTGTTCTAAAATAAGCCATAAGAATTTTATATATACATGTATATATAGATTTACAAGCAATCATTCAGTGTTTCACTCTAATCCACCCCAAGGAATCTATTAAAAAGAACCTGGGTTACTCTTGTCTCCTGGGATGAGTCATGACAAAGCATGAGTGTACATTGGCTTGCTATAATCTGTCTTTTAATTTTTAACAAGACGTTGGAATAAAATTTGCTATAGAGGGTCCATTTTACTTAGCAAAATTGTACAGTCAGTTGAAAGAGCAGCTGGTGACATTGTAGTCAATGCTCTCCAAAGCTAATTGAGAATGAAAAAAAAATCTGATGTAATATATAGCTGCACAGATTTCCTTCCCACCCCAGACACTCATTATACACATCTGTTCTTCATTCCCAATGAAAAACACAATTCCTCTGAGTTTCTTCCAAAGAAACTCATCAACAACCCAGAAAAAAAAAAAGCATAGGTGAAATACGGGTTGAATTCTATCCACCCTGGATTAACAGTTGCTCTAACCATTATCAAATTCCAATGTAATTTCAAGTATATAATCAGTGTACATTTTCTTCATTAAATTTAGAAATATTCTGACTTGTGTTATTGTGGTACCCATAATATGAAAAATTATGTTCATAAATGCAGAGAAATTGTTGCAATGAAGTAGTTTGTGATCTAAAAGACACAGCAAATAGAAATGTTGATTAAAGTACATGTTTTGAAAGAAGAAAATCCATTTTGATAAGTTGGTGGGTTTCTAAATCCTGATGCCATTTTCCTGTCTCCTTTCAGGTGTTTAAATAGCCACAGAGCATTTTTTATTAGTTCAGATGTTAAATCAAGCCATATGTAAAAAATTAAGAAAAAAATACTTTCCCTTATATTTTCTCCAAGGTCTTAGGTACTGAGTGTTAATTTATCATGTGGTTGTTAATCTAGTAGACAGCTTTGAGGTTTCAGCAAGTGATGTTCTACTAATAACATCCTTTTCAATGCATCATTAATTGTATTTTTTTTGTCATCTGATATTAAAAGTCAGATTTTCTGCTTGAACATGGCCATGGAGTCCTATCCCATTCGATCTGACAACATTTTTTGCATGCTGCAAATTTGGCCCAAAAGTGAAGAAAATAACGTAGTATTCCTCTTTTGATGGAAGCACTATAGCATTATTTTCTAGATTCTTATCTCTTCATGACTAAGTGTGTCAGCTGAAATGGAAACCAGAAATTGAAGTGGTCTCATTTCCAAATGCTCATCCTTACCATCAGAATGTCAGTAACTGCAATGACACTGTGTTCCTGCTTGTGGTTGTTGGAGACACTAGAGTTCAAAGATGCAGAGCTGTCCTATCTCTCATACTGAACATTACCTAGAATTATTTCGTCTATTACTCCTTCACAGCTGGGCCGGTACCATAATTATTTGTATTTCTGCATCATCTTCCTGAGATTCTGCAGCCTCACATGTCTGACATGGCTTAATAGATCTATTCTGAAATTTACTATTAATTTTGGGAATACTGTTGGTCATGGATATGGAGTAGAGACTTGCAGATGCGGGACAGAGGCTTAGAGTGCTGCATTGCAGCTTTGAGTGTGCTTACTGAGTAAGATCCACATGAGCTGCTTTAATTCACACTTCTAGTTTCTTTTAGTGCCACAATCTCTTCATGGTCAAATGACCCAGTTCTTTTATTTTTTCCATTAAAAAAAATGGATTCCTCTCTTTTGGGAGGAAAGAAACTTCAGAAGGCTATAGAGGACTTATGTTGGATATACTGTATGACATTGACAAGACAGTACTTAAACTCCTTCAGGCGTGTGTAAAAGAGCAGAGACCCACAATTGGGTATTTACCATCACGACTGCATCACAGTAAGAAACGCTGCTCTGAAAAGGAGGCCCAGAGGAGTAATCCCATGTCAAAAAGTGATGAGAACTCTTATTCCAAATACCAGAAACACCTCTGAGACTTAATTTTTCATCCAATGCAATGTGAGACACTAGTTAATATATTATATTTACCATTACAACTGTGCGTTTTTATACTAGCACAGAAAATCTTTGAACTCCTTGGAGGGATAAAAGTCACCAGAACTAGTAAATTATACATTGTTTCACTGGGAAATACAGATGTGAGCAGCGTTTCCAAAGTGCACGCACAATGATACTGGTGTTTTATACATATTTTATCTCTTCAGCCATACAGTTAAGATTTAAATGCATAAATCAAAACTCTATGCTGTCGTAAGGATTTTCAGTCATTTAGAAATGAGTTAATTATCCTGTGTAGTTTAGTAGAGGTCTAGAAGTCAACACTTAAAGTGAATGCTCATTTACCAACATTCATTTACCTAGACACTCTTCTAATCCAGTCTACTACTGATAGTTATGTTGGACTGTAAATACGGAAGAGTGTTGTCTATTTTGTCTGGTAAACATGTAGAAGAATGTAGATATTTGAAGGAAGGCAGCCCTGATACATCCTGGGGTAGTTGGCATCATCAACGAGCAGTGTCACCATGCTCCTGGAAAGGATAAAACTTAACACCCTCATTTGCAAGCAAGTTCTCTTATGATAATAACATTCTGGCCTATTGCTAAGAACATTAAAAATGTTACCCCACTGTTACCCACTGTTTGACATAGCTTCTTTGTTCTGTTGTGCTCTTCAACATATTCTCCTGAGAGGCAGACTGATAAAATACTAATGTGAAAATCACTTAGTCTTATAAGGTTATAATTTTGTGTTTAAATCTTCTACCACCTGTCATCAAATGAGGATGTTTGATAATCTTGGTTTTTCCATTCTGTTTTCTTTATTTTTTAATTTCCATGTTACTTGGGAAATATATTTGAGGACTTTTGTAGTAGTAGTTCTTTGAAAATTGGTAATAATTTAGGTAGAACCACTGAACATCACTGAACAAAGGAGCTTTGGTTACATCACCAGGTTTACAAACCTGTAGAAATAACATGGCAGACTCTGGCTGTGCCAGGCTGAGCTAAGATAGCTTTATTATGTGGCTAAGGAGCAGACTAAGGCCCTTCCTTACAGGGTCCCAAACTCAGATAGCACAACAGCAGCTAAAGTTTGAACTACTGTTAAGAATCTGCTACTAAAACCTGCTGCATGTCTTGCAGGCAGCAATCTGAGGGTATGGTGATGGGCTTGGGAGCCTGCCAGACCTTAATTACAGCTTGGACTGCAGGATCTCTGTAACAAATAAATTAACAAAGCTTCTTGCTGACTTTCTGTTCTCTGGTCATCCATAATTTCCCTACAGCATATTATAAGAGTAATGGCTATGGCATCACTCTCAGTGGAGACGTCCACAAGTGACTGCATTCCTTCAGATTTCTTGTTTGGAAGAAGCCGTCTAATTCTTAGAAAAAGATACAGTTCCTTCGTGTTTAGGAGCAACCTGTTCTTCAAATGGCAAACGTACAGTAGAATGTTAGCTGATAAACTGTTAGGGTAGGATTAAGTTCCCAAAACATGTGTCTATTAAACCAATTTAGATGCCTTAAGTATCTACATGTGTCCGGAAAATAAATACAGGGTCCTTTAGCAGAATCTTGATTTTATGAAACAAAAGCTGCTGGCCAGAGCAGAACAGCTCATATTGTAGCAATGCTTATATTCAGATAACTGTAAACTTCCCCTGATGTCTGATCCCTGCTTCTGAATCCATGGAAATTGATAAAAGGCAATCCTTCATATACTCCCATTCAGATGCTGTTAGTAACACATTTCCACTAGAATCTACTTCTCTCTTTCCCTTTGCTATTTTTAGACATAGCAGTTTCTCAGACAGATGGGAAGCCTCTTGCTCTGGCTAAGCCTATTTTGGAAAAATTTCTGTGACTGTATCCAGTGGGTCATAAAGATGTTTGAATATTAAGCTTTCTAAAAGGCTTTCCAATAAATTATCTCAAGTTTTTGGCTTTTACTGGGCTAATGTATGCATATGCTGTTTGAAAACCAACCAAGAGCTTAACTGACCGAATGGAAGGCTAATACTCTTTCAGATACAGCTGTGAAAATTCCATTCTTAAGCACTGGTGTCATCCTTTGTGTCAAATTTTATGGAAGACAATAATTATATGGAATAATTTATCCTTTTCCCAAGATTCTGCTAGGAGTTATGTCAAACAGAGCCTGACTTAATTGTGAGTTCTTTTTGGACACCTTTCTTTGGACTTCCAGCTGCAATGTGAAAGTATCAGGATCAGAAAGTCTTCTTACTTTTCTTTTCTTGCCCAAGACAAATAAAGTTTAACTATAAAAACCTAATTTAGAAAATGTATCAAGATGGCACAACTGAAAATTCCCTTTCTTTTGCTTCCAAGATTTGCTACAGAGTAGCACAGCCTTCAAAAGTCTGTGAATATAAGCCTCAGAATTCACCAATCCTCCAGATTCCAACCAGCTACAGGACCAATATGTTCCTCCATAAGCTTATAAGACGCAAACATACTTTAGGAAAGTAAGGATGACAAAATTTTTCTGTCCTCTTCAGATAAACTACTGGAAGAACAATGCGCTATCTTCCGGCAGAAAAGAGTGACTTGTATATTCAGTCCGCTCTCTGTAGAAAAAAAAAAAAAAAATTCGTATTTGCCAGTTTGTGGTCAACATGTGAGCTGCGAAGAATTGTTCCTGGGTCTGAAGCACAGTTAAACACAAAGGTGGAAGATTTTTTCACAACAGAAACATTTTCTGTAACTTTACAGAATCCACTTACCAAAGATGTACATGCTACCCAATTTCTGTTTAAAGTTCCCTCCTTTCTCAGAACAAGATTCAGCTGAAAGAATTTCAACTCGATAAACCATATCTCTCTAGAGAGAAACCAGCAACACAGATGTAAGTTGAAAGCCATCCTAGCCCTCCTTTAGAATAAAAAAAGCATTGAAAGAAGTTGAAAATGTGTAACATCCCAGAAACAAAGACAATGCAAGTTTTAAATGTTGAAGTTTTGCCAAATGCAGTATGTTTTGTTAGATATAAAAGAGATGCCAGAGAACAGATGTAGGTTTGATCTTGTTTCTCAAACAGGTTAACTACTTATAGCCTTAACTTTTAATAGAATCTAGTAAAAATTTGTTTATTCTAATCAAGGACAAATGTCCTCTTTGTTACTTGATTTCCATAAAGTACAGAGGGACTGTAAGACAATGAGAAGATGATCTTAAGATAATAGTATTATATTTATAGATCAGAAAATGCTGGTCCAGTTTTTTGCTAAATTGGGATGTTGGAGCTTAAATGAAGTGAAACAATTTTGTGTATTGAACAAATTCTCAGAACATTTGACAGTACAAATTTGGTAGTTCTTGAAAATTAGGTATACTGCTGTGAATGAGTAATTAGATATAATTACATAACAAATTAATGAGCTGAAAAGCTTAAAAGTAATGAAGAAAAAATATAGCCCAAATGATTTA
Source organism: Rhagologus leucostigma (assembly GCA_013397725.1). Classification (NCBI taxonomy): domain Eukaryota; kingdom Metazoa; phylum Chordata; class Aves; order Passeriformes; genus Rhagologus; species Rhagologus leucostigma. The sequence goes on from VZTD01003862.1 coordinate 358,996, forward strand.
CAGAGAAATACATAGATGACAAAACGAAGTATACAATGCTCAATAATTTTCAAATATTTTAAAACACAATTACAAGTATTTTATACCTGTTGAATATTCTTTTATTTACTTAATAGGCAACATGATTTTTGATCTGCTTTTGTATTCTTTGCAATCTTCTAAGCTGAAAGTAATAGTCTATCTCTTCGTGTGACATGGATAAAAACTGAAGGTTATTTCTTACACATGCTAGAGCATGCATGTCCGTGTGTGACTGTGCACATGTATTCACTCACATGCACATGCAAGACCTTGCATTTCAATATCATATCTCATCCAGCCCCCATAGATGCACTCCAAGTTCTGCCTTCCTAAATAATGTCTACATTGCTCTAACATAATTACTATTCATCCACTGCTGTTTTGCTTGGTGAAGATTGCTCATATGTGCTGCATACTAATTCAGGAAACATCCACCATTGGTGGTAAACAACTAATCTATTTCAAGCTTTTTTGCTCTCACTGTAAACGCAAAAAATGTTTTACTAATGTTTTCTGCTAGATAAGAAGACAATTTTTTCTTGTAAATTTCTCTTTCTTTTTTTTTTTCCCTCACATTACTTCAAATGCAAGTAGATAAAGTGATAATGCTCTTAGATACTGCAAAATTTCCAGGAAGATTAATACTGTAGCTTTCACAATAGATGGTTTATTAATAGAAAATAAAAAAATAAATACTACTCAATACTGAGATACAGAGAGATGTATAGGATCCCAAATCAGTGCATGCAGATATGAGTTATGGGCCTGATCCAAGTCAAAACTGTCTTTTCAGTTGACTGAGCAGTGCTACTATTCTAATCTAATGCCAGTTTCACAGTATTATTTGGAAGTGCAGAATAAACACGGTACCCAGAAGGAACATTAATTCACACACATATATTCATGTTCATACATGAATAGACCAGGATATCTTTTTTATTTTCATACTCCATGGGTATCTTTTCACTGAGTTACTTTTTATTGTCTTCCTCACAGGAGGTGTTGCTATTTCTTGCAAGCTTCACCTCTGCATCTCCTTTCTAGATAGCACTTTATTTGCCTGAATGCAGTTGCTTTCTAGAGCCATGGTTGCTATCACTCCTGAACATAATGGAAAAAAAAAAATTAAAAGAGAGAAAATATATTCAGTTTAGACAATATCTCCACTGTGTTAGCTAACACCATCTTAGGAGTCTCACGATTTCTTTGAAAAGAAGCTCCTAAATTTTTTGTGAGAGGGGAAGTCCTCTTATCTTACCTTTTAATACTCTTATCTCTTACCTTTATTTTGTAGAAGCGTATTGCTTCTCCTCCCATGAAGTCTCTCTCCTTTTATCTTTCTACCTCAGCAGTACCTAACTGGTTGCAGTTTTAAAGTATAATAAATAAATCAGCATACCTCTTCGTTGTATTCTGCTAAATGCAGTTGTCATGTTTATTTATTGCTTCTCCTTTTCTTGCTTACTGCAGACAGAAGTATTCAAATCTGAACAGTTTGCCCAGAAAAGACCCATGAGCTTATCAGATCTGATCATTAAGTGTAGAGGCAGATATAAGTTGGTGCTATGTGTGCATTTGCGTACGTGGACCACATACTTCCATAGATCAATCTGTTAGCCAACATTTATGTCATTCTTCTCACTGGATTGACCTTTTGTGGTCCATTCCTCTTAAACTAAATGAGGGAGAAATGCTGCCTTGAGTAAAGGCTTCTAAAAAGTGAATGAATGGTTTGTGTTGTACAGCTGCATAAGGTGATTCACTAAATAAAGGTGTGTATCTCTGACAGTGTAGCTGTCATGCCTGTGTTTTTGGGTTTGTGAAGTTAGGAAGGTCTAAAGCTGTTTATCTTGACATCACACTCATATCACCTCTTAATAATCACAACTGGAAAAAAAATAGTACAAAATAATTAGCAGTTAAAGGAAAAATGTGTAGAGAATAATAAACCCATACAAGTTACACAGGTAGGGCTCAGTTTCTGGAATGATATTTCAAAAAAAGAGAAGTCACTAGCTCAGTTTGAATAAAAAGACACTCAATTTGGCATCTTTTGGCAGACAAAGCTCATCAGAATGTGCTCTGTAGGGAAGATGTACAAATGGATCAGGCAGAAACTTCTATTCCCCACAGGCAAATATTCCCTAAAAATATCACCTGGTTGCACAATGGAAGCATGTCAGGCTCTGGTAGGTTTCTCTAAATTACACTAAATTATTTTCCTCCATTATAGTGGGTAAGTCCAACGGGTGAGATCTCTAGGAGATTTGAAATATAAGGATGAAAAGGTTATGCTGATAAAGCAAATGAATTTGGACATTTAGGTACTGAAAGTAGTAGCCTACTACTTGGTATCCTTGAAAGCAGAACTATTACAGGATCGAAATATTACACTGGTGTTTGCAATTGACAAATAATGCTTCTCGCCATATGTGAAAATAGTTTAACCTTATTAGAGAAATCTGCCAAAAAGGTCATTGTGAAAGATACATTGTTCTTGAATTTTTCATGTATGCCTAGCTGTATGGCAAGAATACTTTCCATTTATGTACCCTAAATTATTCCCATTCAGTATTTTCTTAAAAGACTGCAACAACTCCCCTCTGGGAGAATTTTCTAAAACATAATCCTGATGTATAAAAATGAGATATGATTTGTATAGAGACATACAGGAAAGATAGCATAGCATTCAAAAACTCTGCATTCTGGGGCTATGTCTGGAATAGAAAGTTTTACTAATTTGGAAAGAAAAATAAATTAAAATATCACTAAGCCTGTGGAGTGCATAATTGTTCTTCAAATAGGCAAGAAATGCTAGGATTTCAAAAGCATGACTATTTTTTTTCTCAAGGGAAAAATGATTAAACGATGCAAGATAGTCTTTCATAATCTATTATTCATTGGAACATATTTCTAGTTCCTATTATTGCCCTTAGATATTGAAAATGAATCAACATTTGTAGGAAGTGATTTGCATTTTTTGTTAGGTGCAATTACTGGACAGCATAATAGCAATACGTGTACTATTTTGCAATACCTGCTGAATGGCCCACCTCAGGTTATTCTGGGTTGATGGCCATTTTTTACTAATGCAGTGGGACAAAACATTTAAACCCTAGTCTAAGAAAGCAATCAAGCTGGGGGCAGTTAAATGCTTAAATGCTCTCCATCACAAGTTTAAACTGCTCAAAGACATTTCACTAATTTGGAGACCTGTAGTTCACTAATGAACGTACTCAACATTACTTTTGGGCAATATTGCTCTACCAAAGCACAGCTCATTAGTGACATGAGAGAAGTCTACAATACTGAGAGGATGATGTGATCATTGCTTGTTTTTTCTATGGTAGCCAGACTGTAAAGGTCTCTGTATGTTTTCATATCAGGTAATTCTAGCAACAGGATTACTGCTAATTCTTCATCCAGCTAACCAGAAACTTACACCAAATGTCAGATAAGATGTACTTCAAAAGAGGACTCAAATTGGAATAATGTATTTTTTCCTTTTTGTGATTCATCCGGGCTCTAAATTATTTAAATCATGTTTCTAAAATGGTGATAGGACTCATTTTCAATATAGCTAAAATCTAAGGCTGGAAAATTTTTCTTCATAGGTGTTACAAGTTATCACATCTTTGGGATATTTTTCTTTGATCTCCTGCAGTACTGAATTTTTGGGGATCTCCATTATGCATATCTGTGTTTGTAGACATTACTAGTATGTTTCTGAATCTGCTTAGGTACTGTTTCTGAGTTACAAAAACATGGACAAATTCAATTAATTTGACAGGCAGGAAGTGTAATGAATTTATGTGAGAAGATGGAAAAGAAATTGAGAAAAAAACAAGAAGCCCTATAAGTTTAATGAAAAATATTATACATATATGTATATGAAATGTATATAAAGGTCTTCAATTCATCCAGGTACCGATAGTATCATGCAGCAATACAGAATGCATGAACATCCCAACATCAGCAGGATTGAAGCAAATCAGATCTTCCTGTAGAAGTCCTAATTTTTCACTACAGTCAATGGAAAAGACAAGATTCTCCCAAGAGCAATTCACATTGCAGAAACTTAAACTACTCAGAAGTTGTTAGTATTTCTACTCTGGCTAAAGCTGGAGTCAGGGTAAATACACTCCTAAGTGTTCAAGTTCAGATGCATCTAGTTCACTAGAATGAGTTTAGAGTCACTATTTGAAGTCCTAGAAGAAAGTCTTCTTTAAAAAAATCAAAGATTACTTTATTTTTTTCATAGAAATCTTTTTTCTAGATTAGAAGAAGGAATTGTTTATAGCAATAAATTGAAACTAGGAAATTGGCAAATATCAAAGTGAAGAGATTAGTGTCATATATACTTAATATCTTTTCAGAAATCAAGAAGAAAGAAACTGTCCTGTTATATCATCACAATATCTTACGAAATAGTTTTAAGTGCTATTACTTAACCGGCTGAAGTGAATGTTTTCATCATTATCTATCATATATGTGTGCCGGTTTGGGCCAAATTCAGGGAAAACATCCAAAAGGAACATTTTCTCAAAGGAAAGCAGGTTACAGTCACCCCTCCCTCGCCAGGTTTGGGAAAAAAAATATTTTCCTTGGAGGAAAGTGAAGGAAAAAAACTATTTATTTAACAAACACACAGGAAAAGAATAATAAAGCTAAATAATAAAACTTCTCACTGTGGAGAGAAACCTGAGAAGATTTTAAAGTCTTTCTGTGGGTGTGGTCTCTCTCCTCCTCCTCCTCGGAGCTGGGTCGACCTGGGCCCCCTCCGGGCCAAAGGTGGAAATTTTCCCAGTGAGTTCTGGTGTTCTGATGTTGAAACAGCCCAGAAGAGAAGAAGGGAAAAGCCAAAGTCCCAGAAAGAATCTTAACTCTCAGTTTGTCTCTGGAGAAACCAAGCCAAAAAGCCAAGAGAAGCAGAAAGGGTGCTTCCTTTGCTCCTCAGCAGCAGCAGCAGACAATCTCTGTGTCCTTGAAGCACAAACTGTTTTCGAAAGTTCGCTCAGTTTTTTTTCTCTCTCCTGCACCCAGTTTTAAAGGCACAGAAAGGCTCAGGATCATATCTGGGCATAGAGCGGTGATAGGGGATACAACAGCATGAAGTCACCCCAAGACAATATGTTAAGCTGGCCTCTGTTCAAATTTATTCTGTTGTCCAAAAATACAGAGGAAATATTCGGTTTTTGTTGCACAATGGTTTGGAAGGTACTTCAGAGGCAGTGAAGCGCTGGTGAAATATGAATAAAGGATTCCTTAAAAATATTCTGCCTCATCCAGGTATTGGACTTTACAGGGGTAAAATGGAAAAAACAGGTTGACTTTTTTGCTCCCACAAATCTGACCGTCAACCTATCAGGCTGCTAAATTTCTTTTCCTTCAGCCCCCAGTGGAAGTTCTGCTAGGTGCTTTCTTTGTTACAGTACTATCAACAGGTGCTATTGGGGCAATGGAACAGATTATCCTTGACTTTCTGGTTTGGTTTCACCATCCATTTTCCTGTCACACTGAATCACACAGAAGATGGCTGGTGAAATGAATTTAAGGATACATTGCAAACTAAAACACTGTCATGAACATATTAAGTTTTGCACTGGTGATGCAGAAGGTGATCTAATCACCTTATTAATACATTTAAGCATGTTAAACCATTGTATGTAAGTCCAAAGAGAGTTTTTTGCATTTTATTTGCAAAATCAAAAAAAATTAGGAATTAGCCTACAGGCTGGATCAAGACCTGTTCAGTAGCACAGATGTGGTGATACTCAGCTGTTCAGGGTTTTCTTTCTTCCAGATCTTTTTACCTCTTTTAAATATATTTTTAATTTTTATATATATATTTGATTTTTTATTTAATTCTGTTGCGTTTTATGAAATGCTCAGTGATTAGTTGGGTCCTTAGCAACTTCTGGACAGTTTTTGGTAACTTCCATGTAACAACACACAACTGTACTGCTTGTGTGGAAAGAATTTAATATTTTATAACTCACATCTGCTAGCTAAAAGATGCAAAAAGGTATGACTGTAAAAGCACTCTAAATTACTGAGACATAATTCTTCTCCCCTTGTTTCTCAGTGAGTATCAGATGTAACACTTGTAGACAAGAGCAATTTGATGTAAACAATAACACAGGAAGTCAGCTTGCGCATCATCTCTAAATTAGGCCTTTATTGGTGAGTTTAAGGAAATTAAAACGAGAAAATAAATACTAAATTAAATTGGAGAGAGCTTAAGCAGTTATAACTTGTACAGTAAGTGCCATGTAAGAAACATGTAAATATACCAATTTATATTTTTCAGTAGTTTCATTTAGAATGATTTGGGTTAATTTATAACTCCATCTATGAATTTGGTCATTGGCTCATGAATTGGTTTTCATTTCATCCTTCAAATTTTGCTTGTTTATAACAGCTGATGTTAACAGAAGTGGAGTCATTTTTCTTGTTCTTTTCCTACAGAATGAAATGAGGGATACAAGGTTTAATTTCAGAACATCTATAATGGGATAGCAGAGCAGATTAGCATATACATCAATATAGTAATTTGTCACAATGCTTCTGAATCAGTCTTTCATTTAGTTTGGATTATATATCAACTAAGAAAACTTGAGGTCCTAACCTTCTATCTTTTCATAAGAGATTAAACAGTAATGGGGTCACTGATTGTACCATGAATTAGGATCAGTTTCGTATGTTATTGAATTCTTTATTTTGAATAATAGCTTTCAGTTGTCAACAAATTTCTGAATCCAGCAAGCAGATTTTTAATTAATTGCTTCTGTCTGCTGGAGTGTTATACCTGTCCATTTCTACAGGAAACAATTAGAAACTCTCTAAAGCCATCTTAAAAAATATTTAGGTCACTCCTTCCTTCTGTGAGGTAGAACTATGCAATGTTTATGGATCTGTCTCCGCCACCTGAGTTGACTGATGTTTTTACTCTTTGGCACAAATTAGCAAAATTTGATTTTATTTGCCAGCATTTTCATTTAAGACACTAAAGAGGCCAAATTAACAAAATGTAGTTCAGTTAAGTAGTGAGATGCTTACAAAAGTTCAGTATTTAACTGTCCTGGGATGTTGACTCTAATGTTTTATGTCATTAGGTCTCCAAATATTTTAGGAAGAATAATGCTGAGATCTAATGGCACAAAATCCGTACATAATTACAAAAAAACTCTTAAGTCTAATTCTTAAACTGTAGTAATTGATCCTACAGTGAGATTTATTCAGTAATCATGGAAGGCAACAGCATTTACAACTAGAATAATTAAAGTAAATGAAGAGGAAAATTGTATTCTGTATAACATTTAGTTCATTATAGGCTTAAACAACTATGCCAATCCATGTTCATCAATATAAGTTATGATGCTCACAGACATAATTAAATAAAAATGTTATCACCAAGAAACAGTTCATGTAACACAAGCGTAGAAATTGTTACATTATAAGAGTTTTGCACTTTTTAAAGGTTTTATTGGCACTGCTCAAGAATATGAGTAGCAGAAGATAGTATAGATATTTTTTTTTCCCCCCACTACTGTTCACAATATATAACATCACAGGCTTTTCTGCACTCTTCTTCTGGGTCTTACTCCCTTCTGTGATGATGCTTGATTCCATACCTCATTAAGTGCCTCTGTGGCTCTTTATTTGTTCAGTTAAAGTCTCACTGGAGTTCATTAAACCACATTAAACATCACGGATGTTTCTGAGGGAATTGCAGCATAAGATGTGCAAGAGCCTAAAAGGGGATTCTATAATTTTGCATGGTACATATAAGCAAAGAGGTCCATAAGGTGCGTCACAAAATGTGCATCAGGTTGCCTACATATCAGGTTGTTCTCTATCTTCCCAGGATCTCTAAACCAGAAAAGTATGGAGACTTAAAAATTTTTTTGAGATATCATAAATGATGGATTGAATTTTTCATTAACTGAAATTTCCAAAGATTTAATAGCTTTTTGATGTTTGCAGATACTGTCAAGAGGAATATGGCTCAAAGAACATAATCATACAATTTAAATATTTTCCTGTACATAAGAAATGGATTCAGATGCTTTTCTAATAGTCCTATTAGCATTGAATATATGAGGCATCTTAAGAGTTTCTGGTGAGGTACAGAAAAAAAAATCCTTAATTTGCTGGTGTAAACAGCTTTTGGTGGAGTGGAACAAGAGAGAACAGTTATTAATACCAACATTCTTTTAAAAAGAAAGGAATACTGGATGAAAGTAATTAACCATATATTCACCTGAATATTAAAATATTGCCTGGTCAGGTTTTTCAAATATGACAGATGAGTTCAAGATCTCCTCAGGTAGAGACAAGAATTGAAGTACAGTTCTATTTATCCTTGATGAATATCCCTAGACACTGTGAATAAAAGGAAAATTACTCATTTGGCTTTTTGGTGAAGCTAGTGATTTCTTTAATTTGTTTCTTTCACAAGTATCTGGTATGGTGGTATTGTTTCAGATCAAAAAACTGGTTTTCTGTGGAAGTATATAGTAATTCTTTCACAATTATTTACTTCAGGGGAAAAAAAAGCAAAGCAAAATGAAATTTTGGTCAATTTTATTGTAGCCTCCTTCTCCAGCTTTGAGTTTTTTTCTTTTTGGTTTTTTGTTGATGGTATGTTTGATGAGTTACAGAAAAAAATAATAGTTATAGCTCTACTAGAGATGTCATTGTGGAGAGTTGACCTTGGCTGGACACCAGGTCCCTACTGCACAGCTCTGTCACTCCCCTTCCCAGCTGGACAAGGAGGAAAATAAGACAGAAAACTACTTGTAGGCTGAGATAAGGCAGTTTACTAAAGCAAACACCAAAGTTTGTATGCACAAGCAAATGAAAAAAAAAAAAGTTTATTCTCTCCTTCCCATCAGCAAGCAATATTCAGGCACTTCCCAGGACGCAGGGCTTCAGCACACATAGCAATGTGCTCCAGAAGGCAACCACTGTAAATTACAAATACCAAACACCCCTCTCCCCATTCCTTTTCCTTTCCTTAGCTCTTATATCTGAGCTCATATCAAATGGTGTGGCATATCGCTTTGGTTGATTTGGATCAGCTGGCCTAGCTGTGTTCCCTCCCAGCACCTCTCCCACCCCCAGCTGATGTCAGGGGACTGTTGAGGGACAGCGCTGACGCTGTGCTGCTGCTTCTCAGCTGTAGCCAACACACTGGTGTGTTATCAACACCTTTCCAGCTTCCGATGCAAAGCACAGCATGTGAGGGCTGCTATGGGAAAATGAACTCCATCTCAGCCAGAACCAATACAATAATGAATGACATCTAATTATTAACTTTACAGGGAACAGAAAAATTCATAGCAGTGCAGTAAAACACCAAAGGTTTTACAAGTTTGTTGGTGCTGATGACAAACAATTAAACGAATTGTGACACCGGCAGGTTCTCCTATAGAAAAGACAAATAAAGTACTGTATACCACCAGAATTATGTCATGTGCTTCACAGACAAACCATTTCAGGATTGCATGAGAGAATTTTATCCACGTGAGTTCAGTCTGAAAGCAGCCTACAGAAGCCTGTAAAGATTTTCTGAGGTAAAGATTTTATATTCTTTATTTTCTTTCAAATTTCTGTAGTATCTGACTTTCAGTTCTGATTTAATCTTTCTTTAGGTATAATTAAGCATATTTAGGCATATATTTAGGTATATATAGCCATATTCTATGAGTCTGTGATTCTATAATACAAGTTAAATGCTTATAGGGTGAGCTGCAATTATATAGTTCTTTGATTGAAATTTTGCTACTTAACAGCTCTTAAAAAGAAAACACTCTAATAAAGATGTACTGAGTTGCAACACTAGTAAAACCAAAGATTGAAGAGGTTAAAGAGGACATCAAATTTAATTGCATTACAAAGAACAAAGTTACACAAATATATTAAGGATTAGATCATGGCTTAACTCTCTTTTCTTTGCAGAGTTTAAAAATGCATAATTACTTCTTTTCTGTATCCATACTGTAATAGTGTTTTCCTCTAAGCACATTGTATACTTTGCTACATTAATTCCAACTACACATAGATTTACTCACAAAAGTACAAACACAAAGAAATGAGCCTCAAAATACAACTTCAGTCCACCCCCCCTTTTTTTTTAAGCACAAAAAATTAAGGCATATTCAATGAAACTGAGTGATTTTTTTAAATCACTATTAGTATGAAGAAAAGACTGCAACAAGACTTTATAACTAAAGTGAGTAATGAAAACATACACCTTTACATTGGGATAAAAATACATAGAGAAATCTTCATACTCAGGACAAAAATCAACTACTAACAAAATGAATTTAGAAAAAAACTTCTCCTTTTGGCAGATCAATACATGTAATGAAACTCACATAACTATCCCCTGAAGTCAGCAAAACTGATGTGTACAAACTCACCAAATCTTACTGAGTGCAACAACTAGAGAGAGGAGAATTGTACTACTACAAGAAAGTAATTGACAAAATGAAACCATGCATGATAAGAGAGTTAATGGATTCCAAGTTCAGAGTTGGACAAAATAAATTTGGGCCCTTGGGGGAATCTGTGTACACTTGATACTCACATCAAAGAAATAAATAAAAATAAATATAGAAGAAGAGGTCCAACTCACCACCAGTTTCATTGATTTCATCAAGACGTGTTTGTTCATGCATACTATGTGGTCCACACGTCATCAGCCTGCTAAGTGAATGCCAGACAGTATCCATCCATGTAGACATCATCTGTCACGATGCTCCGGAGACACATACCAAAATTTAGATGGTGCTGGAATGTAGAATCTCCAGATTGCACTCAATGTCTCCATAAATTTGAATTTCAGTATTCTGTATCTTGTCCATTGAAATTACTGCAAATACAAAAATGGAAGACATGGTTGGGTTATATATAGTAATAGTAGAGAAAGTTCTTGGAGGCTTTTTGGGGGATTTGGGGTGTTTTTTTGTGGGTTGTTTTTTCTTTCTATTTTTTAAAATCAGATTCTAAAAACCAAATAATTTCAGGATAAATAACCTGGATATAGCCTTATTACTTACTTATGTCAGAGCATGGACGGATGGAGCTAAGTCTGAACTTTATTTCTTTGCCCCATTCCTCTGATATTGGTTTCTGATTTTACTTTGTGGCAACTGATTGAGCATTTTTATATAAATCAATATTATAGCATGATTTTTAAAGCAACACGCATAAGACAAGCAGTAGTTTTTTAAGCAATGGTGTTTTCTTAACTGTTTGGTATCTGATTTCCTAATCAAGGGGCCACTGCAGAAATAAATGGATTTCAAACAACTGGGAGGGCAAGTGGAAGAAATATGAAGCATAGCCTGGAGAATATCATAAAACCTAGGAAGAGTTTCTCATGTATCAAGTGATTTTAAATATTCCACATCTCAAAAATTCATGCTTTCTGGTATTCACTTCATTTGCTGTGTTGTTACAGTCCTGACCCAGTGATCCAGTGTATTTCAATTTGACTCTGCTTGGAGTCACATATACTAAAAGTAGCAGAAACAATAAATCTTGCTGCAATTCATTGCCAGGTTTATAGTTTCATATTAGAAAAAAAAAGTTGTATAATTCATAAGCATTCCATAGAAAGACATCACAATTTTGGTAGCTGGTAACAAAAATGTGATGTTGAATTTTGTCTTGTATTTGGAAAGAGACAAAACCTGTCAAGGAGCATAAACTTCTTAAATAATGTTTAGCCTTTGTTCTTCTGTGTAAGCATGAAATCTAAGTACACTTTTTTCACATTCTTATTTTAATCATGTGAGGTGCTTACAGCCTATTTGGAAAAAAATCAATTCAAAATGTGAAATGCACCATCTACTTTTACTGAAAACTGAGGAAATTTTCCAGAAACAAGTAAAATGCCGTGTAAATCTAAAACTAAATGAGCTAAAATTTTGATTGACTTCAAGACTTTTATGTCATATTTTATTTGCAGTACTTAACATATGAAATGAAATTTCATTAAAACGGTAGTAATAATAAACCACTGGTAATATTTGGGCTGATTGTAGTTTTCATTATGCAAAGGATAGATATGGGTGATATTTGATCTGCTGAATATAGGGGTTTTTGAGCTTCATTCAGGTGCCCCTCAAAACATCACCTTGAATAGTTTGAAAAATTTGGAATACCACATACTTTGGTGATATGATTTTTGTTGAAATGACAAAAAAATTGTGACCATCAAGATGTATTTTTCTGAAAAGCAACATCCAATTTATTAAAAATCAAACCTAAAGTATTGATTTCCTATTATTATATCAGTGCTATAAATTTACATGCTTTGTGATTATATCTGCCAAAATATTTTCAGAGTGCACTAACAGAAATTCAGATAATATTTGGGAACTGAGAGAAAGTAGTAATTATATAAAGAGTTCAGAGAAAATGTATTTATTATGGCTTCACTATTACTTTGCAGCTTCAAATGTTGCAACCTTACTAAGAACTTTACGAAAACAAAAGAATTTGATAATGAAATTAAAACTGTTTCTTGATGCACATGTACTAAAAGATTACTGTGATTACTGTGTCATCTCATCTGATCTCTTGCATAAAATGGGCTAAAAGATTTCCGTCTTAATAGGCTTAATTTCTATTTGAAACTTTTCTTCCCCCAGAAATTTATTCAATCTTGATGTAAGTACTTCAAGTGATTCAAAGTCCAGTGAACCTATCTGAAGCCTCAATAGCTCCAGAGAGTCATTATGATTAAAAAACCCCAGGAAACAAACACAAAAAATTTACAATGCCTTACTTTTGTTTTTAGCTGACCTGCCTAAAACTTTCCTTCACTTTGTCTTCCTATATCATTTGCTTTCCATTTGAAAAACCGTGTCAGAATTCTCCTCCCAGTGTGCATATTAACAATATTACCTGCCCCCTACTCTTTTATAGGGCAAATTACACAAGCTGAGCTTAGTGTTTCATAAATTCGTTTATGATGATTCATTTTCCAGGGCTCGGATCACTATTGTTAATACCCTTTTCTGAATTCATTCCAGTTTTTCAAAAATCATAAAATACCTCAATTAAACTTCTAAATATTGTTAATACCTCTGTGCTTATGAGTAGTGTTCCGCATATACATATACATAAGGTAAGTATTTACCCTTCAGTGTTGGAACACAGGATGCCACCTGCATCACCAAAGGCTGCAGAGCCTTATGGGATCAAAAAGACTCTCCTTCCCTCCCCTCTCATGGGATTTTTTTTACTTTCACGAATATGAAATGAGGATTTTTTATTTTAGTAAATATCATGGCATATATGTCTATTCACAGCACACACAACATCAATTCTTCAGTTTTTTTCTTATTTTTTTTAGTACCATAGATTACAGCAGTGGCTGCTTTCAGTATTTGGAGAATGGAATTTAGTCTTTGAATAAATTCCATTAAATATTCTTTAAAAACAAAGTTATATCCAGTGTAAGAGTTTTCAATCTATTTCACATATTAGTAAAGACACTATAAAACCAGTTTTATTATTCTCCTTTTTCATGGCTCTGAATCATAAGCTTTCCTCAACAAGGACAAGTTGGTTCTGGTTTGGGGGTTTTTTTTCATGACAGTGATTTGAAGATTTCAGTTACTAATTTTTCCTAGTTCTTTTTGCTGTATAGTGTAATAAATTTTGGCTGACTTATATGATCTCTTGAGTGGAATGATTTCTTCACTTCTCCCATTTCTGTTGTCTGAGACTTGTTCTCTAATGTTTATCTGCCTATTTCTTAACTGTACGCGTGGATGCCTAAATATTTAAAATTCCACTGTAGGTGGCTTTAGACACTGGCTTAATTCTTTTTAAGAAAATGTCATACAATAGACCAAGAGGACCCAGTACTCTTGTCTCCCCATTCTTATGATGTCACTTGTTAAAATGTATTTTATTCTGAAAATGACTGTTCAAATTGCTTTAAAAATACCAATTCAAAAAATCCCAGTGGAACTACCGCAGAATAAGCAATACACTATTAAGACAGCAATTCTTAAAGTTTCATGTAGATTCAGTATTGAATTTCTATGGCTTGGTTGTGACAAGGATAATGTCTGCATTTCCTTAGCTCATTTCATACGATTGACTTTAGACTCCCAAAGTAGATAAAATACCGTTTAAAGTAATATAACATGCTTCCTATAAGTTTCAACACACTGAACAAATGAAAAAAGTCTATTTGGAAGTGCGAGAGGAGATGTCACTCAGCCTTGGAGAGTGTCATTACCACCCTGTTTGTGACTTTCTCACTTTAATTTGCTGTCTTGAAGTGACAAAATGTTGGATTTCAGGTTCAAGGTAAACTTAATGCTCATGGCAATGATAAACCAAGGGGTAGGAAGTGCCATCATTAGCTTCCACTGAGCTTCTTGTTATTCTACCTTTTCACTTCTGGCCTCTCTTTGATTATTGTCTTTTCTTATACTCTACTTTAAAACTACTATGTCCCTCACAAGTGAATCTCTTTTCTTTATCTTTTACTTAGAGACTTAGCATTTCTTCATTGATCTGGTTACTTTCGTTTTCACTCCTGATTTCAACACTCACGAAATATATAGGAAGGGGAGAAGGATTACCATCAAAGAAATTGTGCAACTTAATAAAGCAACGTAAGGACAGAGACAGGCTTCAGGATCCGGGGAGAATATGCTAGAGGGACATGGGAGCAAGCTCATCACTACAGATGAGAAGCAAAGTGTATAGGCCTATTAAACACTATCAGTGTGGCTATGCTGCTGTGGAATCCCAAACTACCTAAATTAACAGCAGCTGACTTACCTCTAATAAGGTCCTAGGGATTCCATATGCCATAGAGAGAATGGCTTATTGTTCAGCTTTTCCCCTAAACTATCTTCTGATTCCTTCCCTGTTACATCAAGTATTATTTGTTTTTTCTTTTTTTTTCAAAACTGTTACTTCTTACAGATATTTTTTTGTAACAGTAGTACTGTTCTTATCAAGCCACAAGCTTCTCGCTGTTTCTGCCACATCAGTTTGTACAAACAGAATGTCATGATACAGCCCTGAAGCTGTCAATTCTTAAACATTCTACATAATTATTTTACTTAATTATACAACAATAGCGAATATAAGAACAAGGTGTCTGAACAACATGCTGACCCTACTGTACCCGGCCTAATCTGTACTATAGCTCCATGATCAGGTGAACTTTACTTTTTTCAAGGTCTCAACACTGAAAATTGAAACATTTCTAATTAAAAAATTGATCTGTTTCTTTGGTGTCTACATTGCAATTGGCCTGTGCAAGTGTAGTGTGCACATCTGAAGTATTTTCTTTTTAAAGATGAATAAATCTGCTCCTTAAAGTCTTTCAGTATAGAAGAAGAAAAGAAGTTCTCATTTGAAGGCTTTATGGCTAGTTGCTTACAGTTGCTTGAAACTGTGTCACTGGAATATGCAAGAATTTAGAATCTGTGAAAAGAACTTTCCTGTTTTGGATTGCAGTGTCATATAATATGGTTTAACCCATTCAAGTAAGCCTTTTAGGAACAAAATGAGACCAGGCTGACCAGATTGCAAGCTGAGTTCCATTCTAGGGGGAATTAAATTCACTGAGTCATGAACTCTTGGAAAACAAGGATTGCAATAGAACCATCCTAGTAAGCATAGCTATGATTACTCTTTTAATAATGACAATGGCAAAGTAAAATAACAGGTTTAACATACTTCTCTAGTAAGAAGGGAAATCTGGCTTCTCTGTCCCTAGTGGTAATGAGTAAGCTGAACACTGAAGAAGGACCAAATGTTTTTTTTTCAGAACCTAGATGTGGCAGCATCTAGCTGGACACTCTGTACTTCCTTTCTGCTGTTTAGCTCACCATTGGAAAAACCACCATTGTAATCGTGTAACTGTAGCATTATCCAGTGCATAAAGGCTCTTGTAATTTTTAAAGATTTGTGTTTCACAGTTCCTAATTCTTTTTTTTGCTATTATGTATATTACATTTGTTCTTCATTGAGATGACCTGCATGAGCAAGCTCACTGCAGTGCTAGTTAATATTTGATGCCATCCCATTGCTCCCTTTAGTTCTTCAATAGATGTGGAAAAGCAATAATATCAATGTCAGAAAAGATGTCAGATAAAGACATGACTAGTTAATGTTTTATGGGAAAGATACATTATTTATTACAGAAAAACAACAGTCTTCACAGAATCACAGAATGGATGAGCTTGGAAGGGACCTCTGAAGGTCATGTGGTTCAACATCCTTGCTACAGCATGTTGCCAGTACCATTCCCAGATAACTTTGAATACCTCTAAAGATGGAGACCCCACAATTTCCCTGGGTAATCTGTCTGACACTTGGTCATCCTCACAGTAAAAGATGCTTCCTGATGTTGAGAAGAATCCTCCCATGTTTGTGTGTGCCTATTGCCTCTAGGCACATCTTGTCTCTAGGGTCTGACTCTATCCTCTTTTCACTCTCCCTTCAGATATTTGTACACATTGATGATATCACCCCTACGCCTCCTTTTCTCCAGGCTGAGGAGTCCTAGCTCACTCAGCTTTTCCTCATATGGAAGATAGTCCAGTCCCTTAATCATTTTAGTGGCCTTTAGCTGAACTCTGTCTCCAGTAGCTCCACCTTTCTCTTGTACCGGGGAAGCCAGAACCGGGCACAGTACTCCAGGTGTGGCCTCACCAGTGCTTAGTAGAGGGGAAGAATTGCCTCCCTGGATCTGCTGGCAACAGTCCACTTAAAGAAGCCCTGGATACCATTCACCTTCTTTTCACACAGAAGCATGGAATGGGTATGGTTGGAAGGGGCCGCAGTGGGGTCATTTGGTCCAACTTCCTAATCTTTCCACAAGGGCACACTGCTGGTACATGTTCAGCTTGGTCTACCAGAACCCCATGGTCCCTTCTGTAGAGCTGCTTTCCCAGGCAGTTGGCTCCCAGCATATAGCTGTGCATGGAGGTCTTCCCTGTGGGCAAGATTTTACATTTAGCCCTGTTGAACTTCATGAGGTTCCCATCAGCCCGTATCTCCAGCCTGTCAGTGTCTCTCTGGAAGACAGCACAACCCTCTGGTGTATCAGCCACTACTTCCTGGTTTGTGTCACCCACAAACTTGCTGAGGGTACACTCTTCCCCATAATCCGGATAACTAATGAAGATTTCCAACAGGACTGAATCTTATATCGGCCCCTGGGGTACACTGCTAGTCACTGGCAACTGGACTTCATGCCACAGATCACTACTCTCTGGGCCTCACTGTTCTGTCAGTTTGCAATCCACTTCACTGCCTACTTACACAGTCCATGCTTTCCCAGCTTCTCCATGAGGATTTTACGTCCTGTAGTGTTGAAATATCCACTGCTGTCCCCTCATCTACCAGCCTTCTATCCTCTGTTCAACCTCTCCTATCACATGGGTAGAGCTTTAAAAGTATTGTTACACTTTCTCCTGGAAATGCAGCGTACAAATGTATTTCATTGCTACTGTTTGATAATATCCAAAACAAATGAATGTCTGACTAACTGGAATTAGTTATTTGCCTTGTCTAGGACTGAAAATCACCAATATAGTTGTCGTGATTTTAAGCCCATCTGGAGATGAAACATCACACAGCCGCTCACTCAACCCCCTCTCTCCGCCTCCTCCAGTGGAATGGGGAGGAGAATCTAAAGTAAAACTTGCATGCTGAGATAAGAACAGTTTAATATTTGAAAATAAAGTAAAATAAATAATAATGGTAAATAATAATAATGATAATATAACGGGAAAAATACGAAGTGATATGATGCAATTGCTCAGCACTAATGACCGATGTCAGACCCTTCATCCCAAACCTAGATTGTCCGTCCTTCTGGGTAACTGGGTAACTCCACCCAGTTCATATACTGGGCATGATGTTCTGTGGTGTGGAATATCTCTTTGGTCAATTTGGGTCACCTGTCCCAGCTATGCTCCCTCTCAGTTTCTTTTGCATACCCCCTCACTGGCAGAGCATGAGACAAGAAAAAAAAGTCCTTGACTTAACAAAAACCAAAACATCGGTGTGTTATCAATGCCATTTTTATTCCAAATCCAAAACACAGCATTGTAACAGCTACTGAGAAGAAATTAACTCTACCCTAGCTGAAAGCAGGAAAGCAGTACAGATAAATTACACCTGACATCAGTATACTGAATATGGCTAAGAGAGGAAGGACATAATTTACCAATGCTAGCAGTAACACTTTTTTCACCACTAAGAATTTGTCCTAAATGTAAAAGAATGTCCACTTTTTTCATTTGTTTTGGGATTATTTTATAAGTGCTTGTTTAATTGGAAAAATGTTACAATCCCCTTTTTTCATAGTATTGAAAACAGGTATTTTCAAAATACATATTAAGTTATTCTTACTGCAGAAATATGAAAAAGAAGAATTTGGTATTTGTCACACTCTTAAGATAAAAAGGAGTTACATTGATGCTGTCAACTAGTTTTCTATATAAGGTCTGTAAACATTTAAACATTTGAATAGAAATGTTTCCATACTTAAATTTTTTCCCATCTTTTTCCCATGACTAGGTTCCATCACATCAAAATAGTCTGAATAGTTTGTTTAGCTGGTTGATTATGATGCATAGATCAGAGTTAAGTGAAGATATGGCTAGCTCTGTGACTCTCAGTAGAACAGCAGAGTTAATTTTCCCTTCCCACTATAGGTTTGGCTCAGCGAAATGTAATTAAACAATAATTAGAATCAATGTTTCCAAATGTTCAAAAATAAGTCAGTTGCAGTATTGACAGCATTTTTTTCTGTCATAAATATTCAAAATAACCAACTAATTTTGGATTTCCTTTAAGTATAAAGTAGCATTAAATCTCAGCAAACAAAGCAGCCTCATTCAGAGGGGGCTTTCCTTCAATTCCTTCAGATTATTTAGTATACAAGAAATCACTTAGCACACATATAAAGCTAAAATGAGAATTCAAGTCAGTACAAGTTTTAAAAATTATGTGTACCTCCATCTGGAGTTATCCTTGGCAGATGCCATAGAATGCTAGATAGTAGCTTTGGAAGAACAGCAGTACTGTTCTTCTCTGTAAACAGTTCAAAGACTATTTTAGCAACTGAGATGCTAAATTAATTTCCATTATTCATCTTGCTGATGTTTGCCATATTTGGTGTTTGTCTCTCCTGCCAAGGCTTGAAATCTATTACGCACAAGGTAGCAACATGGGAAAGATGAAAGAATGGTTGTGATGTCTCACTGTTACCTCTCATGGGCAAGTTTCAGTCTTGTGTTTAATTTATATGAAGACAGTCTGCATCTGGCATTGCAGCAGCAAATGATGCCTAACACATCGAACCACATAGCACATAATACTTTGTTAGAAAGAGTGTCCCATACAGGGAGTTATTTCTGGAAAGGCATGGATTTACTCCTTTTAAGATATAAGCATAAGAAAAGTAGGACAGAATCTTATTTAAACTAAGTATTTTAAATTTAACCATTTGGTTAAGCCAAACAACCAAACATGAAGGTGTATTTAGACCTTTGATCTGTTTAATTCTACTATTTCTTAGTTCTGAGAAAGCAAAAAAGAAAACAACCTCTATCCCTCTATACCAGACTTACCCACGTGATGAAAACTGATGGAGTTTGTGCTGAAAAGTACCCATGTAATGTTTAACAAATAAAGCCGATTAACTCAGCTAAGTATCACTTGTCAATTCTGTATGTAAACTCCTGAACACTTTTATCTTTTTTATCTCTAAAAATATCCACCAACTTCTTTATGTGGATTCATGAAGGAAGAAAAAATAGTTGTATTACTCTTGCTATTTGACCTACATTTATTTGGTGTGGGAAAAGAATCTATTTCAAAGGCCAGGTTCTTCTTCCTTTCAAAAGTGAGGCAAAGACCTCCATTTATGTTTTATCCTTTCTAAGGTGCTGAAAATTTAATTTTATTACCAAAGCATGAGTTACTTCTTTGGAAGTATTTGTAAGGCATTTTATTGGGCTGCCAAGACTGAAAACCAATATTTCTGTCAGTACACCACGCATATAACCTATATCTGATCCAACTTTGTTTCATGACACATCTTTTGGGGAATTATTAACTAAAAGAAGTTAGTGTTTTATGATCTGCTTGTTCAATGCCGAAGATCAACTACGAAAATTCTAACTGTTTTCTGCAATATAATGACCTGAAAGTGGTTGCAGCAAGTTAAAGAACCCTTATACCAGAGCTAATTGTCAAGTATTATCAAAAACCTCTGTATTGTATTGATAAAACACTTGTTTCAGAAGGACCACAATGTTGGTGATCACTCTTAGGTACGTTTATATATAAAATCCTGAACTTGAAAGAGAACAATGCTCTTTTAAATATTGAATAGATTCTTGGGAGAAGGATAACTCTAGCACCAGAATATTTTTTAACTTTAAATGTCTTCTAACTGTTTTACATTAAATGAGAATTCCTATTTGACAGTTGAAGGAATATTGAACTCTTTTAGTTACATACTAAAAGTAACAAATACAGTAAAAAGACCCCTTTTAACAGAGAAAGTGAATAGTCATGCAAGGGTTGATTAATGCAAAATTCAAAGGTACTTAATTCAGGTTAATTAATTCAAAATTCAAAGATTTCAGTTCCCTACAAGCATCATTGCTGAGAAATTATCTGAGTGATGAACTTACCAAATATGCATAGGAATTTACCAAATTATTTCTGCCCTTCTGATAACAGTCTTCAGTTTTAACAATACTCCTGTGGGTCATAGGGATGCTATCACAAAAGGCAGGTAAAAATTGGAAGATTTGTAAGAGCAGAATCTTCTGTGTTCTCAGCCTGAATTTTAAAATACAAAATAGGCATAGGACCTTGATGCAAACTTTATCCAGATGATACCAATGGGCTGCAAGTGCTTTCTTTTGTAAGCCATAGGAGCCCTTAAAGAGAACAATACTCTCACAAAGGGACATACAAATGCTAAAAAGAATGTCATGCATAGTGACTCAGAGCAAAAGCATGCAAAAACATACAAAAAATTTTAACTTACAATACAGACTTGCATAAAGCCAACAGGAAAGAAGTCACAGTAAAACAGGTGCTAAAATAAAGTGATAGTTTTAATGGCATTATCCCACAATGTGCCAAAAATTTACCTTTATGTTACACAGTCTCACATTAAACTCTGATGTATTTCTAACACAGACTATTCTAATGCAGAATTTTACTGCTGAAAAAACATTTCATACAGCAAGAAGTAGACCCTACTATAAATGGCCGTACCATGAGGAAAACAAAACTGGCATTTATTTTTGTACTGTAGTTAAATCAGTTTAACCAAGATCAGACAAGTTGTTTATTTCCTAAATGAACACTTATAGACGTTACACTGTTAAATCCTTTAAATTATTTTATGGGAAAAATTCCCTTGCGTTCCACTGATCATAATAGTCTCTAGCAGCTGGTGACAGCTGATCTGTGCATGAGTCATATTGAATATAAAACACAATTCATGTTAAGAATGAATTATAGAATTAGGCACACCATGCTCCTTTAAGAGTGAGCTGAATGAGTTTCAAGGTGACTTTTTGGTCAAAGTTAACTCTAAGCACAGACAGCACAAATGATAGACAGTCTTGAAAAGGAGGGTGTTTATTTAAATAGTGAAACACGATCTGAAGTTCAATTTTCAGTGAATTAAAGAGCCAGTTCCTGGCAGTAATACTGGTACAAAAAGCCAGAAGATTCAAGAAGTCCTGAAAGAAATTACAGTTCTTTAAGAAATAAATTCCACAGCTGTGGAGAGGGCAACTAAATTTATAAATCCAGTTCTATTTTATTGTCATACTATTTAGCTTCAAGATATTGTGTTACTGCAGTAGGTAACATGACAAATAATATTTGTGTATATAATATATATGCAATTATATACAATTTGCATAAAAAGTTGATACAATTTGTATACAGTCCATCAACTAATATAGATATCTACTACATTGACACAAAAATCCAAAACAACAGAAGAAAGGGGAAGCAAAATACTCCTTTTGACATTGCAGTTGTAGAACAGGCTTTTCTTCAAGTTGTGTAGGAAAGTCTGCAGAATGTAAGGGGATATGGATTGTTAAGGCAATCAAAGAATTTCCTGAGTTGGAAGCGACCCACAATAATCATCAAATCCCACTCATGGTTCTGCACAAGACAAGTCCAAAACTCACTCTGCCTGAGAGCGTTGTCCAAATGCTTCTTGAACTCTGGCAGCCTTGGTGTCGTGACCACTTCCCTGGGAAGCCTGCAAGAGTGCCCAACCACTCTCTAGGTGAAGAGCCTTTTCCCAATATCTCCCCTAAATCTCCCCTGACAACTTCATGCTGTTCCCCTGGGTCCTGCCACTGGTCACCTTCCTCTTCCCTTTCTGAGGAAGCTGTGCACTGCGATGTGTTCTGCCCTCAGTCTCCTCTTTTCCAGGCTGAACAAGTGACCTCAGACTCTGTTATGTTTCTCTAAAGCTTTCACCATCTTCATAGCCCTCGTTTGGATGCTCTCTTAATAGCTTTGTGTCTTATATTGTGGCACCCAAAACTGCCCACAATACTCAAGGTGATGCCATCCCAGTGCAGAGTAGGGCTGGACAATCCTTTCCTTTGCCCAGCTGGCGTTGCTGTGCCTGATGCACCTCAGGACACGGTTGGCCCTCCTGGCTGCCAGGGCACACAGCAAGGAGCTTCATTCAGCTTTTAGGTCCTCAATGTCAGAAGGACACGGAGCCTGGAGAACAGAAGCCGTAGGGTGTCCTTGGTCCAGTCCAGATCAGAGGAAGGCGGTGTGGCCATTTTATTATATGGTACCATCTCACACCATGGCCAGGGGTAGGGGAAAGGGACTCTCTCTCTCACTTCTGAGAAGAAGGGGTATGGTTTCTAGCTGGGAGCAAGTGTGGTTGGGGTGGAGTGGTGCCAGCTCCTGTCACGTTGGGCCAGTGTCAGGCCTTGGTGAGAATTTTGCATGCAAATCACCCTCTTTTCGCAAAATCTGAAATTGGTAGAAGAGGATAATTTCTCCCACATTCCTTGTGTGAACCAGGAATGAACAAGTGAACCAGGACTCTTCAGGCTGAGAAAAAGACAACTGAATAACAGTATGATAAAAAGCAAGAATGACAGAAAGATTGTGAACAGAAAGCTATTGTTCTTGCTCTCCATCTAACAAAATGTCTAGAGGTGATCATATCAAGTGACAGCTGGCATTTAAATCAAGAGAAAGAAGATGTTTCTTCACTCATTTATTTATATTTGAGGACTCTCTGATACAGGGACCAAATCATTTACATGAATGCAAAAAAACCAGTTGGACAAACAGAGAAGGTGAAGATCACTGAGATGAATAAATTCCAGCTCTGAAGCAGAAAGTTCTTGAGATAGAAGTGCTACAGATCTGGGAGAGGGAGTTGCAAAGAACCAAGAATTCCTGCTCACTCTGCCTCATCCTTCTTCCACAGGCCTTCTCTACTGCCTGCTTTTGGATGTGGCATACTGGAGATGGTAATCTCTGGGTATGACATGAAATAACTGTTCTTTTTGAGCTCCAGCAGAGTCTTGTCTTTCTTCAGCAAGATTCAACATTTCCCCTTTCATCTACTTTCTAAATGCTTGCATAATTCTATTTCTTCGTTCGTTTCGAAATGAGAAACTGAAATCAAAATCATAAATCCAAAAAGCCTATTTCTGTCCTAGTCTTCTTTTATCTACTACCTTGTCTCTTTAATTACATTGCATGATCTGTTGCAATTGAAGCTCCATTAAGAACACCAAAAATTTCAAACTATTAAAATGATGTAATACTGTGGGGTTTATGTCATTTTTTCTCACAGTACTTTTATGTTCCAATATTTTTATTTTTAATAACTTAAACTGTCCTCAACATAAATTGAACCATGTGGAGATTTTGCTAAATGAACAACATAATCACTATGACAATTCAAACAATATTTAACGTTATTTTTCCCCAAACTGAGAATGATAGAATACATGCCCTGTAATCCCATTATTTCATTATGCACAATATCCACAGAAAAAATCCTGAGTTGCTTTAAGTTAGCTTAGCAAACTTCCTTCCCACTTCTGTAGGCATTGCACTGAGATACACAAGCCCTCCAGCAATTCTTTTAACGTTTTTGATTTTACAGAGCAGTTTGGTTCTTGAAAGAAATAGATTTCTTGTATTCTTAGTGCCCAGAGAACAACACAAATTATTAAAAAGTTCAGTGATAGCAAACAGAAAAAAAACATAGACGTTCCATACTTGCAGCACTGAACAAGTAAAACAAGAGTGTCTGAATGATATTTTTACCTTCTACCTGATTCACTGTGCTTATTCTCAGCCCCCTCATTTTGGTTTCTGGATTTATTTTTAAAGAAAAATTAAACATGCTAGTAGAAAGCCTTGTGTTAAAAGAAATGCAAAAACCTAAAGACATATACAGTTGGAAAAAATGATCATAGTAATCTGACTGTTTGGAATAAATAATTCCTTTGATGGATTTAACTTTTTACTGTGTTTGGGCATGGTTCTGGGAGATTTCACCTTTTTCTGAATTTTTTTTATCATTTGAAATTACAGAGCCAACATAATTGACGTATACTTGGGCTGGTGTTAAGTCAGGAACAATTTATTTTAAATATCTGACACTGCATGTAGGCACACTTACTATAACACCTCAAAATTTCTGGGACTAATGTAGGTCTGCCTGTGCTCATCAATCCTGTCATGATTTTTTTCTCAGGCTGCTGTCCCTGAAATATATTCACTCGAGATGGCTGCACAGCACACTGGAAACTTTGCATTTGTTATTATTATTGATTTATTTATGCAGACACTATGCTGATTCTCCAGGATGACATGCATTTATAGCATCTCAGTCTTTGATGAATCTTCCAAAGTGTGAATGTCTGATCTATAAAGCTCCTTGTGATCAGGCATCCTACAGACAACTGAACCTCAGAGCTGAGTCACACATGTAAGCACAGCGACTCTTGGACAGTAGCTGGGTAAGTGCAATCCATATGCATGAGTGTTTCAGAGGGACATATAGCACAATGCTATAAGTACATAATTTGCAGCAACAAGCACTTCAATGACCCAAGCCAATCCCCTGCCTACTTCCATTCTTAGTGCAGATAGGCTTCCTCATATGCAGGTGGAATTTGAGTGGTAAATTAAGGGCATTTATTTTCTACTCCTGGAACTCTTACTGAAGTATTGAGATTAAGCCTAGGGTTATAAGAGGACGGAGTAAGAACAGGCTGCCTTTTCCAGATGTGTCAGCCAGTCAGTTCCTAGCAAAGGCTGGAAGAAATTACTGCTTCTACTGGCAGCCACAGAAAATGAGTTTCTGTTCAGGGACAAAGAAGACATGAACCCCTTTATATGCAACTTGGATTCAAACCTGGATTTTGCCTTTTTTGCTTCATCCTTTTATTTCCTTTGTTCAGTTAGACTGAAAACCCTCTTCTATGCTTCTTTAGAATAATTGCTTTGATGACTATAAATCCTCTCAGCAAATGAATTGTTAATAGGAGATTAATATGAGGGAATGATTGTTTTTTTTCCTCCTAACTCATCTGCTCACATAGAGGTGAGAGCCCAGAATCACGGTGTTGTTTTTCAGTTTAACTTACCATTGCTACACAATAATTTTATACATTGAATTAATATTGGCTCAAGTTCTGCTTCAGATTCGTAGACATGGTTCTTAGTGGGTTTAATAGGCCGTTTAGTTACATGTCTTTGCACAGGCTTTTGCACTGAGTAACGAATGAGTCATTAAATATAAACAGTGGAATAAAATAATGCTTAAATTTCATGCTTTTGTGTTGTAGGTATTTCTACATTCCAATAAATTGCAATTCTGAGTAGCCCAGTATAAATCTTCTCAGTGTCAATCATGTAAATAGGTAATGAACCTCAAGCCTTTTTAGATATTTGAAGAAAGTTTCTGAATTTTAGGTAGGCCTGTACATGTCTAGACAGTTTTGCAATGTAGACACTCTTAAGATTTTTAAGGAATATAATTTGCAATGTTCAGTAAACCTCATAACACTGTTGTTTCTCTTAACTTTCTTTCTTTCAGAAATAAACAAAGTTTTTGACAAATATGGAGGCAAAAGATTTCATCCATATCAAGAATGTAACGAAGAATTGGAGGTTGTTATTGCATTGCTTATAGAAACTTATGAAATTCAAGGAGATGAGAATTCCCTTCCAACCTCACACATTATGTGATCCTGTGATTCTCTGAAAGTTCTGCAGTTCTAAATGGGGTTCCAAATGGTATGAGAAACTGAGAAGCAAACCAAATGAAAAGAATATTTTAATGTTTATAACAATTTTGTGAATGTAGGTTATTCATTATAAGAAAATAAACAGAATTAATTTTTTTTGTAAAATTAGCTATGTGGAAGAATTTCTTATTATAAAAATATAAATTGTTTTATAATTAGTTTATATATTTACAAACACTGCAAGTACTGTTTATAACTGTTCAGACATAATTTCAGGAATAATGAAGCAAAAAATAATTTAGTGGAAATATTCTGCTCTAATATGAATCAGCTGCAGGATGAAATCACCAACATGCCTTTTCCAGACCTTTGGAATAATACCCAGTCTTGTGAATCCAAACAGTCAAACAACTAATTATACATGGACTTGTAAATCATGAAGCTTGAATCTTAGAGTTCTAGAGCTCTTGTGAAAGCTCTCAGACAGCATTTTCAGCTTTCATTTTTACAGCTGTACCAGAAGAATGACTGCTGTGCAGAAACTGTGAGATTCATGTTGTTTAAAGAACACAAAAAATATATTTGTATTTGTTTATGTTTTTTAAAATTCTTTCCTAACTTCTTTTTTTTCGGGCTTTCAGTATTATCTCCCTACTTTACATCTGTTTTGGATGGTTTGAGGGGTTGATGCTGGCTGGATTTCAGGCACCCACCAAAGCCTCTCTGTCATTGCCCTCCACAACCGGACAGGGGAGAGAAAATATAACTAAAGCTTCATGAGTTAAGGACCAGGAGAGGTCACTCACCAAATACTGTCATATAATTGTAAGAATTTACTTGTTCCTCAGAAAATTGAAGTTTTATTCTCCATTCAGGCTGTTTCAAATATTATATAATATCACTGACTTATAAAAATAGAGGTGGATTTTCCCATGCTTCCTATTTAGAAAGGGGTTTGGTACAAAAGACAATCAATTGGTGTCTTTAACAGGTGCTAAATTTAGCTGTTGTTTTAAAATCCAAAAAGAGGGAATATTTGCTTTGTTCACATATTTTAATTTATTTCATTATATGCATTTGATAGAGGTATTTTTTTAGTTGCTGTACTCTAGGTATTCACATAAATTCAGGATTAAATACTACTGTGATGACAGTAGGTTTATTTTACAGCTTAACTGTTGACCACTCACTATAGAAGTCAAATTCCATTTCAACTACATTCTTCCAATAAATCCATCCCTAAATCTGTTACTAGAAAGGCATAATAATCATAGGCTCCAGACATCTCCACAGTCATCCTCATGCGTAAAGTACTTTGACATCTATGGATGTACTTTACCACTAAAACCAGTTTTAAATCAACCAGCTACTTAAACATCTACAGCTGGCAAGTAAAGGAATATGAATCTTCCAATGTGCTTGGAAGAGCTCATGAAAAAAAGCACTTTAGTAAATAAAGGTCCATTATCTTTTCTTTCAATAGCCAGGGCCAGCCCACAACAGTATTACACCTTTATAATTAAAATAGGAATTGTTTGGCTTAATATCTTCATTCTTAATACATTGTCATCTCAGGAAATAAGCAACTAGGCTACAAAATGCCTCAGCACAATCAGTTTTGAATAAGTTTAAATTGTGTGTTAGGCATTCAGAGAGTTGTCTGATCTCATTCTCTACTTTGAACCAGATCATGAACAGAACTGAAATTAGTGAATGTAGTCAATAATTTTATACTGCCAGGAAATTACTTCCTCCCAGTTTTTTGCTTCATAAAGAATTTTACATTCTGTTTAGATATCCTTAAGTCTTCATTCATGGCTTGGAGCTCAGATCTGTATTTACAGAAGTAAACCTCTTGGAGTAGAAACAATAATATATTTTGGAAGTTAGATTTGGACTTAAATTAACCTCTTTATTCCTCTTAACTTCTAAATTGGTAACAGACAGTTGAAAAAAAATAGCAGATTGTTTTAAATTGTTGGAGTCACTTCAGATTACATTGCTTACATTCTATGGAGTTGCTAGTTACTATCACATGATGTAACATAATTTGTCAAAATGACATACCAGTAACATGGTAGAAACACCAGATGTCATAGGAATGTAAGCACTGCCAGCCTAATTTAGTTAATTTGTCCTTTCCAGCCAACCTATCTTTAATAGTGGCCAGAACCAGATGCCTCAGAAGAAGCAAAAAACCTTTGACAGTGAAAAATGTTTGAAAAATCAGTGTAGGAGAGCATGTTCTTTCTTTCTAAATCCTGTTTAGCAAACAATTGGCTTATTTCGTGTGATATAAAGATACTAATTTCTGTACTAACTCCTACATTCCTCAAGTCTGCCAAAAGTTTCCTCTAATTTTGATTGTGTTCATTCTCACTTTCATGTAATTCTGAACTTCTTTACTCCGTGTCTCAACTGGCTCCCTACATGTCATTTAGGATGTGATTCATCAAACTAAACAGAAGAAATATGTGTGCAGGTAACCACATACACATTGATGAAATGCATATATAAAGAAAAAAAACATATTATAATGATTATCTTTCACAAAAGTATGTTTTTAAAGAGAATCTGAGAGAATCAAAATGACGTTTTCTTCCAGATGCAGATTGCATTCATCTGGGGTGTCTCTTACATCATATATCATATGCATAGATGACAAGCAGTGAAGTGATGTGCCAGCTTATATTTTGTCGAAAGTTCAGATGACCTTTGCATAAACAAGATTTTGACTAACTTGTGACAAACAGAGGAAAGGAGTCAATTTGCCTTTTCTCACAGACAGAGTTAGAGAAACTTCAGGAATTCGTGTTAGTAAGAGCATAGACTTCCTATCCTTTCTTATCTGAACCACTTTGCTAATTCCTAGTTTAATAAGCAGACAGTCAGTATAGAAAACTGTAATTCTTCTGTGAGAAGTAATGATTTACTGACATTCTATTAAGTTAGACAGCAAAATTCAATTTTCTGACTTCTGGTAAGGAGTGAGCTTCATTTCACACCATGCGTTCTTGAGACAGTATCCATATAATTCCAGAAGCCTATTCCTCAGTTCTTGTTGCTCTCACAGAATCAGAACTGATTACTTTTTTAAAGCAGCTTTTCCCATTTTCAAAGCTTTTGTACACTTTTGTGACTGTAAGGGACTTACTAGCACTGCTGCTTCAAATTCTCATGAGATGCAGAAAAAATTGTTTATTTTTTGTCGATGAGTGCTACCTTGCAATGACATGCCTAGATAATTGAGAAACAGTGTGCAGGGAAAGCACCATGGAGGAGATTCATGGATGAAATAGGTGAAAGGGAGGAGAATTTCACTGAGAATGTAGCTGGTTTGTATCCTCTTACACCAAGAACTTAATTTGAAAGAAGACATAAGATTAAAAAACAGATTCTTGTCCCTTAAATGTGTCTTAGTTGCAGGATGATGCCCAGAAAAAAACAACTTACTGAAGCAGCACTGCTAGACAGTGAATGACTGACAGTCTGAGCAACCAGCCTCCTCAGGGGCATCTGAACACTGCTTCATAGCTATCCAAATCCGGTAATGAATTTATAAGCTATAAAATATTTACTTTGCTGCATTTTGTTAGGCTTCAGTCCTGGAACCTGAGACTATTTAGCGGAAAAAGAAAGGCAACATCATGTAGTGCAGTTCAGTTCCACTCGATCATGTCTTTCCGATAACTAGATGAAGTTTGACCTTGACTTCGATGCTTCTAAGAGAAAGAAAAGATACAGCACAAAGGTGAAGAGAAGCAAGCAGGCAGGAAAAAGCAGCAACTTTTTTTTCCCTTTATTAACACAGATTATCTTATTTCAGGTTTTTGCACTATTCTTTCTCTTATTTCCTCTTCTGATGTGTATACAGGGGGATCCAGATGCCTATTATTCCATAATGTCGAATCAGACATACTGGCCTGAGAGCTAACACTGGCCTGCAGCACTTCCACTGCTAAATTTATAGAAAAAGGAATGATTTCTTTTTAGCACTAATTATTTTTCCTTATTAATGAATTTGTGATACACTATTAGACTACAGGCAGAAACACTGGATTTTTGCACATCATGTAGTTTTTCTCTTTCTGCTCCCCGTGAATATACTTTTTAATCAGCCTTTAGTTTTAGACTGAGCTGGTATGTAAAATTCCATTTTTTCCTGCAAAGGTAAGTTTAAAGTCAGGTCCATTCACTCTGGTACAGAATTCTGGCTGAAGAATGGAGCTCAGCTGTTAGAAATAAGATTGTGTGCACACACATGGACTTGCAGATGTATAACTGGGAAGCTGAAGCGACATACCATATTTTGGTTTTGGTGTGGTGGGTTGACCTGAGCCAGTAGATTAAGTCCCTACACAACTACTCTGTTACCCTGCCCTGCCCCAGAGGACAAGGAGGAGAACAAGAAGAGGAAAAACAAGAAAACTCGTGGGTTTAGAGAAAGATAGTTTAATAAGTAAAGGAGAGAAGAAAAACCAACTAGCAGCTTAAAGTTCCCGAAGGCTTTCTGAAGATCTAAAGCTGAATACTGTTGAGATAATGTGATGAACAAAAATAATTCTTATCAAACTGGCAGCCCCTCCTTCCACTGTGTCATACACTCCTCAGACCCTATCGGTTGTCTCAGTCTAAGGACCCTTATGCTCTCACAAGTCTTTTTTTTGCTGTCTTCATCCACAAAGCTTCAATTCCAGAAATACTGGATGTCCAGAAAATGTATTCTTAGAAGAGACCATAAACCCTCCTTGAACTGGAGCCTATTTTTCTGAATACCAGTGAGGAGAATATGAAACCTTTTGACACTGTGTTCACCCCACTAGGAACCCCTGTTCTCTCAGAGAGAGAGTCTAAATTAAGTGCTGTAGTTTTATTGCTCACAGATAATACCATTAGCAAGAGGTTTCAGGTTTCTTAGTCAAGATTTTTTGTAAAAGACTATGTGTAGAATACCTCAAACTTCCTTAGATAACTATTAAATTGGTTTCGCATTACAAAAGATACTGTAAAGGAAAAAACATGTCTCTGCATGATTTAAATTTCTGTGAATACAGGCATGGACAAGACTTTGGAGAATTTAGCACACCTTGACTTTTTTGGAAGAGGCATATCATAATATATCATAATTACCTGTAAATAGAAAAGCTTAAAAAAAAATTCAGGTTTGTGTACTCTGTGGCTATTTTTTTCAGTAAGAAGACTATTAGCCTACAAAAATGACCACTGAACATGACAGCTGGATAACTTTAATTTTACTCTAATCAAAACCTTAGGGAAAGCAGAAGATATAAAGAAAAAGGATTCTAGAACAAACAGGTTTTAGTACTATGCATGTAGCTTTTCTTCTTGAAGTTTTTAAGTGCTTGTTTGAGTTCTGAGGTTATGAAGCCAAGATATAAATTACTCTATAGACAATTAAATAATTCTTCTGGGAATAAAAGACGAACAATGGTAAGAAAGCCACTGTAAGATATTTTTCTAAAGAAATAAAAATGAATTAATGGATCTTCAACAGCTTGAAATTAAGCCCAAGTGAATTGCTATTGTTGGAGTGGGTGTGAGGAGTTATGTAGTATTGTCTCATTTTATTAGAATTAAATAAAAGATGCCAAGCCTTAATGAATTTAAGTACTGATGTAATGCAGTTTCTGTGACAAGAAAGGCACTCATTTAACAATCCCCTTGTTTACTTTAGCTGAAAAGTCCCACACCTAACAAGATGAAGAAAATGTCCATATGTCATTTACAAGGCTGTAATGGTGAAGATGGCACTGTAAATTAACAAAATTCTTGCTGTCTATAAGTAAACTCATTAAAAAGCGTAACAGTGGGTAGAATAAGGAAACATATTTATAAATTTATAACATATTCTTAGATACAGTAGCATGTTGACAACTAAGCAATAATTGGCAATTAATGCTGATTTATCAAAGGAAATGGACAATTTTTTTTTTTAATGTTAGTGAATAAGTGTCATGTACTTACACATTTATCCAGTTCTGATTTTTATGGTATTGTTCTAGAAATAATAATATCAGTCATTATTATCCTATCAAGTGATTATTACACCTATCAAGGGAGTCAGCTGTTTCTGTGGACTGAAGAAACAAGATATATACTAGTTTCCTAGATCCTCTCATCCCTGATACCTCTACATGCCTTGTCCATTCATCCTCACATTGGTTTCATATGGTCAAAATGTCAGCTGGTGATACTCCTGCTGTGTGGAACCTCACCTGGAGGAGTCAACAGGCTGCCTAGGTAATACACCACTGTTGATGTTAATTTACAAAGGGAAAAGAAAAGAACAGAAAAGCTGGGTTCAATCTAGTGTTCTCCATAAAATTAATTTATCTTTTTTACCATGTTGATTGTCATATTAGAATTGCGGTTATACAGTCTGCAGTTAAGACATCTGTCCAGTTCAGTGCTTACTTTATCTAGTCTTCTCTCCTCAGCCCCTTCCTTATTCACCCTACAGAAGAGAATGTGTTTAGTCTAATTTCAGGAAGGTAAATTGCAAAATTCTTGTCAAGATGTATACCTCTGATTCCCTTGTCTAATTTTTATTTGGATGATTTTCTTAAGATAGTAGAAGGATTTTTTCCTAAGACAGTAGGAGGTTTCATAATTAAAAACAGAATGAAGGCCTTAAAATAGACATTCACATCTCCAGAAAAGAATAAATGCTGTAATGAGTTTATGATTTTCAGTGGGTGTTTTCTGTGGAGCTATAATATATTATTTAGAAACATATTTGTATTGTAGTCATGTCAATAATCCATCAAGTATTCATCATCTCTTTCTCATGTTCCATCTTAGACTTAGTAGGATTTTTAATTTTTGTTAAGAGAATCTATGCAAAATGGTACTGTATCGCAGCTACATCCACCCTTCTTCTTCTTGTTTTAACATTTTGATTTTAGTTTGAGTTGCAAATTACCATGAAGCTATTAATTTTTTTAAATTCTTCCCATGTTGCCATCTCATTTTATATTCTTGCCAGATGTATGAGAGCACTTTTTAATGCTTATCATTGTTGATGAAAATCATGGATAGAATTTTTCACATTTGTGACCAACAAGGAGGACAATTTCAGGCACTGAGTATTAGAAAGTCATTAAAATATTAATTGGTGTCTTCATCTCCTCAGAAATTTAGAAATGGCGTATGGGGATGTATACTCTGTGACTGAGCTTCTCACTGAAAAATTAAAGGTTGCTTAGGTCTAGCAAAAGAAGATATAGCACCAGTCTCATGTAGCTATACCTGTGTTATATGTTATGAATGACACAGAGACTTAGAATCTGTACCGGAGAATGTAATGAAGAATACCGTGTTAAACCTCCTTTGCCCTTCTTCATGTAAAAGACGTGTTCACAAATGTTAAAAGAGCTTGCTCAATTATTTCAAGTTTACTAATGGGATAATATTTTGTATTTATTGCAATTTAGTCAGGATGAACTCCTATGTAGTTAAAAATTACATGGCTTCTGTCTGTTAGCTGTGACATTTAAAGTATTTTTCACCTCAAACACATCCTTACAGTCCTTGCATGCATTTCTTCAATCTCTGCTCATCTACTCCTCCATTCAATTAAATTAATTTTTATGGAAAAGTTGGCTTTGCTCTGTGGTTAACTGAGCATCATACCACCCTCAATGGATAAAGGTGTAAGAATGTACTATGTGAATTCTCTTTTTCCTTTTCCTGTGGCACTTTAATGATTGTAGCAGCTGCATCAATGTTACTTAGCAATGTCATTCAAGAAGAGCAGAACCATAAAGTGAAATGGTTGGTGCTGAGTGTTAAGATATGCAGGCCTGGCAGGAAGTTTAGCTATCCAAACAGACTCTGGGAATCTATAGAACGTGACATGAGAAATTGCTGAACACCATAAATAACACAGTGAGAAGCTGGCAGAAATTACAGTTAGTGCTGTGAGGAGTGGCTGGATTGCACAGATGGCTAAGGAGGAGGCGTGTGAGAAACGGCCAAGATTCACAGATAATTGTGAGTAGTATTGGAACTCTTTGGCAGAGGAGCACCTAAGTAACCATATTGGTAATATGAGGTAAGGCTTAGACTCAATTACATGTGCAGTCTTTATTTGGGAGGAGACAAGGATGGAGAGAGGAAGGATCAAGGTGCATGGAAGAGAAATACGACTATGAAAAACAAAGAGGAGGGGAGGAGGCTTTTTTGCGTGTAAGCAAATGGGTGGTCAGTACACTTGTATGACTGAGCCTCACTACTTTTGTTTTGTAATGCCACTCTCTTTCCTGTGTGTGCATGAGTTGGAAAGTCTAAGTGACAGCAACTGTAGACTGGGTTGTCTGTATACTTAGCTAGTGAACTTGAGTCCTCTGCGTGCATGTGTGTGTGTGCGTGCACATGCATGTGTATCTGCCCTTGTGAAATTCACACTCAGTCGTGCTACTGGCTGGACCTGCAAACAGAAGCAGCAGCAGCTTCTAAATGTCAAACACAGGAAATGCTGATAATCAGGACTTTCACTTCAAGAGTACATTCTAAAGAGGAGCAAAGACAACAGTGTAATCACATGCAATGCCATTTCATATGTTCTCTTTTCCATTTTCATTTTCTAAGACTGATGGTCATGGAATTTTCCCTTGTGCTTCTACATTTTTGGTCATCTATTACAATCCTCTGCAAATTTTCTAGTTCTCTTTGGGGTTTTTTTTGGGGGGGGTGACAAAGCAAGAGTTTTTGCTCAGCATATATCTGTGATGGAAAACTGATGGGTATCACTGTCATGCTCATATTTTCCATTTTGTGCTCAATTCCTTCTCCTTAAAATTACTTTCATTTTTTCATGTCAGCCGATGACTTTCAATATAATGTTATATTTTAAATAACTAAAGGCATTAAATTAACAGATATTGCCTGTCCCTGATTAGACACCAAATCAGAAGGTAGCAGAAACCCTCCCTCTTTTCTGAAGGACAAACAGAGAGTTGAGATCTGATCTGAGCTCAGATTTTTGGATGTTGCTTTATGGCTGAAACTTTCAGATGCAGAAAACCTAGGCATAGAGAGATTTATGCAGACCTTGTTAAAACTGAGATTTACTAGGCTGGGTGCTGGCAATGAGACATATGAATGCATAATCTTTAACATCTTTTTTCTGAGAAGTCAGACACAGGAGCAGAGACATCCAGCACAGCAGCAGAAGGCATAGCTAGACAATGAATCTTCAAACAGAAGACCCTATGTAATGTTTCTATGATGGAAAAAAAAACTGGAACAAAGGCTTCTATTGCATTTATTCAGAAACCTGCTTTGTTGTCTCAGGTGAATAATTTCAGAAAATTGCGTGCCCACATTGATAGCAACCACGTGGCAGTACTAAGAAAGAAGGAAGTAACAGAAGGGCTGATATAGATCATTGAAGGAGACCAAATACTATCCTAGAAATGAAATTATGTTAGTTCAGCTCTTCACCTTCCTGGGATTAATGAAGCTTTCTCACTCAACTGAAATGTGAAACAAACAAAAAAACCATCACAAACAAATAAATAGCAACTTCAGAAATTCAAGAAAGTGAATTTCTTTAGAAAAGAACAAAAGCAGTACTAGAATATCAGCTGTGATCCCTTTCTTTCAGGTAAACTCAATCCTTTAGTTTAACTGAGTTTTAATAATATGGCATATATTCTGTTTAAGTCCTTGCATGCAACTGAACTACTAGAAATTCATCCTGGTGAAGATTTGATTACCTCTGAGTATTTGCCAATGAAAATAAAAACTGCAACACTGCTGAAAATTTTTCCTTGTGAGAGTCTACTTCATATTTGTATTTATTGACAATTATTAACATGAAAATATGATAGGAAAGGTTGCTGTAGAACTATCTACTTTCTGTATATTTTCATTCTTCATTGGTTATTGCTAATTTTTTAAGTCTGCATTTCAAAACAAAAGATTTCCAGCCCTTTCTTTTCCAGTTACCAGAAAAAAAATAAAGCTTTTTCTCTTGGTTCACATATCAAACCACTTCTTACCAAGGACCTTGTTTCAGAATGCTAAACTCCATTTGCAATTTTACTGCATAAAGAAACCTAAATTTACTGTAACTTGCTTTCATAGGCTATGCGGTAACAGCTGGGCAATGCTGGCAGTGATTATCTTGTATCAGAAGTAGGCAAAATCCACGTTTGACCACTTATCTTCTACAATACACTGGATCTGGTTCTGAACATGGAAGCTGAACCTACTCTTTTAGTGGACTGAAGTAAAAGTCAATTTGGAAACGCTGGGAGAAATACCTATTGGTATGGTAATATATGCTCAGATTTTTTAAAACCAGTTGACACAAAGGTATAATAATGTGGAGAGGGTACTATTTTCAGAGATTGCCTCACAAGACTGTCTCCTAGCTCCAGGGCTCCATTTCAGTTTCTTGCTGAGTCCAAAACATGTGCCAGGCTGAGATAGGCAATTTTTCCCCCAAGCTTTGGCTTACCTTGAGATGAAACAAGGCCTGCAGGAAAAGACTGAAGTTTGGCAGGAGGTTCTTGACTACAGATGAATTGGTAGGGCTGATCACAGATAATGAATGCCCCTCAGTGCAGAGGCTTCCATAGAGACCTTTTTCCTGATCCTAAGTTCATTCTGCTTCAAAATTTGCTGACTAGAACTCACAAACTACAATGAAAAGTCTACAGTTTCCAATTTTTGGCCTGAAAATGATTATTTTTCTGAATAGTAGATTCCTATATGTATGTGTGTGTATTTACATATATATATATATACATATATATATATTCTGAGATATAGACAGATAGATAGATCAGAAACTCTGATTGCTGGTAATTTCCTCATAAATAATTTTAAAAATGCAAATGTCCAGTGTATATTTCTAGTACTTGACTATGAACTCAATCATATAAATCCTTGTAAACAACAGAATCAAGTATTTTCTCCTTGAGGTGTTTCTTGCAAGATTCATTTTCCTAATGCTTTCTACAAAGTGAAAGATCATTGCCTTAGATAGTAAAACTTCAACTTGCAAGACACCCCTCCCCACAACAGAAAATGCAGGACAACATTGTTCCAGTTCAGGCATTTTACCAATTCACAGATCTGCACTAAAGTTCACAGAGACTATCCAAATGTACTTGTCATTTCAATGAAAACGGGTTTTCAAACTCTATAGATATGACCTTGCTGAAGTGATGACTACAAACATACATACATACATACATACAGCCTACCTTTCTGGAAATTCTCTCATTAATGAAGGAAACATAATTAGTAGAGGGGCAACATCATTCTCTAACCAAAGCAGCAACAATGCTGACAGATGTTTGTTTGACATGGATGAATGGAGGTATGTTTTCACCAAGTTAAGCTGGGGAAATCTATGATTCAGATGCTACAGGTAGAAAATCTGACATCCAAACCCCTGGTTTCTTGCTGCAGTATTTGCAGATAAGTAATAGACTGTCTTTTCATACTAAATATGAGAAACAGACATTTATGTTCATTTTCCCTTCACAATATATATCTAATTCTTCTGATAGTTGAGAATTCTTATTAGCTCAGTCAGCAACATGTTAATCCCTTTTCTAATAATTTCCACTGCTTGCTTATACAGAAGTCTTCCTTGAAAATTGTAATTTCTGTCTTTTGGAAACAAATAGTTTCAAAAGAGTGTTTTAAAGGTACAAAAATGCAACGGGATTCTTCTACTGAAAGATAAGGCACCATACAGAAGAAAAAAAACAGTTAAGCATGTCATAATGAAAAATATGAATGTATAATTTTCTGTGAACATCTCTCATATAATTCTGTCACAACCTATAAAAAAGGATTTTGTAACAATATAATAGCTTTTTCTAAAGGTTCCTTTTATTTTCCCCAGTAAGACACAGCAAATTCCAAAACATTGCTTCAAGACAGCATGATGCAAGACAAAAGTTATTTTTAATTACTTATTTTGTTATCCTAATACTTCTACAATAGCAATATCTCTATGACTCATTCTTAAAAGTCCAAGTATCCAATTCCAGAAAAGTTTTCTTTCAGCAAGCCTAGTCTCACAAACTGTTAGACTATTTCCTACAAAAGGAATGAATGGCTGATTAATTCTACCAGTAGTTCAGAACCTGTGGAAAACTATGTGCGTGCAAATTGCTATTGTTATTATGAAGCACAGATAACAACTATACAAATATTTTATTCTCAGTATTTGACAACAGGATTTGTGCTGCCGTCTTTTATGGCAAGTGTGAAGAGGTAACCACTTTAACCAATTCTTGGGATCCATTTGCAGCAACAAAGTAAAATCTCATGGATGTTTTTGGTAGGCCTGTAAAGAAGAACTAAACAATGTTAGCTCACTGTTATTTATTTTTGCATTATATTGAAGACAGTACTTCAGGGTTTTCATCCAGAATTTTGGCTAAAGGCAGTAAACAATATGAGCCACAAAGCATTCTGTTCTGGAAGAGCTTGCTAACTATATTTGCATTGATTAAAATAGTATTTTTGAAATAATAACCAGTGACAATACAAACATATCTGAGCTATTCTTCCATAAAGGACTGTGCAAGTCTTCAGATTCTGCTCCAGTTATCAACTAACTGCTGTGTGCTTGCCCAGAACAGAAGCTTTTCTGTTTGACAAAAATCACAACTAAGCTGGTATCAAGAGAAAGACAAAGGGAGATCTGACAATACATGAAGCCTTCACCCTTTACTGCAAAATTACTGTAGATTTCCAGATTTAACTTTCTGATTGTAATGTCAAACCCTTATCAAAAGAGTCTAGTGAGACTCCACTGTTTTTCTGCATGAATTCTAAATTATAATGACAATAATCTGCTCCAGGCATTGTGCACTTCAGGGCTATTATTACACTTCACAGTAGACTAGAATCACTTGGGTCTTGAGTCTAATATTTTATTCCACTACCCAAGGTATACTAAAACTGCCCAAAACGCACTGCTTTTTATGTCTAATTGTCTAAGGAATTTGATTATTCCCAGTAGGCGCTATTCAAGCCTGTTTAAAATGTCAGATATATTCTTGTTGGAAATTTATAGTACTTGTTTATTTACTACCTTATCATAGAACAAAAATTACTTGTGGAAATAAAAGCCCAGCTGGATATTCTCACTTGAGAATCTTTCACATTAGAAACTACACTAATTTTCAGATTTGGAAAATAGATGAAGAGTGTCTGACCGGATTTTAAAGAGTTTATTAATTATTTTTGCAACAATTTAACAGTCTGTTCTCCAAGTAATTTTTTACTGGATGCCTTTCATTATGTGCTACATATGAAAAAGAGTTTAAAATTATTTAGATAATGGTAATGGATATTTTGTTTGTTCTGATATTTTTATCTGAGCTAGAGAAGCTAAAAAAACCTGAAGTGATCAGAGATAAGTCAGAAGCATGCTTGTTTTCCTCTTGAGATACCTTTATTGTAACTGGAGTAACTGGTAAAT
Source organism: Rhagologus leucostigma (assembly GCA_013397725.1). Classification (NCBI taxonomy): domain Eukaryota; kingdom Metazoa; phylum Chordata; class Aves; order Passeriformes; genus Rhagologus; species Rhagologus leucostigma. The sequence goes on from VZTD01003862.1 coordinate 398,794, forward strand.
TACTTATTACACCAGACTGGCAGATACAGTCCTGTTTGTCTTAATGTCATAGAACAAAAAGCAATATAATCCCAGATGTATCACTCAGGGAAGTTCTGTACTCAGAAGTCTGTTTCTCCTTCCTTCCTCTCATTTATCTATCTCCCTTGTCTCTAATTTTTCAGATTTTTTTTTTGACTCGTAAAATCAAGAGATCTTTTCCATCAGTATCGCTGTAGTCAGAGACTTCTCTAAAGTAACAAACTTTGATTCCTTTGGGCCTTCCAAGTGGTGCATGAATCTGTATGACTGTTAGCTGAGCTGTTCATAACAAGAGAGAAGAGATTTCTGGAGGCCCAGAAGGGCCTCGCCTCTCTCTCCAGGCTTGGGCAAGCTGGTACTGCCCAAGACCTTCTCCCCCATCCACATGGAGAGGATTTGCAAAGGGTGTCTGACACAGTTCTCTGTAGTGCTGTATTTTTCCCCTCCCCTGTGTTTACCTTTCCACCTGGGTCCCCCCTTCCCCGCCACCGGCCCTCACCACTCCCTCAGGTTTGTCCCATTGATTCTGTTACCCCAACCCCACCCACGTACCACCCCTATGCCCTGTGGCCATTGGTCCATGTGCTCTCCCTGCCCCCTTCGCCCCAGATAAAGGACCCTGCATGTAATGTGATTTCCTCTTTCGCATTGTACTTTGCTTTGGGGCAGCAGCCTCTGCCTGGGGGAACCATGCCATGTGCTGGCTCTCTACCTTTGGGAGCCAGCTCATGTGCTGGGCCTATGCTTCTGGGAGCCACCATACGGAGAGCATTCTCGCCTCCTTTACTGTCACCATGTTGCGGGGCTTCAGCTTTCTGGAGGATGCAAGGGGCAGCCTGGAAGAGGCATGGGAAGCGGAACAGCCGCTCTCCCCGAGCAAGCCTCTCTGAGCTCTCCAAGAAGGCTGTGGCATGCCATAGCACCACAGGACTTCACTCACTGCAACAGTTCTCTTCCCAATATTTGTACGTGAGGAAATGCATCAGTGTCTGTGTTTTGGGTCTGATTCGGCTGAATTGATGTGGGTGTCAGCACGTATTTCTTAATGTTTTCTTATTCTCTTCCATAAAAGAGGCTTTTAGCATGCTTTTGAGAGTTCGTTGTGCTTGATGGTATAGTACTGGCATGAATGAGGCTTGTATTTGTGTTTAGAACATAGATATCCCAGTAGCAAGATACTACCTCAGAAAGATGATGTATCAACAGTGTCATATTAGATGCCCCTTCCTCCTTGTCATTTGATCTTGCAGCTTGGTAGATTTATTGAGAACATAAAGCTAGCACTCAATACTACTTGTGGTAGCAGCCAAGTATTTGTTAAAAGTAGTCCAAACAAACATGCTCTAAGAGGTAGAATGACCTATGATAGATTATAAAATTATATAACTGAGTAACAAATAACAAGCAATATTTGTAGAATGGATAACAAATAATGAGTAATTAATTATTTGAGAGGTATTAATGCATGACAAATAATTTTGAGAACTATTTCAGACATGCTGTGATACAGGAACAATGTATAACAAATTTGGGATACACGTTTCAGATTTTCTATTTTTTCTAAAAAAAAACCCCAGCATTTGAAAACTACATGCATCTTTTCTGGGATTCTAAAATTCAGCTGAAAACCAGGTAATTTAATTATTTAGAGTAAATATGCTAAAAATCAACATCACAAAATTCGTAGCAAATCCATTATATATATAGAAAGGGAGTTTCTAATGTAATGCAAAGGCCCCAGCTGCTAAACTTTCCACTAACTAGTTAATCTCTATTGTCATTAATATCTGTTTTGTAATGAGGGAATAAGCTCCATGACATAAACAGTTGGGTAGAGTTTGCTAGATTGGCTTCAAATTTTGGTTACATGGATGGCTAAGGGGTGTTACAAAGACCCACATTTTTCTAGGATTTGCAGAGGGGACTGTCTTGCTTTTATGTTTTTTTCTGTAAAGCTGAGCTTATTTAGATGATTAATAAATCCCGATTCTGCAGCTGGCTTAATGAGAATAAGTTTTATTGGCATCACATACAGAAGTCAGAAATAGGATTAGTCTTAGAATTCTAGGGCATTTGTTTCAAGAGGGAGATATGGTTAAAAAATATAGTATGCACTCTAAATATACAATTATACACAAGTTACCTCTTTACCAAAAATTAAAGTGAATGTGTCACAGCCTTGGGAGATCAAAATAGGTAAGTACATTTTATTTGTTGATAATATCATTACTTTCATACATCACTGATTGCAAATGTTGTGAAAGAATAGAAATTATTTTAAAAATATTTCTGCTTCCAGAAAAAATGTCAGAAATGTCTGTTATTGCAGACTTCAAAAACTTCCACATTACTGAGCAATCATTTTATTGTGATCAGTGAGCAATGTATTTTACATCTGGAGGAAACATAATAAATACTTTAATACACTTATTCTGATTTAACCCTGAACATAGTAAAACATTATTCAAAACTGAACAGCCTATGGAATTATTCAAAGATGGAGAAAGCAAACTGAGTTGTGGTAAAGATAAGAATGTGTCATGATAAAGAAGATTTTGCAAGCTTTAACCAAAATGTAGGTTTTTTAGAAAAAGAAAAACCCCTCAAAATCTTTTAGCTATGCTGGATATTTTGCTGTTTTTCTCTGCATGTTGGCCAGTAGTACAGATACCACTGATAACTGGGCAAGAAGGGATGGTGCCCTTGTCTGACAGAAGTCCTACCCCACTCCCACCAAGCTCACAGGCCATTTGCTCCAGCAGTCACTCCCTTCCCCTTACTCACATTGTCTGCCATGACTGCCTGAACCAGCCACCCCTGTCACTTTAGCCAGAACACCAGACCCAGGAAGCCCTTCTCCAACCTACACATGAGGACACCATTTAGTTTTGGCCACCATTTTATGGCAGGGAGCTTCCATTTTGTTAAACAACATAACCCATGTATTTTCATATTGGTCTGTGATTGTCTGATGTCCATTTCTTAAATATATCGTATATAAATATATATTTATATAACAGAGAGAGATAGATATGTATATATGTAAACATAGGGTCAGATAGCCCTGCCAGGCAATCACGGGAGTGCCTGAGGACATGTGTTTGACAACATTAAGAAAAGGCTATTAGGCTACAATGTGTGTGCATATATATAGATATGTGTATATGTGAATTTAAACATTAGAATATCTGATTGATATTTTGAGAAGGCATGTTTACACAGTAGTAAAGATAAATATTTAGGTGGAATGTGCAAGATCTTTCACAGGATGGGCAAAGTATATGAAGAGATAAGCATGAAGGAATGAAGCAGGTGAAAATACTAAGACCGATTGACACTAAAATGGCATTTGGTCTCTGATGAGACGCATTCTTGACCTAAACTTCTGCTGCAACTCAAACATGCAGTATGAATTACACAAATAGACTGGAAGCAGTTCTTCTTTTTATTATTTTCTGCCTGTGTTCTGTATTGAATAAATTTGGTTTTATAGCTGAAACACGAACAAGTGACTTTTTTCAGAGGCCTGCAGTATGAATTTTGAAAGGTGGTTAATGGAGGTCTGGTGAAATTCTGTTGAAATAACTGCTCACAGGCACAAACTAGCATATGCATTCAACAGCATTTTCGTTTTGTATTAGCTGAACCCATTTCAGAGCATGCAGAACACTGTGAAAAGATTCATTTGAAAAAGATGAACATTTTTGACAGATTGAGCATAAGTCAGTCATCTTGATTATTTCTCCATTCTCAAACCTCTAAAAGAAGCTTTCCATTCCAGAAAGTCTAGCATTTACTGAGTTTGAAGACTCCTTTTTCCTTTCTTCAGCCAGGGTTTAGAGAGAACTTTTCAGCACCTGCCAACACAGAATGTTAGTGTGACCTTGAGGTCCAGAATTTGGGTTCTTTTCCTGTGGAGAAACTTTGGATTTCTTCTATTAGAATCTAAGAAATAAGTATCAATAATACATTATCCTTCTCTAACATTCCAGGTGACTTCTGCAGGGCAGGAACAAAACATTAGGAAAAAAAGCCATTAGCAAAAGAACTTGAGAAAAGTAACATTTTATCCATGTGCTCTTTGCTTGATTTGATAATAAGCAGAAGGTTATATAAGTTTCTGGAAATTTTATTGCATTTGAAAAGCAGTATTTCCACATTTCTCAGAAATCTAACCTAGGAAACCATAAAAAATTGAGTTGTTGTATTACCTTGGCCTAATAAAGCTGCAAATTTGCAAACTGCAGTAAAACAGGGTCTGTGAAAGAGACTATAGGCTATTGGCAAAAGACTTAAATTACATGTAAGGCAGGCAAGAAATGTGTCTGTTCTCATAGATGTATGTGATCATGTGTTTTTTTTCATATGTGATGCATAATAGAAGTGAACCTAATTGACAGGAGGATGTTTCCTTGCTGATAGAGGAGGAAGCCTGCTGTAAGATATTAAACTCCTGTACTCAGGTTGCATATTTCAATGTTCAGAACTTAACCATAGCCTAAATAGTGCATATCTGAGCTCTCTGATGTTTTTCAGTTCCTACTGACTTCACTGGGAGTTGTTAATACAAAGCAGTCTGCAAGACCAGGTGCCCTGAGCACTTCAAAATCATGAATATGTATGATAGCAGGCTATTTTACACTGGAATACAGAAGTTAATTCTTGCCCCTGACGAAGGCTAATTGTCCAAAAAGACAAATATTTCATCTTTTTACTCCACCAGGTAACTATTTCATCACTATCTAGATCAAAGTTTCATAAAGCAAAGATATTTAAGATGGTTAGGGCAGAAAAAGATTGGATAGAAAGGATGTGTGTATACACAAAAAGACTGCCAGCTAAACAGGCATGTGCAAATATAATTCCAATGTTTAACTGACTTGGTTACTACTGCAACCCTGTTCTCCAAGTAAAATCAGCCTACAAAAATATTAAACCAATATTTATTTGAGCAGGCAAGTAGTGAAATAAAAGCACCATTAAGTAGCTATAAGCACAGGTTGGGTTTCACAGTTCATCACAGGCCATGATGCAGTCAAAGCCTGGTGAATATTCCTCTTGTCCGTAATTTGTCCATTCAGTTTACACATCCTCAAGTGCCCCATTCCTTGATGCTTAGGTTGGGACAACCACAAGTTGTGTAAAAATCACAGTATGACCTTCCATCAAAACAGTATGCCAAAACAGACAAATTCATGTTTTTCAGCTGACCAGAAAGTCTGGGTTTACCAGTCTGGGGACAATGGTAGAGGATAGAGTTCTTAGCAAACACATCTGATATTGGAAGATAGGTGAAATCATGCATGCAAACAGCTTGTCCATTTTCCTGCATATTTACAGTCTGCTGTGGCTCCCAAATTGTTTCAGCAGCTTTCTGCACTGCTTATGCAGCAAACTGATGCATTCCCTAGATGGATTTTATCTTCATTTAACAGGAAGACTTGATTGAAAGAAATCTTTGGCTATTGGAATTCCACACAGAAAAAGTGATTAAATTAAGTCAGTGTCATACCTTTTTTAGGCTACTAAACATTATCCTTCTCAATATACCCATTCTGCTCTAGACCCCTGGTAAAGATTAGGGACTAGATGAATTAAGCGTGCCAGGCACTACATTGTTAAGTTGTAGTTCTCAGGATATTAATTCACGTGATGGAGGAAACCAAGAGGGTGCACACTCTTGTTCTGTCATTTCCCTGCCTCTGTACACCTGTGATCACTGTGCTTCCAACTGTGTTAGGGAAGACATAAGGATTTTACCAGTTCTCTTGAAATGCCTGGAGTCATGAAAGCAGCACAGACATTAAGGTTAATGGAGGCAACTTCTAATGACAGAGCTGAGTAAAAGCCAAAGTATTTTTTTTGTTACAGTGGGGTAAAAAGGAGCTTTCAAAAATATGGGATCTCAGTAGTCTGTCTTCACAGATTGGAAAATCAAGCAATGGTTGGCAAGTATGCATAAATATTTGTGTGGTAAAATACAGTGAAGTCTATCAAATAGTCTGTGATGATATGCTCATGTTAACTCTCTTCTGGATTACAGAGAAATTATACATTCTTACAGAATGGTGACATCTGCATTCTTGAAAGTTTACTTTTTCTATTAATTCAATGCACTCTATTTTTTCATTGTCCTACATATGGAGAAAAGAAAAGCAAATGTGAAGAAGAAATACTTAGGTTTGCAGCTCAAAATCTGGGATCTGATTTCAAAATTCTGAGCTAGATTGTAGGGTGTTTTAAAAGTTAGCAAATGGTATGTGAAGATTAGAAAGGAAACCAAAGGAGATATGGAACAGATAGAAATTCTGAATACCGGGAAGTTTATTTGGTAATAGATGATACATAAAAGAATTACTTCCTCTAACACTTCAGCATTAATCTCGGAGGTTTATCACTTTTTTTTTGGGTAGAATCAGAAAACCAACCAGCCCTAAGTCAATCAGTATATTAGGTAATCGTAAAAAAAGAATGCTCAGTGGCTTTTATCATAGACCTCAGAGTAATAAGTAGAAAAATAAGCAATCATTTATTTTGATAGGATTAAACAAATGAGGGATTTGGACTACATTAAAGAAGACATCACTACTAGGCTGTGAAAATATGTTGGAAAAAAATAAACCCTACCCCTTCACCACATGGGTATTTCTTGTTTGTGTGATAAATATGAATAGAGTTGATGTTTTAGTTTAGAAGATTTGTTCTCCAAAATGAGAGAGAATGAGTAGATCTGTACTGTGCCAGGTAAAGCTTCATCCAGAAATATCAGACACACAGAGCAGAGACATGGATTAGGAAGAAGTATGAGGAAGACTAGGAAAAAAATGTCTGTCTTTAGGAAAGCGCAGCATGGATTTTAGTGAAGGATTTATAGAAGATATCTGAAAACAAAAAAGTTACAATTTGTAGGAATAAAGGGTTGCTACCCTTCAAATAAGACTAACATTTTATTTATATGTAAGACAAAACCTATACTACTAGATTTATTGAACAGATAACAGACAGCAATTTCCACTCTTTTCTCGACATCTCACCATCCCTGGATCACACTGATCGCCTGATCACACTGATCTTTTGATATGTTATTTAATATATTCTGTTATGAAAACGAAAGTCTTACTGCTACTCATTAATTTCTAACCTACTTTAACAGTGTGTTTTTTTCTAGCTCAATTCTATCATAACAAGTACATGTTGTAGATTTCTTTCTCCTAAAGGTTATCACTTGTATTTTATTGCTTATTGCCACTCTTATTTCTATTCTTCTTCTGTCATCTGTTCTTAGAACATTTCCTCCTCCGTCTATTTAAAGGTGATTTCTGTGAGCTTGTGATTTCTTTTCCAGCAAAGGCATGGGTAGGCTGTTCTTTGTTTAGAGTATTCCAGTGAACAGAAGACTGATAATTGGATAGGAAAGATTTGTCTCTGTAACTTCTAGTATTGTTTATCAGATAATATGTATGGCTCATTAGGAATTTTCAACAGTAGGTAATAGGAAGCTGAGCTAAGTTGCTTAGTTGTGACTGACCACTACAGTCACACTGTATGATGTCTGACCTCTAATTACAGAAGCAGGACTACAACAGGAGAAGAGCGTACTGTAAATCACTAAGGGTTTAAGCCTACCACAGGGAAAACCTGACATGGGAAGTAGTGACAGACTGAAAACCTAGTGGGACTTTACTACTAGATGTACCTGAAGTAACATGCCTGAAATGATGGGATTTATTTTCTCTCTTCTCATTCATGAAGTGTAATTGCACATACTTTCACTGGCCTGTCCATCTTGATTCATTCAATCACTGCTGTGCTTGTATTGTATGGAAACATATACTCTGTTTTCTGAAGTGGTTTACTGCGGTATATAAACTGTACTCACATAAAAACTTGGAATAGCCCCACATAAAATGTTCTTTCTGCAAATATCATTGCAATGCACACATATCTCTCTTGGGAAAAAACATAAGAAAGAGTATGAGAAGAAAAGAAACTAATTCAAACTCAGGCAAACACTCATAGAAATTATTTTGTGGCATTCACCCAGCCTCTAGTGAGTGATGCACAATGCATGCAGAAAGAGATAGAAGTAGACACCCTGTCAGCCCTGTTTCACCTAAAGTTTCAAAGCATGTGGCAGGCCTATTGGACAGCAAATGCAACTCTCAATAGAAATACTGAAAAACTTCCAGTAAAAGACCATTTTTTTGTTACTTTGTTTACTAATGTATATAATTTTTTTTATGCAACAATTTTTTTTCAAGAAGAGCGGTGCCTAATTTTTCCGCTATGGCATTTGATATCCAGGTATAAACAGAACAATTCTTTGCACAGTATCACAAAACTACATGTATTTCAGTCCTTCACAGATTGGCGGGCATGCTAAACTGCCTTCTTTTTTCAGTGTATAACAAAGAAATTCTTTTTGCAACAAAGAATTGCTGTTGTGTTCTCAAATGATAAGAATTTGTCTCTACGTATTAATGGCCAAGAATTTTATGCCATTACTCAAAATAAGTTACATTCTGCCATTAGGTCATCGAAGTATGACATCTTTGCATGTACAAAAAATATCTTACACTGGCCCTTTCTCGGATATAATCTCTAGGGCTAGCATTTGTAATCTCAAGCATGTCAGTAAATATAGCTAAAATGATGCTGAAAGTGGAACTTGATTGAAGCTTTAAAATCAGAGGGAGTGCTTTACAAAGCCAACTTTTTAACATCATAAAATTCCTCATAATTCTGAAAATTCTGTTCCCAAATTAAAATTAAATACCAAATAATTTCATTAAGACCCTAAAGTGAACTGGAAAATTAATAAGCATCAGACATAGATTTTACTGAAGCGTGACTAATATGTTCTTTGCAAGCTGCTTAAATAAGTGTTATTTCCTTATTCAAGACTATATTTCTATCAAACATGCTGTGATCATTTGGAAACAAGCACTATTTCTAGCATTTTTTCTCTAAACTATTTAAAAATCAATTATATTTTTGCCTGAAGAAACAAATCTCAGAAGGATTTTTCTTCATGACAGAATTTTTCATGGATTCTGTAGAAGCTGTAATGGTCTGCAGCAATATTTTGGCTGTTCATAAGCAGCATGACGGTTGATACATTTGTAATTTCTTTGACTGTTGCAGGATAACCAAACAGCTAAAATGTAAAGTTCGTATGGTCTGTTATTAAGAAATACATAAATTTATAATTTATCATGACATGTCCCAGTAACTTCCTCCTTATCTTAACAGTTTACCTGATGAATGAAATTTTTATGTAGCCAGATGATGAGAGCTTTCCTTGCTTTCACTCTAGTAGTATTAAAATCAGGAAAATACTCGGTGGAAAACACACTCGCTGGAGAGTCAGAACAAGGATGCTGCCCCCATCTCTCCCTTCGAATTACAACCTCTTACGACTGGGCCCTTATATGTCAGAAAACATGGAGGGGAAGGGATTTTTCTGACGCTGCTGGAGGGAAAAGGAAGATACCCACTGCAGTCAGTAGAATTTCTGGCATCAACAGCTCCAGCATGGGACAAACTTACCGTGCCTACCTGCTGGCCAATAAAATCAACTGCATAAAGAGTCTTCCTAGAAGTCTTGGAGAACTTTTGACAGTCAGCCTTGTTTTCTCGAGAATCTCAGTGCATGTCCTCCTCTAACTCTCCCAAATCTCTCCAGGACTACACTGCTATATGTTTATTTTAGAAATTCAGTATGAATATGTACATGATATGGGGGGGGGGNTGTGTCACCCTGTTTAGTAGGACAGAGAACATTCTCAGTGCCTAAGTGCAATGGCTACACAATTAGGTGATCCACCCCTCTGTTTAGCTCACAGAGAAAGGATTTCTCTTCCCCCATCTTTCCATCTAACTTTCTCTATTTCTACTGCATTTAAAACAGGAGATAAATGCTAGGGAAGAAAGTAAAAACTGTGTCAAGCTGAATAAATTGAGAGAAGAGAACAGTAAATTCTGAGGGTTCAAAGTTCTTCTAAATCTCCTCTTAATGTGTTAGACTTCAAAGATAATATTGAACTGTGTGATGGGATTTCTTTTCTAATAATGTATTTAATTTCCAGGACTCTAGGTAAGAGTGGTTTGATCATAAATTCAAAGAGCATATATACATATATTCACATTGTATCTTAGCTGGTCCTCTTAACAGCAGCATAATTACCTATACAATGTCGTTTATACATATTCCATAGCAAACAGAAGTCAAGATACCTGAGCCCTTCTTCAGGCTCTTCTGGTGAGCAGCTTTAAATCTGTGGGGTAACCTTTAGACGTTACTCCGCACTCTGTGAGATAATGATTACAAAGGACATTTCCGTTTCCAGAGTCCAGGAAGCACTGTATATTTTCATAATTAAAACAGAACTATTCATTCCAAATATGCATTTTATCTCACTTAACAAAGAGATTGAAGTTTTGCTCCTGAACACACTAAGATGACCTCTTAATTGTATACAGAAAACAATACAGTTGGACATGCCTAACTCCTCAGATAATCCAATAACAATTTCTGTTCTGTAACTGAAAAAAAAAAAAGTGGGAGATGTACCCTCCATTCTATATAATATTGGGAAGAAGCACACAATTCACAACTCAACCTGAAAAACATTGTATAGTCTTATCAAATGCTGGAAAAAATATGCAGGAACAAAAAACGCATATTTAGAGATCTAGGGTAGAACGTTCTAGGAGAGCATTGACTTGGACAAGAAATTAATGAGCATAGTGTACTATTGTCCCAAATAAAAGCTTCTAGTGCTGTGTTGTGGCAAAAAGTACTATTGAGGTCTTTGAAGATACAGAAAAGGAATATCCAGTAAAAGTTAGGGAGGAACTTGCTACTTTGTGTAGCAGGATTGTTGAATTTTGTCTCTTCATTTTATAAGAGAAAGCAATTAGTAAACCTGAATCCAAACCATTGGGTTGTTTCATCTCTTCTGACTTGGTAATCTGTCCTAACTTGGCCCTAGTAGCTGTGTTTCCCATATATTTACTCATCTTTCCAAGAAGGAACAGAATTAAAATATTTGAGAACTCAAATGGCACAAAGCTGAAGAAAAATGAAAGGAAGTAGAGAGAGCAGGAAAGAAAAATTTTAATTTTTCAGAATTATCATATTAGAAAAAAAAAGATGAAAATAAAATACTTTCAACCTATAAAAAGACTGGTGAAAAAAAAGCTGGTTCCATAGGCAAATGATGTTTTGTAAAGAACAACACTTTGGTGCACTTGGAAAGGATTTTTTTGTAGTTGCAATGCAAATTTTGTTCCAGAATCCAAGCTTACATCACTGTGTAGTTCATATTAGACAGTGCCCCTAAGTAAATGAATTATCAAGGGCCTAGTGTTCAGTACTGCAGAGTCTCCAAAATGGTGATTGAAAGCACTTGATCTGAGGTTCTCATCCTCTCCAAACTGCAGAGGTTACTTTCATCCTTATTATCTTCCCATAACTGAACCAGATCCAACCGTCATACCCAACTACTACTGACTCAATTGACTTTGGGGGAAACAGGATCTGTACAATACAATTACATTTAAATTACTGTAATCCTACAGCAATGAACAAATGTTTAGCTTGAAGTAATTATGCATTTATTATATGTACAAAACTAAATCCATATTAACACAAATCACCTACTTGGTCAGTCATGCATGTACAAACTTTGGGGAAATCTTCACTATAGTTCAAATAGAAAATAATTCAGTGATATATAAAAGAAACTTTTAGTCAGCTTTGGGCCTTCAACTGCTATCACATTTTTAAAATTTTGTATAGGAAACCATGCTAGTCAGTCACGGGCAACAGTTTCTGTTTGTTTTAAATTGATGTATAACCTAGAATGTTACAATGTTTTACTCTAATTTTCCACTTAAGAATTTATATTTTCCAAGTTTCTTACTTCCCATGACTTTCAGAAATATTCAACAACTGTTTTTGAACTGTGGAAGAATGAGGAACAATAAAGTGAAATAACATCTTAAAGGATAAATGTGTTGGGTTTTTTGTTCTGGTTTTGGGTTTTGTTTTTTTTTTCTTGGTTGTATATTTTGTTTTTCTTGAGTAACTAAAAAACACCTAAAATGGAGTTAGCATGCCATAAGAACCCATCTGGCTAGGAATGCTTGTTCTTCTTGCATCCTCTTCCCTGCATCACATGCAGCCTGGAGGAAAAAAAATAAAAATCAGGGATTTGGCCAAACAAATTCAAAACAGTTTTGATGTTGTGGCATTTTGTCATCACTTAAACATTCATTAACTTTGCTGCAGATACAAAAGAGCCATTGATTGGATTCATGTGGGTACATTAAAAACAACAAAAATTAAATTATAGGCAAGATCATGATGTGAGATGTCCCTGATTTGACAAGTTTGTGTTATTAGTCAAAAGAAGCAATGACTTATACGTGTCTCTTCTCTATGATGTGAACAGAATCTGTAGTTACACATCTGGGACCGTGGTTTAGAGGTGGTGCCAGGCAGTAATATAAAAGCAAAAGCATGGTAGCAGTTTTGCATGTAAGTTCCTCTGCTACTGCATATTATCAAAGATACATTGCAGTTTTATGCAGCATGAGGGATCTCAAAATTGGGTAGCTGAATCATGAGTACCACTCATGGAAGCCAAGAAAAAAGATGGTGCAAGTTGTAATAGAAGTTTGAATTACTTTATGCTATCTTCTGCATCACTGAGCAAGATGTTCAGAATTTGTAGGGTGGTAGAATCAAAAGAGAGAACATAACTCAGATAAATCTTTTGATAAGCTACTGCAAATGACTTGAGCATTCTCTTCAGGGATTCAAATTCAGCCAAGAGAAAGATCGCTTTTTTGGTTGATTTATTAAGGAATTTGGGGAAATTGTGCATTCTCTCTGCACAATCTGTGTGAGGTTGCTGCTAATCTTGGCATGTTGTTGAGACAATTTGCATCTGAATTTGCATTTGAAGCACAAAGAAAAAAATCCTTCAGAAAGCTTGTCAAAATAAATAATACAGGAGAGAAAAAATGTTCTCAGAATAACTGAAGATGTCTAATTTTAACAAATCATGAATCATCTAATATTTGTGCAAAACATTGAAAAGCATGCACATATATATACTTATGCACATATATATGGATAGATTCTATATTATGTTTCATTAATACTTAAGTGTTTATGTAAATATACAATACACACATAAACCATTATACATATTCTACTTGTGCTTTTACTACTGGTATTGTTCCAACATTTTTTTGTTCCCATGTGCAAGTTTTATCTCATGTAAAATCTCTTATGACACAGTCTGCCCTGCAAGATAAAGATATTTCTTGCTACCTGACAGATGTGTTGGGACACTCCCATAGTCATTTCAGTGCCAATGCTAAAATTTACAGTGTTTCATGGGAAATGAATTTGTTATGAACTTTTAATAAGTGAGCCATAAAATTATTTGATATCCTAAATCCTTTGAAAGTGCTTCATTTTATTTATTTATCTATTTGTTAAATCATAAAAGTGCAGAGTAAATGGATTACTTGTCCTATGAGAAGCTTATCTCCTGGATTCTTGTGTTTCTCTAAATGCGCAATTAGACTATTACATTAATTCAGGATTTTTCATCTGCTTTATTTATAGGAAACACAGCTAAGCTATAAAATCTATGAGCTATATTTAAAAACTGATACACATTATAAGGAAAAGCAAATAAAATCATCCAGGAGAATGAGAGGGGTTTTTTTTCTCCAGCTTTTTCTTGTAATTTGATTTTGGGATAAAGTGATTTAGAAGCACTGTGGCAGAGTATTAGAGTTAAAAGGCTGTAGAAATAATGTAGGAGACAGAATATAGGCAAACACTACATGATCACATAGCAACCAAACCTGATTTGATTTCATAAAGCTGAACATAATGTGAAGAGAGAATATATAAAACATATTATACAAAATACTAGTGTTAGAGATAATTACAGATGAAGCTAAAATAAGATATATCTTCAAAAATTTTGGAGGGAAAAAATGCTGAACCCAGATGTCATAAAATGAATATAGAAAAGAGCAGAAGTAATGTTGGCCACAAGAAAATGAATCTTAATGTCTTTCTTGCACATCCAAAATACAAAGTGAATATGTCCTTAGTATTGCCAGTTAAAGCTGAAGAATTTCTCATTCTGTGTGCCTGGAGAGCATATATGATTGACTCTGTAATAACCAAAGAAAACTATCCCTATACAAAGAATCAGATGCTACAGATTAGAAACAGGCAATGTGTGCATCCTTCCTGTCTCTGGTCGTGGACTTAGAGACTCTGGCATCCTTATTTAAAATACATTTGTCCTACATGATGCATTTTCTGCTGATGTACAATCCTCATTAAATTAGTTTATAGATTGACTTGTTTATACTTTAGAGGAAGCTTGAAGTTTTGCCCCATACATATTTGCAAGCTGATCATTACACCCTGACTGTTCTAGGACCTTCAGAATAGATGTTCTCTACAAAGCAAGAGAGAAGCACTCATAGCTCTGGATATGGATTCTACTCCTATTCATATATTCCTATTTGACCTGCTGCTTTTCAATTTAATTCCCAGAACTACTGTGTCTGGCTAGTGGTGATTCCCAGAAACATATTTCAAGGCAAGGCAAATCAATGAATTGATGGCTGAAATCTAATTTCTAGTAGTTGAGTGTAGTATAGAACCAGAGCCATACAACTGAGAATGATAATGCAATACAAAAAAAATTAAGGAAGGGTGGGGAGAATATGTCTCCAGATAACACGTGGTAGCATAAATAGCAAAATTAAACATGAATTTGTCTTTCCAGATTGAAACTTCTAGAGTCTGTATTTTGGGTAACTGAAATCCCATTTATTCCAATAAAAAAAATTCTAAATTTCTTTTTCAGCTCTTATGCTCATGAGTTTCAATATTAAAACTAGACAGGCATAATCTAAGGGTATGAGAACACTATTTCTTTTCTGAAACGACCTTAAAAATTTATATTTGCAATCATTCTGTACCATGATGTATTCTAAAAAAACCCCATTTTATGTTAGCAGTATAGTAGTAGTCTTACAAGACATTTTCTAACACTCTGGTAGCTATTTATGTTTACTCAGAAAACTTATCTGTGACTAACATTTATAAATGCATTTTTTCCACCCCAAAGAAACCCACAAGCCTCTCTTTTCCCTAAAATAATGTTATTCTGGGATGAAAACAGGTATTTCAACCATCTAATTTTTAGTAAAATAAAATTCATTATTTTAAATCACTTAAAAAAATGAATTGAATAAACCTCAGTATTTGTTTTCAAATTAATCTGTGAATAGCTTGTGCAGTACTGATTTTACAAAAAGGTGATATATGTTGAAAAGCAATTGTAGAGATTCAGAAGTTTTCTGGGATTAGTGCACAGTTTAAAAGGGATTAACTAGAATCTTGAAAAGCATTCAATAGCCTTGGTGCATTTGACATCATTACAATTATATCTTTATTCAGGTTTATCACACTTTACCTTTCACAATAACTCTTGATCTCCTATCCTAACAGCATACAATAGTTTTTATTTTGGAAAAACGCTCATCATCTTTATGACAAAAGGTACCGCAATGACATGATTAAAAACTAGCATTTTTATTACATTAAATCAAATTTTCAGTTTTTGAAATATAATTCACCTGTAGCATTAGGGAATCACTTGTAGAATCTGTGTTTGTAAGCAAATTTGAAACTCTCTTTAGTTATTTTTCTAGGGATATTTTTCAGTGTTGTGTAGTTTATGACTTTTCTAGGGATTGATTTTTCTGCATTTGTCTTTTTTTTGTCTTTAACTTCAAAATATGGTGCTAGCAGAGCACTGCATAGTGAGAGTCCACCATGTCTAGAAGTCACATCAGTTCTGTTCAGTAATAAGTCACTTCAGAAGACACATACTTTAACACAATAGATGTACCTTGACATTACCAGGGAAATATTTGTGAAATGCTTGCATGGAATGTGTGCGTGAGGGGTGAAGAATTAGCTTTTACCTGCTTTTCATGAATGACAAGGAATATGGCATTGAGAAGTATTCCCTAAATAATAAGCAGAAACTCTTGTATTCCAGGTGCTAAACAGTGTGCAAGGAATTATTATTATTTGCTGTTATACCAGAAAATGCCTGTAGTACAAAAATTCTGGAATGGAGTGAGAAAAATTTGGGACTGACTCCCAAAAAGCAGATAAAGTATTCAGGCATTCTATAGGAAACATGCCAGGTACTATTCTGACTGATTTGTAGGAAGAAATAATCCCTTCCATTAAATCTCTGGGCATAGTTAAAAAGCAGAAGACCAGCAAAACAAATATTTGAGCATTTAGGAAAGAGAATACTCTTCATGCAGTAGTACCAAGGAAATTGTTCTTTCCAGAAGATTTATCTCCATGCCACTCTTACAAAGACAAATATAGATGCTACAGAAACCATCCATTAAATAGTTATTACAAAGAAAACTAGAATAAATGGGAATACCAGATGCTCACAATTCCTACTCCTACTCATAGTAGCTATAATGTTACTATTAATGCTGTTTGTAAAATGATGGCACTCAGAGAACCAAATATTAGGACCAAGATGTTCTACCAAATGTCCAAAAGATCTGTTCAAAATACATTCCAGAGGCATAAAAAGCCAATCAAAGAGCAGAAGCAGCAAAGATCTGAACTGAATTAATCTCCAGCATGACTTCAGACAAATAGCCTGTTCAGGGCTAGAAGATGGTCTTTGTGAAGGTCTGCTTAGCCAGTTGTGCTGTGGTCACTGTGCTGCTCAAGTTTAGAGATACCATCAGAAGTTCTTCACGACTAAATTTTTCTTCAGTTTCCTGTACTAACAGAATAATTTTGAGTCTTCCTAAAGCTTTTATTTTTATTATTTTAGTGGTGAAAGTGGGAGTTGGGAGAGCAATGAGCAGTGGATCATAAACTGAATAACTAAGATATTTGGTTGGTGACAAAAATATTTTCTGTGTGAGACCCAAAATAGTTTTTTCACAATTTAAGAGCTGAGACAGTTGAAAAGAAGAAATAAAATAATGCTAAGATTATATTTTCTTTTAAACTGGGCACTTAATGTTTTTTATTTGGAAGGTATTTAAATGACATGATTTCAAAGATGGCATTATTTTGCAGGAGTCAGTGGAAAAAGAAGAATTTTATTAACTTGACGTATCATTATCCATTTATTTATTTTCCCAAAAAGTTTTAATTAAAGAAAGCTTCATGGCCACTATCTCATCTCTTCTTTGGTATGTTTTTATTTATTCTGCATTTGTCTCAGAATACTGGAACATAACCTAGTGAATAATACAATAAAATCTTGCAAACATTATGACCTAACACCTCATCAGGACATGATGCATTATTGCACCTTCTGAAAATTGCAAAGATGACTTCAGGAAGGATCATTAAAATACTGACATTTTCTTTAATGGAAATGCAGTCAAATCTCATTCAGAAATTTTTGTATTATCAGTTTGTATGGGTCTCCCAATGTTGTTTTAATTTTGCAATATTGATTTAAATGATAATGTAAAAAAAAAAGAAAAAGGAATAGTAATGGGTATTACACTGACACTCTTGTAAGAGCTTCTATCCCATCATTACAAATGTAACTAAGTGGCAGTGATTTCAAAGACTAACAATGCTGCACTGGATGATGCATATGCTGTACAATTACCATCATCCATTAATCTTTAATCTTTAAATTAATCTTACTCTAAGATACTATATAACAAGAACATTATGTATTAATTCTGTACTTCTCCCTTCCCAGGTTCTTTACAGTCTATATATTAATATTTAAACAGTTTGATAACCACTGCACTTTTAGGGTCCCACTGAAATTCTTTTATTAAAGCAATGTCCTTATTACTGTATTGAACCATAAAATTTTAGTAGTCTTATGACACTATTTATTTTGATTTGCTATATTAAATAAAAAGAAGTACACCTGTGCAATGTTTTAGATATTTCAACATAATTAATTTATAGTATATTAAATTAGGTCACATAAAATAATGATTTAAAATAACAATTTAAAAGATCAACTGCAACATTTCAGAAACTCCTTTCCTGGCTCTCTAAATGAATGATGGTAAAAGCAAGTACTGACTTTTATACCTGAGAGATGTACAGAAGTATTTCAATCCATTTACAGTACAACAGTTTAACAAGAACTGTAAGAAGAAGAAATATTTTTCTCCAATTTGATTCATATAGAGAAGATCCTTTACTTGCATATACATAGGCTCAATTATTAATGTGTTTAACTAAAGTAATTGCTTTTGAAATTGCCATTTCTGGCCCAGAATTTTGTGAATAGTGATCTCAGTGGTCATAAAAACCCCCCATAAAAATCCAAGAAAAAATTAATAAAATTAAATTTTAAATTTTTAAAATTAAATTTAAATTTTATAACTTTAAACCTTACTCAGCATTAACCTAGAAAGATATTAATCTTTCTTCAAAATCCACATTTTAAATATTCATATAAAAATGACTAATTACTAATCACCACTGCTAACATGCAATTGTCTTTTATTACATTCAATGTTTTGAAGATATCACTGAATAGACTATATTACCTGAAATTCCAGGTCTTCAAAAACCATAAGTAAAATGAGCAGTTGAGAGTACTTAACCTGCTACCTGGATGACAGCATTTGCTATAAAGGAATTAGTCCTTCAAGGTAGGAATCTGTTAGAAAAGAAGAGTCTTCATCCAGAACAATTATATAGTCAGAGCTTCCTCCTGGTATTTCTTGGACGAACTCTTTCTATCAGATAAATTGATGAGAGGAAGACAAATTAAAGTAATAATCAGTGACTTAGTACAGAAAAGTTAAAGAGATAATTTGCATGATGTCAGTGTGCCATCTTACACTTCTTTGATCCAGTAAAGCTAACGTGCTAGATCTTGGTATTTAATTCAGCTGCTCTTTGTCCTGCCACAACCTATTACCAACACCATTTGTACTGCAACCCCATAGAAATGTATTTGGTTCCCCTTGAGTAGCCGTTCACAACCTTTGATTTCACACTCTATCAGCTTTAGATCAGATATATTTCCCTGAGTATGGGGCTGCCGTTTTGATGGATAACTCCTGCCTTGGAAAGTCTTCGTTCCTGAATCAAAGCCCGACAGCTGGGTTTGGGCCAGTTCTTTTTTTGCTTTATACATTACTGGAAGAAATTCAGGGTCACTTGTCAAACTACTGTTCCTTAGGGTAAAAAAGTGACTGGCCACCAGCTTTCTCCTGTAAATGGGTTGTTTAAAGCCATTCAATAGTGATGTTAGGGAGCATGCACTGAACAGATGGGCTGGATGTTTGTTCCAAAGGAAAACTAAAGATAAAAGTAGGAGTTTCTTTCTAGTAGAAAAAAATGCAACTATAAGTATGAACATTGACATGAATGTCTGTCACAGTATAGGTTCCTAGAGCTAAGCTCCCATACTTTAAGTGTCAGCTAATGAAAAACGATCTCTTCATGTGACCTAGTATTTGTCTACTTGGAAAACTGATAAACAAGAGGAAAACATAGCTCGAGGCTTGAATCCAGTTTTGAGTCCCTAAATCCAAAAATATAGGGAGTGGTTGGAGAATGTCTGGTGGAGAGTAAAAGGTTTCATCCAAGATCAAGGAAACGTGAACTGTAAGAGAAGAATAAATGGACTGTAATTGTTCTGAGAGAGAAACAAAGATGGAGAGGCAACATTATGGCAGCCCTCAAATGCATGAAAGTTTTCTGCAAAGAGGAAAGGAACTGTGAAGCTGAAGAACAGATTGCTCAGGAAGCCTCTTCTGATCCGTAGTGAAGGTGCCATGTTTTGAAATGTGACAAGAAGCCCTACATCATGTTGAAGGGAGGAGCAAAGCACCTCAAGTGAGTTTGCTCAAGTGAAGTGGGAGGCCTTGCACTGTGGTGTACTGGAACTAGTTACTGCAGTTCCTAACAGGAAGAGAAGAGACGGAGAGAAGTTCATCTGATACACAGATGTATCATAAAGCATCAACCTGTCATTTGATTCCTGCTGTCTCAGAAGGAAAGAATCCAGCAATTTCTGTCATGATGGGAAAGCATCCAAAATAAATTGTATCCACCATGCAGCAAGTATAAGAAAAGGCAAGTAAAAGGCTTACAAATTTCATAAACTTTACCCCTGGACCATTGCTAACAAAGTTCAAGCAAACATTTGCATCAACAACACTTCAGTAGCTGATCATGCTTAGAGCGGAGTATTTTCATAAATAAACTTTGGAGGACCCTGCCAAAATTGGGACATAATATTCATTAGGTCACACAAAAGAGGAGGCTCATCAGCATGACTAATCTTTTTATGTGATGCATTAATCTGATAAAATGTGAATTGAGGGTATAAGAGATCGAAGTGAAAAGACTAGGGATGCTGAAGGTTCTTACATATGGTACCTTAGAGCGCCCCGCACACCTGCCATCTGGAACAAAGCTGTCTCTGTAAAAGCTTTATTTTTGATGCCTCAGTCCATACTTTACATTTTGACCCTTACAAAAGGGATGGAAGTATGACCTGGAACCCAGCTCTTAATGCTGTTAGGAGGCTGGTTAATCCTTTGGAGAAGAGAATTGCACCTGTCAACATGACCTCTGAAACATTTATGTGCTTCAGTCCTGCACAAATTTAACCATTATCTAGAAAGGCAGAAAATATTTTTATGCAGCCACCCAAACTTATTGTTTGAGTTCATTTAATGATTTTTTTTTTTATCTTGCATTCAAAATACAAATCATATTTTAATATCAAGATTTGACTTCCGGATATCACTAATGGTAAGAACTTCAGTGGTAAGCTGAACACTGTTCGCAGCAAATTAAGAATATATATTGAGGAGGAGCATGACAGTCTAGTTGTTTTACATATGTTGTGTTGAATGCCTGAGGATAATATATTCTCAACATTATGCAGATTTGTCAAAATATAAAAAAAAAATCACTGGTAGTAAGTAACACTGTCAACAACTTCATATGCAGGTTTTAGAATTACTTAATTTCACACAAGTTTTCCTTGTTTTCTTTGGTCTGGCTGGGATGGAGCTAACTTTTCCCACAGCAGACCTCATAGTGATGTGCTTTGTATGTGTAGCTAGAATGGGGTTGATAACACACCAATGTTTTGACTACTACTGAGCAGTGCTCCCAAGCTTAGAGGATGTCTCTTCAAATCTTCTAATTACTAGTTACTACATTTTTAAGGTAAAAATATGTTTTATTTCTGTTACTGAACCATTTAATATTGAAATGGTCAGGTGCCTTGATTCCATTTTCCACATCACTTTCTGACGGGGAATTTCATTTTAGTAGATGTAGTGCTTTGCACAAGTTATATATGACTACGAATGAATGAATCCTTATGAATCAAATGACAGTGCCATTGAGGAGCAAAAATTGTTATCAATCAGATGTAAAGTTCATTACAGTAACAATTTTCTTAAATACTACTTCTAACCTAGTGGTCACAGCACCAAGCCTGCTAGACTTCAAGAAGCATTTGGACAACACTCTCAGGCACATGATGTAATTCTTGGGGCTGTGTGGTACAAGGCCAAGAGCTTGATTTTGATGATCCTTGCGGGTCCCTTCTAACTCAGGATATTCTATGATTCTGAATCTAACTTTTCTTATTTTATAGTACAGTATTACCATGAAAAATAAATACACTGAATTAGTTCTAATAAATATTTTAGATAATAGGAAATTCTATCTGATATTAAAATAGATGTATAAGAACCTACTAAGAGGATCAATGCTCACCTACTGGTCACATGAAATACCAACCATACTGTTAAATACAGAGAGGTGCTCTACATAGGAGCTTTGGAATTTTTCTGAAGAGGAAGCCTTCTGAGAAATTATGGACAGATTGAATGCAAATGATCTTGTGCTGAAAGATTACTTCAGACAAAATATTTTAATTATTTATTGAAGACCTACTTTTGCATTATGTAGCATGAACCAGCCAACCTCACTCACTGTTCACTGAAAATTTTAAAAATAGCTAGCCTGACATGAGAATTAATCTTAAAAATATTTTTCCCATGTCCATAATGAAAAAGTAGTAGAATTAATTTGACTTTGTTTAGACTATCATGTTTATTAAAACAAAGCAAAATTTGTTTCTGCATATTAATTTTCTTTAGTCTATTTAGTGTTTAAAAGTTCACATTGATTAAACTAGGAGTTTTTAGTTCTTTTTAACAAAAGCATATTACCACTCAAAATTAATATCACTTTATTTGTCTACCACAAATGAAAAATAATTCTAAACAGGAAGATCCCTAAAAGCGGTCTGTTTTACTTAACTTAACCCACTGTTACAAAAAACTGGTTTTTTTCACCCACTATGTGAAAAAACTCTGTGACAAATGATATACTTCAACAGAAAAAAATCAGATTATGTTCCTGCCTTTTTCTTATATAGAGTCACTGTAATGTTAACAGTGTAATTCTGATTTCAGATGAGCCAAAAAAGTCTTTGAATAATGGAGGGGTTTCTGTTACTTTAAAAAAGTTTAGAATCAAATTTTTTCTTAAATGTTGCAATATTATTCTCAGATCAGTAGGATACTTTCCTGTATTTATCAGTGCAAATCTCTTAAAGACGCAGTTCACAAGATAAATAAACATCACAGTTAACCCCATAATGGTTTTCTTCTTCATACTTTCTGGTCGTAAATCCCTGTGTCTATTTTTACAGCACTCAGATAGTATTTCTTTGAAATATTTCCATTTACTTTCTCTGACTATTCATAAAAATTTGCAAAAGTTTTCCTTTGTAAGATGGCTTCTAAAATATCTGATATTTAGATTGAAATGTTTCTTCCATGAGAATGATTTTCACTATAGACACAAATACATATGCCAAAAAGTCCTTGAAAAACAACAAAAGTCTCCCATTTATTTGCATTATCTTTGGATCAAAATTCAAGTCTTTAGAGAGCAAAAATGAGTTTGGATATTTTGGTCTTTATCCTCACTTCAGTAAAATCGATATGTTTGTTAGGCGAAGGACCAAACTAGTAGCATGAACTTTTAATCAACAAAGTACATTCCACCTTAGGTTTTAAAACCTGTCTTGGAAAGTTGATCCTTTTTATTTTCTCATCCCCTGTTTGATCATCAGTTGAACAGCTTTATGGAGACTCTCTTGAGTCCAAAGATTTGCCTTTTATGATAATTTTTCTTTACAGTTAATATTAGACCCTTATTTTTATTCACAAATTGTAATGAAATAGTAAAGATTGCTGACAAAATTACTGCTAATACACAACTTAATAGCTCTTATTCTCCTATTTAAAATGCTTCAGCCATCAATCGAAGAGCAGAACTACTGCTGTAGACTTTGCATTGCTACATATAAAAAATAGTCATTCACTGCCATCCTGTCATGGGAAACTATTTATTAAAACTACTGAAAGAATAACTAAACCCAACAATTTGGAAGTGAACATTGGTGTCACAGAATAGTCAGTTTGGTAACAGAGAATAATTATGACAGATATTTATTAACATTAACTAGCTCTGTTATCAAAATTTTATTTAACTGGAGTTAATCTCATCCAGCATTTATTTTACTAAGTTAGGAAAATCAAAAGAGATATGACATGAAATTTTCTTGAAAGTCAGCTGTAATAAGCTCTGAGTAATAGTTTATCCTATTTTTTCCAAGAGCACTAGTAGAAATTAGGTAGCATTTTTTTCATCTCACCTGCAGATTATTAATATAATTTAGTTACACTGTTACTGAGCTTTTAAACAGCTCCTTTTATTTCCTAAACAACTTCCTGCTAGTAGAACTTAATAATAGAACCAAATCCAAATTTCTGCTCCTAATGTCAAAACATCCATTTTGTAGGATGGAAGGACAAAAGCATTTCTTTAGGTTAGCTGATAGATGAAATTAAAACCTAAAAATTACATTTAACTAAGAAATTAAACCTAAAATTCCCAGAACTTTTAGGGGTTTGAGTATTTTACATATACTTGAACATATATCTGTGCATATGTTCCTCCTAAGAATCAGTCCCAAACCCAAAAAGCTTCCACATAAATGTGTATGCTTGAATCTTACATCTCCATGTTGAGCAGCAACACTGTGATAGGTTTCTAGTACAACATTTACAGATTATGGGGTTTGACCAATGACCTTAAGTTCCTAATATAATATTCAGAGCTTTTCTTGATAGTGGTATAGAGAAAGCTATTTGTCTCAGAGTACAAGACAAATTTGTGAAATTGATATTTACAGATTTTTTTCATTTATGTATTGAAAATTGTCAGAGAACTCCAGGAAGTAGAAATTCTCGATATCACAGTGCTGAAGTTGCAGAAGCTTGGCTTTCAGTCTGAATCCTAATCGCTTTTAAAACCCAGTTATTAAAATTACTAGAGAGATATCTCTGTCCAAATTAAGATGCAAATGAGATCATATGCCAAAGTCAATAGTATGGATTTTTATTTAACAGTAAATATGATGTAGAGAAGGAAAGATATAAAGAAATAGGAAAAGAGAGCAGGGTGAAATCTGTGAAAATATTGAAGAAATGGGGAACTACTTACTCTGACGCACCTTACCAGGAGGAGAGTGTCCTTGTTCCTTTAGAGTTGTTTAAATTAAAGTACTTTCTAGAATCTAGTATAAGGATAAAATCCTTCTATATGCCAGTGTCTGATGATAAGCTTAGGAGCCTTCTCTTGTCCAAATAACAAGGCCCAGAAAGACTTACCTAAATTACTTCATAAAACCTTCAATGTGTGAAACACATTTTGACATACCTACGTAGGCCAATGTAATATGGTTTATTTTGAGGTTTGTTGGGGTTTTTTTTGTTTGTTTTGGTTTTTGTTTGTTTCTTGGTTTTATACAGAGGATAGGGAAAAAGGAAAAACAAAGAAAATCAAAACTTAGTAATAAATATTCTGTACTTTATTGAACGTGTTACTGATGTTCTCTGAAAAATAAAATGGAATCATCAAAAATTTAGGGTTCAGATGAATACAAAAGTTTTTATCCAATCAAATACATCTCTACCCACAAGGAAGACAAGAAGGTGATCAGGAGTAATCAGCATGCATTCACTAAAGGTAAGTCCTGTTTGACCAACCCGACTGCCTACTATGATGAAACAACTACCTGGATGGATGAAGGGAGAGGAGCGGATATTATCTACCTTGACTTCAGCAAGTCTTTCTATACTGTCTCTCATGAAATCCTCGTAGGCAAAAAAAAATAGAAGTGTAGGCTGGATGAGTGAACAGTGGGATGGATTGAAAACTAGCTGGGTGCCAGACCTCAGAGGGCCATGATCAGTGGTACAGAGTCTAGCTGAAGGCCTGTCACTCATGGAGTCCCTTAGGCTTCTTTACTGGGCCCAGTGTTGTTCAATTTGTTCATCAATGACTTGGATGAAATCCAAGTTCAGCAAGTTTGCTGATGATACAAAACTGGGAGGAGCAACCAGTATCTCAGAGGGTTGTATGGCCCTTCAGAAGGTCCTTAATAATTTGTAGAGATGGGCAAAGAAGAACCTTCTGAAATTTAGCAAGGGCAAATGCAGGGTCCTGCACCTGGGGAGGATCTACAACATGCACCAGCACAGGCTGGGAGCTGACCTGCTGGAAAGCAGCTCTGCAGAGAAGGACCTGGTGGTCCTGGTGGACAAAAAACTGCCCAGGAGCCAGCAGTGCCCTTGTGGCCAAGAAGGAAGTGGAATTCCAAGTGCCCATGGAATCCCAGTGTGCATAACAAAGAGCTACAAAGATGGGCAAGGGTCTGGAAAATCTCTCTTATGATGAAAGGCTGAGGGAGTCAGGCCTGTTCAGCCTCAAGAAAAGGTTACTGAAAGGGAACATCATCAGTGAGTATAAATATCTAAAGTGTAGGTGTCAACAAGAGAGAACCAGGCTCTTCTGGGTGGTACTAACCCATAGAACAAGAAGCAACAGGCAGGAACTGAGGCACAGGAAGTTCCACCTACATATGAGGAAGAACTTCTTTACTGTATGGGTGACCAAGCACTGGAAAAGTTTTCCCAGAGAAGGTGTGGAGTCTCCCTCACTGGAGATATTCAAGAATTCGCTGGATGCAATCCTGTGCCATGTGCTTTAGAATGACCCTCCCTTGAGCAGTGATGTTGGACCGGAAAAAACACTCTTCCAACCTTACCCATTCTGTGATTCTGTGATTCTGTGATTCTGTGACTCTGTAATTCTATGAAATTTCTGTGAATTCCTCATGTGAAAAAATCAGTTGGAAAACTCACATATAAAAGCTTTCTTACAGGGTTTTGTAGCAATTCTGTTTATAGTCCTTGTTGCAAATAGACTACTGAAAGAATAAATCTCACAAATGTGTACAACATTTTACTTCCCCAACCACCTGAGGCACATAAAAAAATCAAGAGCATAAGTGATACAATATAATTAGGAATTTGTTTTGTTTCTTATTATGAGTATTACTGTAGTACTGGGCAAACAAGAAAAATTTCAGTTCAAAATGCTCTGTTTTCATAAACTTCCAAAAATGGTCAGTACTTAAGCACTTCCAGGGTTTGAAATATTAGCTTGTGCTAAACTACTTGCCAGTGTTTGAGAACAAAAAGATGGATGTTTAAAAGTTGTTCAACAAATATAGTGTTGTTTAAACTGACAAAGAATTGTTCTTAGATACAGGAAATAGAGTGCAGCTGCTAAGTCATTGTGGGCCTTGTGTCACTAGACCGCAAATGCCACATCTCCCATGTTTGTATCAAGATAATCCCTTTTGATGTCTCACTGTGCCTTCCCATTTCTACTCTGTTCCTATGTGTAGGCAGTGCTCTGTTCCATCCCAAAATCCAAAGGCTCTTGCTCTTCCACTGCCTTCTATTCTAGTCATGAGAGAGGGTGAAAACTGCAGGTCCCCAGAAGTACAGAGGCTGAGGTTTTATGTGATTCAGTAGCACCTAAATGCCCTAATCTGAGAAGGAGAGGCAGTGCCAAAAGTCTAGGTATTACAATTGCCCAGCCGCATGAGGAGAAATATTGGGAATTTATCTGAAAACAAAGTATGATGAGAAAACCTTGTAGTCTCTGAGAAAATCTATGGTTTGTCTGACTTAGCAGTCAAAAAGTACATTGTTCAACTCTTTCAGAAGCCAAGTGCATGAGAGGATAAATTACATTCATGTGAAAGCTTGGTGTGTGTCCAACAGTGCTGAATCATTCAGAGCTACATCAAAGGCAAGTAAGTTCCTTGGAAGCGTAGCTGTTGATACCTCTCACTAGTAATATCTGGAGGTCCTCATACTTGAGCAGAGCTCAAGATCCTTTGTTCTGATGAATGATGTGTTTAAATAAGGCAATGAGATGACAAGAGATAATATTAAGGAAAAAGAAAAGATGACACAGTTCTTCTGCTGGTTGGAAGTGTCTCCATCTCCCTCTTCCTATACTTTTTCTAATTAAAAAAAGAATTGTAATTATGATATGTTTTATTGTGTTTTTCAGAAACTATATAATTTTAAATTAAGTGTAATCTAGACTTCTTTTTCTCAAAGTCTTTTTGACAAATGATTTTGGTACAAAGGAAAGATCTTTAATATTGCAATTAACTTTTGCTACTGATTTTGTTCTGAAGCAAAGATGAGAAACAAAATTGCTTCCTTCATATTCACATTTTGTGGATATACCCAATGTTGTATAACCAGTATCTGAAATTGAATTAATCAATACTCCTGATTAATTGAAGTTTCATTTCTGTAACAGACTCTTAAACTTAGAATTTTATGTTAAAAAGATTATTATCAGAGTAATCTGAATTAATAATTTTTTATCTTCATATAGTGGGACTGTAAAAATAAAAATACTGTTCCTAAAGAAAAAAAGTTAAAAACTTCTTCATTAGTTTATAAGAATAGCAGTTTCCCTTTCAATTATCTCATGCCTGAACAGCAAGAAACAACACAGAACCAGCAGGAGGGGGAGATTAAAGATAAGAGGATGGGAGATTAAAGATGAGAAAATGTACTGGTTGTTTTGAAACAGAAACACTGAAGGAACTCAAATGCTCAAACGCAAAGAAGATAGACAGTAACAAACAAAAAAAGAAAAAACATAAGAGGAAAACAAAATAAAGTTGTGGTCAAACCGAAGGTTAAATTGGCAGATTAAGCATCACAAGGCTGCATCCAGCAATAATTCAGAAAGACATGTTATGTGAAGAGGTATCTTTTGCTCATCAGTACAAACTGAAAGCTGATGGATGATCTGCATATAAGAGTGGCATGCTTGTGGTTTTAGCCACTGTTTGCATCTGAACTGGCCTTATTCTAGCTCTCAGTGTAGATCTCTACAATTGATCCTCAACAATTTGTTGTAGGATTGCTTTTATACAAAATCTATTGAATATGAGAGACTTGCTTATCTATTTCTCTCTCTCCCTGTCATTTTTTTCCTGCATTTCTTTCCTACTTTTTTCATGAAAAACGTTCTCTTTTCAAACTATCCAGTGTTTTCTATAAATTAATACTGCTGTTCTGCAGTCTGTTTCCTGTAATGCACTTTTTTCCCCTGCTGCTTAGAAATCCTTTTTAAAGGCTTTATTTTAAAATACAAAGGATATACAATTATATAAGATATTAAAGGAAGTATTATGTATGCAGAAAATGAAAACTTCAATGATCAAGCTCTGCCTTTCACATCTAAGAGCAGAATACTCCCCACAGCGCTTAATGTTTCAAAGTAAATTCCAGATTTAGTAGACAGTTTTTTTCTACTATTCCTAGAAACACTAGACAATTTTTAGGTGACAAAGTCTTTCTGTTTTGTTTTTTTTTGTCTTTCCTAATTTTGTACGTGAGCTAAAATACAGGAAGAGATTGGAGAAGATCACTGATAATTACTGCTGTCTAGAGGGATTCAGCATAGAAATGTAACAAGAGTGAGTGCATGCAAATTGGCACACGGAGATATCTCAGCGTTTGGGTCAATGGCAAGTTGAATATGAGTCAGCAGTGTGCCCTGATAGCCAAAAGCACCAACCCTGTCCTGGTGTGCATCAGGCACAGCATCTCCAGCCAGTCGAGGGAGGTGATTGTCCTGCTGTACTCTGCACTAGTGTGGTTCCACCTTGGCACCACCTGGAGAAGTTTTGGGCATCTCATTTTAAAAAGGTCATCAAATTATCAGAATGCATAGTAGAGAGTGGCCAAGATGGAGAAATGTCTTGAGGACAAGACTTATGAGGAGTGGTAGAGGTCACTCAGTTTGTTCAGCTTGGAGAAAAGAAAGCAGGGGATGCCTCATCATAGTCTACAACTTCCTCAAGAAGAACATTAGAACACAAGTGAATGGAATGAATCTGCATCAGGAAAAATTAAGATTGGACATTAGGAAAAGATTCTTCACTGGAAGGTCACTGAACAGGCTTCCCAGGGAAGGGTCACAGCCTCAAGCTGATTAGAGTTCAAGGAGCATCTGGATGATGCTCCTAATCATACATTTTAAAGTTAGGCAGTCTTGCAATGTGCAATGATTTGGACTCAGGGATACTTGTGGGTCCCTTCGTACTTGAGATATTCTCTGATTCTATGAACTGCTTATCTTGACACGGGTTTACCAGCCACTGGGCAGGCTGTTTGATACAGTAAATGAGAAAAGTTTTAAAATACTTGCCTTGCCTAACAAGTGCTGGAGGTTTTATTCTCATCTAGGTGTCATTGCTTGAGGTTTTTGGTGGCTGCTTCTGTCACAGGTTACAGTTATGACACTGCACTACTGTAGAAAGAGATCCTCCACTTGAATTATATTATGGTTTCAAAATCCTGGATATAAATTTTGATGAATTCAGTTTTACATTTTCATTGTGGGTTTGTTTTTAATTTCTTTGCTGTTTTAATTATTGTATAGTTACCACGATATTGTGGATTGTATAATTATTTTTTTAACAAAGTAAATTAGGGCATTTCTTTCATTTCTAATAACAGTTTTGGTAAATATTTTTTAACAGCTTTTCCAGTTTAAAATGTTTCATTCTTGTGAAATTGATGAGTCTTCTTAAACATTTCAATATCAATTTTATATATTTACTAAAAAAGAATATAATAATTACTTGTTTTTTCTACTAAGTACAAAAATCTAGGTTTGATTAAAACTACAAATAAATAATTAAATATTTTATGTACTTCATTTGTTATAATTGAAGGTTTTTTATTATAATTCTTCTAGTCAACAATTTTGAAAAGTACCTAAATTACCCTTAATTACAATTTTTTTTAAAAATATGTTTAGCTTTAATTTCATAAGTTTTGTATTTATTCTCCTAGGCTACCTATTTTCGTAAGGAAAAAAATAATTTCTTTGTAAGCTGCTTCCTACTTTAGCAATGAGTGGTTTTTTATGTAATACTTCACAACTTTAAGCTCATATTTTATTCTTTGATAATATATAACAAGTTCACTAAATATTTACAGCTATTGAAATGATTTTGTATGTTAACAAATAAGAAACCTTCACATTCTCTCGATAGCTATTGAATTGACATTTGCTGGACTTTGCTAATCTCTTATTTTAGTTGTATGTCTTTAAGCTAAAATTTAATTCTGAATTAATGAAAACAAAATCTTTGCAAAACGTTTCCAAATTTTTTGGAAGCATAAGGATGCCTGCCCAAGTCCTTTGGGAATGTGGAAATTTTGACTGAGCATACAGTCACACTGATGACCTTGCATTGCCATAGAGGTACCTTGTTTTATTGGTTTAAGAAGGCAGTCACTGCCCCCCTAGAAAAAAAAGCAAGAAATAATTACCTATTGATTCAACAGTTGCACTTCTTAATACTGTTTGGGTATAGCAAATGAGCATTAAAGATGTCTTAAAACTTCAGTGGATCTCAGTGATCCGATTTTTTTAATGGTTGTTGCTGACCATTTTATTTTCTTGACTAGTTACAAATGAAAAGAAATTAGTGAGAGGATAGAGGCAGAATCCAATCATAAAGGAATGTTTGCTGTGGTACTGCTCAAAGAAGCACATCTGGACAATTTGCCATAATCACACAGTGAGTTGCTGTGTGTCAATCTTTATTACGTTATAAATGAAATAATGGAAATTTCAAACAGATAGTTCTTAAGACTGATACATATTTGGAACTGTATGTGTCCGCTTTGAAAGGCAAAGTAAAGAAATCATTATGTTAATTAAATAAAAATTTATTCAGGAGTAATGAATGCAATAAAATAATTATGAAGAAAGGCACTTAAACAAGCAATTATTGGGGCAAATAAACACTGAGTAATCCATAAACTTATTTTTTTCTACGGGAAAGATATGGAAACTCAAAAATAGATATTTTAATGTATTAATTAACTTTCTCATTAGAAAGTTTGCAAACAAAAAGAATCCAGCTTTTTTTTTCTTATGTTATGAAAAGAAATTATTTTTTGAAAATGAAGGAGAAGATAAAGCTTAATTCAGATGTTTCCTTTGATGAGTTCTGATTTGGTTATAGATTTTTCTTTATTATTTCAACTGAAGATCAAAGAATAAACAGAGCTACCACCTTTCAGTGCCTATACATACAAATCAAATAATCCATTTTCTGTAATTTTGTACAAAGTATTATGAAGAATACTTACAGTGGAGCTTTGTTCAAAATTATGTCAAACCAACGAACGTCCATACCAAGATCAGCCACAACCGGTACTATCACTGCTGTCCAGTTCCAAACCAAAAAAAAGCTCCAAAGCACCCTTAGCCAGCAGTGGATCAATTTTATACCTTCTACCACTGCATTTAAGTATAGAAATCCAGCTATGAAAATAACTTTCTCTGAGCCAGGATCTTGGACTGGAAAGTCAAAGCATATTACAGATTATTACATTGGAGGTACCTTTTTTTGTTCCCTGAAATTCATATAGTTTGGATGACCGTTTACTAGATCATTCACTTTAAATTTCTGATGTATCTACTTTAAAAGTTTAGATATTGGGTACACTGTGTATAATTTATGTTTCTGATGCACGGATTTGTGTTGCTATAAAGTCTATCTGTAAAGTAAAAAGCATGCATTTGAGAATATTATTTTCTTTTCTTATATTTTCCTCCTGTTTGTGGATGTGCCATTGACAAACAGTGACTATTTTTAAAGTAAAATTCTACTTCAAATGACAATTCCTTTCTCCCAGTCCAGGCATCAACCGTATCTTTAGAGGGGAAGGTATTATAAAAATGGAGTGCAAAGTGAAGTTGCATGATCTCTAAAGAAAGAAGCGAGATAAAATATGCGCTGTATTACCTTTTCCTTTGTAGAAGTTATTTGAATGACATTAATTTCAAAACATATCTGAAGAAGGCCTCCACTCTCACTCAGTTAGATTTCATTTAGTACTTATATCTCGACTATTTGTTCCTCACATCTGGGATCATGTATCTAGTCTTACCTTCTGGGGTGAGTCCCAAACCAAGGATGTTTTTTACAGCATTGACTTCAGCCATTTTATTGTTTTCCTTCTCTCCCCAGCAGAACAATGCACCTATCACTGCAATTTATTGTGTGTTGTAGCCCAGCTTTCCAAACAACAAATGAAGTAGAAAAATAGTAATCCTAAAGATTTCTAGCAACAGGTAATGTGACATTCATGTGGGCTTTGTTCCATGGTTGTCATGGTTAAATCCCATTCACCAACTAAGCCCCATCCGGCCACTCACTCGCTTCCCCTGCACTGCGATGAGGGAGATAATCAGAAAGGTAAAGATGATAAAGCTTGTGATTGAGATAAAGACAGTTTAATAGGTAAACCAAAAGCTCTGTGCACAAGCAAAGCAAAACAAAGAATCTGTTCACCACTTCCCATGGGCAGGCAGGTGTCCAGCAATCCCCACAAAAGCAGAGATCCATAATGCATTGAGGTGTCTTGGGAAGACAAACATCATAACTCCCAACATCCCCCCTTTCTTTTTCTTCTTCTCTGTCATGGTTTTCGACAGGACAGTCAATTTTTTGCATACTTTTTTAATCTGGGTCACCCATGGTGATGAGATGAGGGGAAGCTTTATGATGAGTGGCTGAAGTCACTCGGCTTGTCCAGCTGAAAGAAGAGGAGACCAAGGGGAAATTTCTTTGTGGTCTACAGCTTCCTCATGATTGGAAAAAGAGGAGTGGGCACTGATTGTTTCTCTCTGGTGCCCAGCATTAGGACACTACAGAATGGCATGAAACTGTATCAGGGCAAGTTTAGGTTAGATATTAGGAAGGGGTTCTTCACCCAGAGGGTTGTCAGGCACTGGAACAGGCTACCCAGGGAAGTGGTCACAGCACCAAGCCTGACAGAGATCAAGAAGCACTTGGAAAATGCTTTCAGGAACATGTTGATTCTTCATGTGATCCTCGGCAGGGCCAGGAGCTGGACTTTTGATTCTTGTGGGTCCCTTCCAACTTAGGATATTCCATGATCCTATGTTTGCAACTCTCCAGAGATCTTAGTGATGTGCAGTATTAATCAGAGAGAAGAACAAGCCAATAAATGAAAATGGGAATAGTATCACAAAGGGTTCCAAACCCTCAACTTTCAGTATAGACTCACTCCCATACCTTATATAAAAAATCTGTAGAATAATATATTTTTTGTTATTTTGCTTATGATCTTTTTCCTGTTGCAGGTGTGGGAAGCCATTCCTTTGTTCTTATCTTTCTTCTTTCTCTTTGTGGCTCCAAATCTGTGTGACTGCTCTGACACTTAGTTTCACGCAGTCATCACAGTTTTCAAATGAAATGTTTCCAACTGGGAGAGCAGCTTTCCTCACTCCACAATGCTGCATCACTCCTCATGCCAGATATAGGAATATTGGCCATCTCTTCTTTCACGGGCAGCTGCATAATGAAGGAAAAGTAGAAGCATTGATAGAAAAGTGTATTTATACCTTCATTTGACTTTTCCATTACTGGAAATTACTAATGAAGAACAGGATTCAGCAATAGATGATTAAAAAGATACCATAAAACTAGTTTGATTTGGACAACCAGTGTGGTTATCCTTAAGTCCTGGTATGGATGACTGCTCTACTGATTTCACATGTGAAAATACTGTTTTCGGTAACATCATTCAGCCCATGATATCCAGTTCTCAATAAGATAAAGACTGGTTTTGTTTGAATTAATGTTTGCAGAAGACTATGGTCCTATAAATATGTGAATGTGTTTGAACTGCTGCTTGAATCTAAATACATGGTCTTGGCAATTTCTTCTATTGGAATTCTCTTAAACCATCTTTATTCCTATAATCCAAGAAATATGGTAATCCAGTAATGTAGAACACAGATCATCAGTTACATCAATACTTTCATTCTATAACTGCTACAACAAATATTCAGTGAGAAATTCACTCATATCCGGAGTTTTTGTAAAACTCTTGAGAGAGCCCAACTTCAAATCAGTACATAAATAAGAAGTTAAACCTGACTTTAAATAGCTCATTCATAGAAAAAGGACAAAAGTTAATTTTTAAGGTTTCTAAGATGAATTATAATAGAACACAAAATTCTGCCTGGATGTTTTCCTTAAAACCAGCTAGTTGGTTTCCAGTTATTGAGTGTTTTTGTATGAAAATAAGTTAGACTACCAAGAAAGAAAAAATGTAGCTACTATCTTTCAATGCTCAAAAATAATAATAAAAAAGAATGTCTCCATTGTTATGTTTCATTTTTTAATCAAAATGTTTCCTACCAAAATTGAGAGGTGATTTGTTAGTCAAACTATGCAGTTAATCAAAACTGAAAGGGAGAAAAAGAAATAGGAACTGCTATTAGTATTTTCATTTTCCTCTGGCTGTTTTTATTTCATGTGCCCAGATTACTTTAGGCACTTGTACTTATCTTGTGCCTCAATATAATTCTTCAGTGGATTACTGTGCAATGCTAAGCACAACTCCATTTTCAGTTTCATAAATACATTCTAATACCAAAGACACTTTTCATTTAAGTGGAATTAATATTCCACTGGAAGCTATTATATACATCCTATATCACAGAAAAGTGAGAGGCTGTAGTACTTTTGAAATGGAAGGCACCTTTATTGATAGATTAATTTGTCTTGTGAGGATAGCCTAAAAAGTCTGACATACTGAAACTTCTTGAAAAAAGTCTGACATACTGAAACTTCTTGAAAATGTATTTCTACCTGTTAACTATTAAGTAATAAATAGGAGGTCCAGTCGGATAGATCTATATAGGACAGATAGATCTATACAGGACAGCTGTATGAAATAGTTATTTTTTTTCTTGCAGCTATACTAGGCATTTGTATGCAGGAATGAGATTCTACTGGACTCAATAGAATTATTTTAGATTCAGACTGACATAGACTGGCTTAGAGAAGACATATACGTTTTGCACCAGTAGCACAGTTTTATAATGGAATGATTATTGAGATGTGAGGCATTGATAATCTTTAATTTTGCAAAAGAATATTCATAAAAGCTGCTCCAGTGGCATCATAATTCATTCATAACTTTGTTCATCTTGCAGCTGACAGTGCAACACAGGCAGCAGTTTCATACTGGAGAAGGTCAAGGACAAGAACAAGACCAAATATTGGCATATCTATCAAGTATTCATGTTTGAAATAAGTGCTGGGATTAGTCAGTAGAGAGACCCTCACATTCAATTATGTGTGAGAATCGTTCAGAGATCATTGTTTTCATTGTTAGCATTATTAGCATCAGGCATTGTTCACTGTCCTTTTAGTTTTCTTTTGCGTGATGTGTTACAGCGCTATTCTGAAGGACAATATTAGAAACTCCAAACAAAATTTACTTTTTTTTTCACTTACTTGCCTTCACTGTGAAATAGTGGGAAGAAAATATATAACCTTTGGGAGATATGGGAATAACATTGCCTACCCGGATGAGCACTGAGTTATCAGGCATCTCTAAAGAACAAATGGACCCATAATATCATTAATCTTTGGAAAATCCCATTGTGCCTTGGTCAGTGTTTTTACTGCAAAGTTTCTTATTCTTTTTAAAGCTCGTGAGAGACATGTGTGACTATATATTTGCAGGCAAACACTTTGTATTTGTAGGTACTTTCCAGAATTTCTCTAGATTATTAAGACCTCTTGCATTAGTATCTACATTGTGCAGTTTCTTACTCTGGACCAAAGCTGTAAATTCATTTACATTGTTCTACTTGAAAATTTTTCAGAACTAATTGCAATACTGAGCTGAATAAGATGTAATTATTTTTTAGATACATGTAATTTTCTGCATAGCTAAAAATGATCTGATGTCTATGATGCCAGTATGTAAGTTGTAAATAGACATGCTTAGAGATAAACATGGTGATATTTACACAGGCTTTCCGAATACTATAAGTAAATCTCCAAAGTATGAGTGCCAGTTTAATGATAACAAACATGGAATACTGATAAATAAATTTTAGTTTAAAAACTCAAGCAAGCAAAATCTATAGCATGGGAATAATTCTTAAAGAATATCTTCATTCATGTTCAGTGTTATTAGTGAAAATTAAAATTTGGTGTGATGCTGTTTCTGAAGGTAGATACCATTTAGAAACTTCTTTGAAGTGTGATATTTGACAGGATTCCAACCTACATCAGTTTTGGAAAGGTGTTCTCAAAATGTGCTGTAAGTACCTGAGGATGCACCAATGATTTAGGATAGTGTTAGCAAACACACGAACACAAAGCAGAAAGAAATACAGAATTTTTATTGGAAGAGTGGTCACAACCTCACAAGAAGAATTCACCTCCTATGACTAGTCTTGTATAGGGTAACTAAGACTTCTGCTGTCAGTGCAATATCTAATTAGGTGTATTTTGGAGCCCTTAACTTGAGGAATTACTGACGTAACTGATCATAACTGAGCAGATCAAAGAATAAGTGCAATCTAAACTAGTGAATTTTCACTCATAAGGTATACACATTTTGAAATTATCATTTTCAGAGATCTTCATTCTACTCTTGTCCCAGTAGGATTTCTACTGTATCTTCTATGAAAGCAGGGACTGGGGGAAGAGAAGACAAACTGTTAGTGGAACCAGCAGTTGTTTGCTTCTTGCTCTTTTCTACTATGTCAGTATTGCAACATAGCTAATTAGAGTGAGGAATTGTCATCCAAAAGAGAGAAAAAATGGCTGCATGAAAAGTGGAATCTTCACTTAGGGGAAATTCTTTGTCTATTTACGGATATAACTAAGCATCTTTAGACACTAAAATTAAAATTTGTTGTTTTGAAATATCTTGAATACTAGAAAGCATTCAAAACTTTTATTGCCAAAAATTAAACTAGTCTATTTTAACTTTTTTTTAAATAAACAAGATTGACTGCCCTGACTGCCGAAGTCTCTGTGTGACATTCTGAGTTTCAGACACAAGAAATCTGAAAGCCCTTACAGCTCCCAAATCTCAGATCCCTTTCTCCTTGAAATGAACACTGGCCTAAAACTCTTAACAATCAGGCAAATTTGCAACAGATACAAATGCTTTTTTTGACATAAATAAAAAAAATCTGCATTTTCTAGTGGTAGAAAACATATCAAAAACTTCTTGGCTGCCTTTAGCGGGTAGTTTGACGCACTATATGTAACTGACTAATTTGAGAATTCATTCCAAATACAGGAAAAAATAAAGTGGGTTTCCCATAGATGCTGTTCCATGTTGTTATTGGGCAGTTATGCCCATCTACCATATGACAGAAGACCAAAACAGTGATTTCATACTCTCAGTTTCTAGTTCTATTCCTGAAGACAAATGCATTTTATATATTTTGTAGAAACTGACAGAAATAAGAAGGGTATTCAGTTAGAAGTCTAATGGTCAGCATCTAACATTATATATGAATAGAAATTCACTGTGAAAACCCAAAGAGATTATTCCAGTTAACTTATAAATATGGAGTCATCTGATTTTCTGATCTCCTTAAACTCTTCTCTTATGCACTTATTATGCATAACTCACTCTTATATGCAGTGAATAACATGTAAATATTTTCCAGCAGACAATGCTAGCTGCTGACACTACAGTGTACATATCATAACCTTGAGGTAATTATGGCTGAATATGTGGTTATCATTTTGCTGTCTCCTTGTCTGTCTCATTCCAGTTTTGTATATCTCTCTATACTCCTATCTGATTATACTTTGCTTTGCATGTGTATCTCTTCACTCTCCAAATATCTCAATGTCATTTTTTTCTCTCTTTCTGATGCACAGTCTGCATTCTAAATGTCTGAGACTGCAAGTAAAGAGATCTTGCTGCTTGCACATGGATTTTCTTTTTTTTCCTGAATTTGTATTTCAGTCTTGATAGAAAGTCTAAGTGAAAGGAAATGCGAGGTCAAAAAAATTGAGATAATCATGGAATCAACAAGAATTTTGACAGATGATCATTTCAACTGGTAATATAATAATGAGCTTGCAAGCAGAAAAAGACCTAATTATAGTACCAAAAATCCTATAAGAAGACATAAATATTTTCATAAGAGATTGAAGTACAAAAAGATCTGGAAAATTAAAGAGAAGCAATTTATATTGTAAGGAGTGGGAGCTAGAAGGCAAGGTAATGCTGACTGCAAGTGTCTGAATGCATGAAAGCATTTGCACTCAGCCAGACAGCAATAAGTGATACTGAGAGCTTTGAACTCTATTGCATCTCTCAGTTTGTAAGAATTCCTATGGTATATCAGATCTTTCATTTGTTTGCCTGAGTATCTTGTGTAAAAGTTGCCCATACTATCTCTTCTGAGAAAAGTACATGCACAGAACGCACAGCAGACTCTGCTACCTCAGTCTTAGATCTTTTCTCAATTATCAGAGTTTTCTGTAAGTCCTGAAGCATAGGAGTTAAAATGCATTCTTAAGGTGGTAGGAAAAATCTCACGCTGTGCAATTTATACAAATTGATTTTGGAAATTTCTTGACCTGAAAAACTGTGGCAATAAGTTTCAAAGCCAGACCACACAGTGTGTGTAAACAAGTTTGTTTACAGGTACAAATTTTCAAATATTTTTTAATGTTCAATTTTTCCCCTTTTGAAAAAGGAAAATAAGTAATTTATGATAACTGGATATCCTTGATGTTCATGTTCTTTTCCCTAGATAATGTTGACTCCCTGTTTTCTGAACAAATATGTTAGTAAATGTTGCTTTGCTGTAGAACCTTTTTTTTGAGCAAATATGCAATTTTTCTTCTTGCATCCCTTTTCGTTACTCAAATGATGTCAATTTCCCTAGTGTTTCTAAAGGTGCTGCTGGTTCTTCAGGGTCTACTGCTTCTGAGTAACTAAAATATTTTGCCACATCTTAGTCTGACTTCAACGTTATCACACATTGAAACGTTTAGGGAAACTTAAGTTACCCAAGGGTTTTCATTATGCCATAATAAAAAACTGAAATAAGATCTACAGGTAGAGTTAAAATCTATTATAAATCAAATGGGAGACACAGTCATACTTTGTGACAGACAAGCCAAATCTGAAAAAGCTGTATGGAGCCCATATGCTTTTTTACTCTACTCTACTGAAATATGAAACTGAACAACATCTTATATCTGATTTTTGCCCTGCTCAGTTACACTGGTAAGTATAATAAAATATATTACTTTTTTTCCTGAAAATCTTGTCTTGATACTGCCCCAGAGAGACACCGTAACATATACTTCTACCTTTTCCATTGTCTCTTATATATTTATTTATGTTAAGTTAATGTGCAAGTTATTTACTGATGATGGCTGCTTAATTTCTTTATTACTTTTTGGATATTTTAAAAGAATCTTTTGGAAACATAAATACATCCATCTACCCTTGTTTTTCTTTATCTACCATTTTTCTGTTAATTCATAATAAAGGCCTACATCTTTTCACTAGTCCTTGCCTACCTATACATATACAAACACATTATTCTATTGAACACCAGGACCCATGTCATTAATTGCTGTTCAACTCAGATCTTCATCAAAAACTTAAGAGAAAAAAAATAGGTGAGTTTTGTCACAGGCCAAATATTTCCTTAAATTTATATCTGAAACTTTGCTGTATACTTTAAATTGAAACATCTAACTCCACTGTAAGGTTCAGAAATTTATAAATTAACATTCTTTCCAAAGTTCTTGTAAGTTTTTGAGAATTAAATTTATGGTTCATGAACTCTTTTCTAATTAATTTACTTATTTTGGCAACCTCTATGAAGTCTAAGCCTGCTGTCTCTCAGATCAATATGTTCATTCCCTTTGTCTCCAGGGCGCTAAATGTTTTGATGGTTTATCTGAAATCAGTTCACTGCTTTTCCTTTAACCTTAGAACTAGTCTCTGTAAATATTTCAGCAGCAATGCCTTAAAAGAAAGTAGACAAATATTGAAAACACATTTCTTCAGTGTTCAAAATCACTGCTTTCTTTGTGAGTTTTAAATTACATTAGAAGTAACAAATTTTACTTTTTTGAATGATTCAATAGACCATGGGAGCAATTAAAAAAACCAAAAAAAACCTTTAAAACTTAAATATTGTAGTGCTTATCTAACTTTTTGTATACATCCTCAGTCATTTTTATCTGGACTCTTAAGAAAATACACAGGATTAAGTACGTTGAGACAAGAGTACTTTGGTGTGATAACACACACCTCTATCTCCAATATATGAACCCTGTAAGGAGTTTTAATGATGTTATTTTTTATTAAACAATGAAAAGATATATAGCACAGCTGACATCCTATGAAAGTTAATTCTGAGATTATAAGGAACTCTGTCCTACTCAAGATATGCTGCGCTCAATTTTGTACATGTGATAGTTCTTAAAGTTACATAGTTGCTATTGTGCTCATTGCCAATTATTTACACCAGATTGCTCTATGCTAATTCTAGGTCAGATGATGCTATGGGTAAATAACTCCCATGTAGTTATATGCCATCCAGTGACATTCGGGTTCTAAACCAATTGGTTGTGAGGAATGTTTTCTATAGTCTCTCTTTGTGTAGTCCTACTAACCATGATTTTCTGGTTCTTTTAGAGCTGTCCACTCTATTGTTTTGAAATGTTAGGTCTTACTCATTTTTTACAAAGTTATTGGCTCTATTCCATTCTATTCCTATGAGCAGATTTGATGTTCAGATCAGTTGTGAGGGATAACAATAATGATCTAAAGATGCAGTGATTCCAGCTGCTGAATTTGTAAAGTCTGAAATATGGTACAGAAGCATGGGCAGCAGGATAAGACGTATAACCCCAAAGCTGTATCTAAATGGACTGTCCTTGTACACATTGAGAGGGAAAAGGCAAGGGCTCCCTGTCAGTCAGAACAATGCTGGTTATTGAGGACTAGATTTGCCTCTCAGGATATGCCTTCGAGATGCTATTATTGCAAGTTTTATGCCAAATCTCCTTACTATTCATGTGCAAGGATGTTATACAGATTTTTATTTGCTTTAAACCTATTATTGAGTGTCTCTAGCAAAGCTTTGGTTGTAAGAGGGCCTTAGGGGTGTCCTCTGAGAGAAGTAGATAGGGTTGCCCCATGTGGGAGACAACCATTTCCATACAACTCCAACAGATCTACCACAGGGCAGAGTGGAGCCTCCTGGCCAAGGTGGTGGCATAGATGGGAAAAGATATTTAAGGGCAAAACCACTGCACAGCTGCGAGACGGAGAAGTGAGTAAAATGGGAGAGGAACAATGCTGTAGACACCAAGGTAGAGAAAAGAAGGAGGGGCAGGAGGTGTTCCATGCACTGGGGCAGAAATTCCTCTGCAGCCACTGGAGAAAATCATAGAGAAGCTCTTGTCCCACTGCAGCACATGGATGACCACTGTGGAGAAGACACCTGCACAGCAGCCTTGGAGGACTCCACACTGAAGAAGATGCAAATGCCCTGAATGAATTTGCAGCCCCTGAAGGGTCCATGCTGGAGCAGGTTCCTGGTAGGACCAGTGGCCTGCGCAGAGAAACACATGCAGGAACTGGTTGCTGGCAGGAACTTCAGCCTGCAGGGCACCAACACTAGAGTGGTCTGTTCCCGAAGGACTACACTCCACTGAGAGGATCTGTGCAGGGGCAGTATGTGGAAGGTAAAAGTGCTGGGAATGATGAAGTGAAGTGAAGCCTTGGAAGAAGAGGTGGGCAGAAAGGTCATTTAGTTCAGTAGTTCATTACTATTCTATTTTTTTTTCTTTCAATTAATTAGATTCAATTTCCCCAAGTCAAGTTTGTTTTCCAGTGACGGTGAGCTATCTCCGTATCATTATCTCTGCCCACTAACTTTTCTATCTTATTTTCTCCCCCTGCTCTGCTGAAGAGGGATAGTGAGAAGGCAGCTGGATAAGTATCAGCCAGCCAGCCAGCCAGTCAGCCAAGATCAGCCCACCGTAAACCTGTAGTAGTATATCAGACTGGAAAAGTAGTTTAGAGCTCGAACTTGAGTTTTATTCAAATTTTACAGCAAGGGTAGATACTTTCATTGGTGGGCTCATAATTCTCCAGTGTCTCCATTTTTCCCCACATTAGAATAGGGAATAATTTCATCTTACAAATGGTGCAAAAGAGTAAGAAAGCACTGTGGGTTTTCTTGAATCAAAATTCATAGTATGTGGCAGTAATCAAATAAAAGCGATGATAAAATCTTCAAGGACACAGAATGCGTTTTTCTGTCAAGTCCAGTGAAGTTCACGTGGCCCAGATTCATACAGCTATTTACCTTCAGATTTCAGATATCTGAGTAACCTTTCAGTGAGGAAATATCATTACTTTATATATATATACATTTTCTCAAATGCATTCATCAAGAAAAATAATCATTGAAGCATCTTTCTTTTCCCATTAGAAATATTTTAGATTAAGTCTCAAAAGGCAAAAGGAGTACTTAAAATTATCTGCTTCATCAGAATATAACCTTCAGCAAGAAGCTGTCAACAAGCTAGTGAGATAGTCAGAATTATTAACTGGACCCCAGAGAACCCAACTGTAGGCAGTTTTGTGAGGTTTGAGTTACAGTACACAAATCAGACAGTGAAACCCTTAACTTTGCTAATGACACCCATCGCTCTAGAATTCTAATCTTTGGAATAGTAGCTCAGCTGATTCATCTTTGTTCTGTGACAAAGGCATGGATTCCAGTGATTCATTACTTTTACATTCTCATTAGCAGAATATTCGCTCACTCTAGGGGCTTGTGTAACAGAAATCCACAGTGAGAAGAAAACACTTTGGGTTGTGCCAGGTCTTTTCTGTAAACAATTTAATTATTTTTACTTCAGATAAATACTAAAATTAAGGAACTCTTCCATGCCTCTTATTCTCAGCTAAGGCCTGAGACAACAGATAAAAACCATAACAAAAAGTACAAAGGCTGAGG
This sequence comes from Rhagologus leucostigma, assembly GCA_013397725.1. Classification (NCBI taxonomy): domain Eukaryota; kingdom Metazoa; phylum Chordata; class Aves; order Passeriformes; genus Rhagologus; species Rhagologus leucostigma. The sequence goes on from VZTD01003862.1 coordinate 442,238, forward strand.
AGTCACACAGTAGTGTAGGCTATACATGTCATACATGGCATTCTGAGGTCATGATTTAAAAAGCAGAAAAGGATTGTCTCACAAGCACACAACAGTGATTATCTACTCATCAATAGTTTTCCTCAGTGTTAGTCATTAATATGCTTTCTCAAGAGATTGTTTTCCAGACAGGACTATGGACTTTGCAGACATTATTTTTCATTTCCTTTTTCACCATGATAAATTGGAAGGATCTGGACTGACCAAACTTGGTACCTGCATTTCATAGTTCTGCACTGTCTCTATTAGTCTGTTTGATAATAGTGGTGCATTTTTAGAGGGAATGGTGTTTCTGACTCAGTGAAATCATCCAACCATCTAGACTATCTATATAGTCAATAGAGAAAGTAGACACCTTGTGACACGCCTGTACTCTGAAACTCTTTACTTACTGCCTGTAAGAAAGATGATGTTTGTTAGTCCTGGTTACTTGATTGATCCTGTTCAGTTCAAAGATCTAGTTTAGACCAGATGCAACTCTTTGTTCTTACTAAATTAGGAACCTTAATTAAACAGTTAAACTTAGGTAATATGAATCCACACCTTCAGGACACACATATAGTAAAAGTGATGTCATGTATGTTTGACCCGGTTTATCAGTGACTCTGTAATATTAGCTCTGAGGATTAGCTATGTAATATTAGCTATGAGGACCTTTGCGAAAGCAAAACATAGCTGGCATCCATTTCACTCTTTTATCAAAAGCACTATTGATGAAAAGGTCCCAAACACTGCAGTGTATTTGGGGTTTGGCCAGCTACACTCCTAGGCATGTTTATGTGACAAGTGAAAGGCTAAATATTATTGCACCAGTGCCAAAGCAGTTTCCTCTCCTTGGCGGCTGCTGACTAAAAGTCATCTTCCTGAGACTGGTAGGGTGGCTCTGTCCTGCTGTGCTATGACATTTCTGGATACTGTCCTTTTGCAGCTAATATCATTAAGTATTTCCTTCATGCGCTGAGCATGTTGACGAAATAAATCCAACTGAGAAGAAGCACCTGGTATTATAATTTTCCATGCCTCTACTGAAAATGTAAATCAAATTTAACCTCGGTAGTTTACTGTTTCCCTTAACGAAAAATGTATGCAAGCCAATAAGAGAAACATCAAGTCAATGTATTTTAATAACATGCTTTTTAATGTTGTGATATTGTGACAGAGGAGAATTCTAAAGATTCATGTGTACCAGTCTGAAACATTATTATTAAATTATATTCGGTGCATTTTCAAATATGTGTGGAGTAGTATATATTTTGTTGTTTCTACAGAGTATCTAGCTGCAAAAATACATTAAGAGGATTAAATATTTAGGAAGGTGCCTAGCTTTACAGAGTCGGCTAAATTTATGTTGCAGCATACTGTGCTGTTCATATAGGCTCTGTCTGCATTATTTAGAAATTTTCTATGTCATAATCTTGGCTACAATTTCACACACCACATAATAGTTATCTAAAGTCTGACTTCAGGCAACAGGTATCAGAGCTCCATGTAAAACTCATCTGTAGCAAAGGAAGCTTGTTGTATCGAGAAGTCAAGGGCAGAGGAATACTTTACTATCGTGTCAGACCTCTGACAGAGTGGCTTGTCAGCTAAACAGCATTTTTCCTGACTTCCAACTGTTTTCATTTGTAAACAGAACAACAAAACAGTTGTAACGGAAAATGAGCACTCTCACATCAAAGTGGAGGTAACAGACCAGAATTTGGAGACAGATAGTCCCCAAATTTATCTTGTTACAATTTCAGTGCAAACATGAGATCCAGACAAGTTCTATGTGTGGCATCAGTTGAGTCTTTACTATGACTTGCTGCATCATTTGTATGGGACTGAGGAGGACCTAGGTCACTTTCTTTATATCAAGAAGTTGAATACTTCAGGCATTTTAGATAGGACCTGTGACATTTCTGAAAATAACCTAAACATCAAGTTCCATTTTGTAAATCTGAGATCCTGAAGTCCTTTTCTGCTTCTTAAGAAGTGGTGGTATACAAAACTTTTTATTGTGTTGGACTAAGAAGTTCTGTCTTTTTTCTTTTCAGAAATAGAACTTTTGTGAGCAGCGGAGCACAGTGAGTGACAAACTGGCAGAAGTTCATTGTCTGTTTTAGTGAAACCTGAGCTCTGAATGTTGCCCCTGAAGAACAGCACATCGTTTTCTGTTGCATCAGAAATTGATAGTCTCCTACAGTAGCATGGATGGGCAGCCATGGAAGTACATTTCTAAGTAATACCATTCAGAGCTGCTGGATCTTAATTGCGAGATGTGTCAGAGCCAGCTAATTTGTGAAACCTTCAAATTCTCTGAATTGGTTAGTATTTATATTTTCAATAGATTTCACATTGCTTCTACAATATGTCTTATATCTGAAAAGAATACAATAGAATAACTGAGGTTGAAAAAGTCCACTGAAATTAAGTCTAACCATTAACCTAACTCTGTCAAGCCCACCACCGAACCATGTCAGTTAAGTGCCACACTTACACGTCTTTTACACACCTCCAGGGATGATAACTCAACCAATGCTCTAGGAAGCCTATTTCAATGCTTGACAACCCTTTCAGTGAAGAAATTCATTCTCAGATCCTACCTAAATCTCCCCTGGAACAGCTTGGGGTCATTTCTTCTTACCCTACTGCTTGTTACTTTGGAGGAGACACTTACAACTTTGATATCAGCACTCAACTCAAGCAGCTGTCAGGATTTACTAGATCTGACTCTTGTCTGTCCTAAAGATTCACTATGGATCTGTCTTTATATCCTTCTCTGGACACTTGAAGTCTGAACTTCATTATGGAGGAGACGGACACATTACAAACACCAACCAGATATCTCTCTATGGGCCTACCTGCAGGGATGACATATCCTGTCTGGAAGTTTGGAAAGTCCTCTGGAAAGTAGCAGGGTGCATCTGAATAATTTCTGGCTGTGATTGGAAATGAACCTTAATTCCCTGCTTTTGGGAAGACTACTTTGATTCCAAAAGTGCTTATTTTTTCAAAATAAGGGACCTAAGGCTGCTTCTCTGGTATTAAAAAGAGTAAGCCTTGTTCAGTTAGGTGCCTACCCATTGTAGCTTTCAAATGATCCAAGAGCTTAAAGTTTCAAGTCCTGAGTCATTCATCAAAGCTGGTGGGAAATTCTGGAGTTCTCAGTTACCATTATATTTTATACCTTCTCTGAGTGGCTTTCTGTCATCACACACAGATTTTGTGGATTATCTTTCTAAGGAACTTAACTTCTCTATCAAATTGATGGTGAATGAATGTGCCTATCTGTGGAGCTGTGAATTATCCTGCTGGGCTGTATCTAATTCTGACACACTGTGAAACCATTTAAACTACGTCAGTTCATGATGAACCAAAATGAAAGCAGAATCCATTCAGGTCAACAGCGTCACATTGTTATATATCAGTGCCATATCAAAACTGGAATATAAATTCGCAGTATTAGGTATGCTGAAGATATGCGGATGGAAGTACAAACAAAAATCTCTGGGACGGTAAAGGATTTCCTCCCTTGAAATACAACTCCAGTGGAAACTGCTGTGGTCCAAGCCCTTGAAAGATTGGAGTTGTCAGGTAGCATGCAGGGAAATAACACTGACACAAGGGAATATTGCATTTCAGTGAAGGAAAAAACACAAGTGGAAAGGTACAGAATTCCAAAACACTAAAAATCAAAGTTGTTAGGTTAAAAAACATGTCAGGTTGATATAACACCATCGGATCCTGAAATGAGGTAAAATGACATTTAATTCAATGACAATATGGTGAAATAACTTGCTCACCATGTTTGCATGATAAAAGAAGGTTCCGTGACGGTGCTTTTTTTCTTTTTTTCTTTTTTTCTTTTTTTCTTTTTTTTTTCATCAGGGGTTGTTGTACTTTGATTCAAAAGGTTGGTTTTTCACACTCCTTTTGACAACACAGTTAGGCTAACTTGCTAATTCCTAGGTTAGCAATGCCAGATCTTAAGTTTGCACCCTAGCGAGCAGGTTCTGTGTTTAAGATTATGGTTAAGAGATCACGTATCAAAATTTCAAGCAACTCAGGAAGTGGAAACTAAAACTTTTAAAGTTATCTCTACTCCATTTTTCCTTCTAACATGCAAGCTCTCCTGAGTGGTTTTCATTTGCTCCTTTTTCAGGTCATTTAGTTTCTTATTTTAGCCATTATTCATTAAATATTAAATTTAAAGCATTTGATCAGGGTGCTCAGAGCTGGCAACGAGTCAGATCTAAACATTATATCTCACTGATTTGCTCTGTCATTGTAATTTCTCTAACTGCTAAATGAATTATAGGAGATGACTGTAATGCAGAAAAGACCTTTCAAACTTACCCATGGAAAAGTGACATAAATCAGCAGGAAAGATATGGCAACAACAGGTTTTTTATCTCCTTTCTAAATCAGTAGCATAAAATACACTTAAATTCAAATAATGTACACTGGAATAAGCTATTTTTGACAGAGTTCAGAATCTCTAAAACACAAAATACTGTGTTCTATATTGATTCTCTTTTCATTTTTTTTTCACCGTTTATGGATACAAGAAGAAGCTATGAAAATCTGTATCAAGGGTGAAGAAAGCATTCTGAAACCATGTCTTTAAGATGATGAACTTCCCCTTTTAGGATCCAAACTGCTGCTGGATACTATTCTGAAAACTGTTTTCTCGTGTCAGATTTTACTATAGCTACCATCTGACTTTTTTGATTTGCTGTCTTACCATCTGACTAGAAGAGACTTTAAGGTGACCTCTTGTCTCCAGCTTTCACAATGCAAGGAAGGTAAATGAGTTGCAATACATATTCTCTGTGCAGCTTTAGGAAATAGTAAGGGGTCCCTTGCAACCAGGATTTCTGATAGACTGGACTGACTAGGGATGCTGAACTGGGACAAAAGGTTTTTGCTGCCCCAACACGTCAGAGAGAGAAAGAAGTCTGGAGGTGGACTAGACAGTGACTTAGGAACACAGACTTTTAGATGTCAGGCAACTTAAACTAAACAGTAAAAAAATAATGCATTGTGACTCTCCTAAGAGTCAGAACCATAAGATACTCACTGAAAAATGTCCTGCAATGAACCACAGATATATGAGCTATAAACTTTTTTACCACTTGTATATATTTTCTGAATTATTTACATTTACTTCTTCTCTTCATATCCTTTCTCTGTATGCCCCAGCTTGAATTAAGACTTCCTTGGTTCACAGTTAAATTCACCACTGACATAATTCAAACTGATTTTACTGGCCTTATCCAAGAGAAAATGATCAAAACTCAATACCTGTATTTAAATTACAGACATTAATGTATTTTAAAAATTCCATACATACAAAGAAGCATGTTACATGAGATCTGCCTGTCTTTGCACAATGCAAGAAGTCCAAGAAGTCATTAGAATGCTTTTTTGTCTCCAGGTTTTCCACGAGTATAACAGCACTTTTTCTCTCTCACTGTCATCCAGATAGGCTAAAATGGTCATGCATGTTCACATTAAGGGCATAGCTAAAAAATCATAGGCATACTCCAGTGTTGCTTTCCAAAGGTAGATTCCTTAGCACTTTTTCATTTGACTTTACTCTTTACATTGATTGATCTGCATTTTAGAAAGAAAGTGAAGTTGTGCATTTTAAACAGAAATAATTTTAGTAGTGTTGATCTAAGACAGGCCATTGAGGCTATTTCTATTGAAATACAAAGCTGGTAAAACCATTATACTCTAGATCAGCTCACTTGGTCAGAGCATGGTGCTGATAACACCAGCATTGTGGGTTCAATCCCTGTACTGCCTGTTCGCTTAGGAGTTGGACTGGATGATCATCGTGGGTCCTTTTCAACTCAGAATATTCTGTAAATCTGATACATTCATCCTAATTGCAGTGCAGCGAAATAACTCTGATCGAGTCTTAGGGTATTTAATACCCTTACCTTTGGAGCTGTTCAATAGGTTCATGGTTCAGCAGATGTTTCAGAAACAGACTGTCCATCAATTAAATTTCCTGCAGCAAGCTGCAACAAATCAGTCCCTGCACTAACTAGATATTCCACCACAGTTTTAATGAAGAATAAGTGGTGAGACTGTTTTTTACTAATAAAACAAGAGAGGTGTACCTCTGACTATTGGTTCCAACTTATAAGCATATGGCATTATCAGAATGTACAGGAAATATATTCAACTGCCTAATATTATTATAATTACTGTTATTCATCACCTATCAAATGAAAAATACTATCTCTGGCTTTGTCTGCAAAATATCTGCTGTTGATACACCTCTGCTGTGCTATTAAGCAAAAACTCAGAGGAAAGACCCTCAGTGATAATGTATGGAATGAAAGAAAAAGGCTTTCAGGTACCCCAGTATGGAACAAAAAATGGAAAGCATTTTAACAGCTTGAGAGCTAAAGAAATTGATCCTTATTGCATTTCCTTGTACAAATTACTTCTGAGTTGTCTGTGCCTCTGAGTTCCTCCAGAGGAATAATACCTCTTAAAGTCAGTAGACTAACAAACTCTGGCACTAACAGAGCTGGAGTTTTTTCAGACTTCTAGCTTGTTTGATTGCCTTTTTAACTGACTTACACTAAAACTTTTATTAATATCTGCCATGCAACTATTACCTGCTCCAACACAACAATTTGATAGTGAATTGTGAGCAGTAGGAGTTAGCAGACTAGCATTGAAAGCTGTTCCTTTTCTGTCCTGTTAAACTATCTTTATCTTAATCCATGGGGTTTACCTTCTTTTTCGATTCTCTTCCTCATCCTACTGGGGTGGAGTGAGCTGTGTGCCTGCCCAGTTAAACCAAAACAGTTCTTCATCTTTTCTCACAGCTGAGTTTGCTGTCATGATTAGTTGCTGAAGGAGTCCATTTTAAGCTGATACTGCAAGATATGAAAGGCAGACAATTTCTATGTCTCTAATCATTGCTATTAATACCACAAATCTCCAATTCTTAGAGACAGCCATAGAACTAGAAAACACCCTGTTTCTGTGCATCCTTTCAAAACTTTTTGTATTTAAAAAACCCAAACTTTAGGACAAACTGCTTGAAGAATAATTTCCACAAATAATTCTAGGGAATATTTTTAGTATAATAAGCATGTTTGATGAGATAAAGATTGTTGAGGGAGATTTATTTTTACATAGAAATGTAACAAAAATTATTTATTAACTATGAAATATGATTATTTGATTCTTGGCTTTCCATACTAACTTGTGGTAATTTTCTGCCTCAAGCAAGCAGTAATAAGCAGTAACTCATATCAGAAGACACACTGGCTGAATTACTGATTTAGAAAATTTAAACTCTATATACAAGGGGGCATACTAAAGGTAAAAACCAACGCTGCAACGTGCACCTTTGACTGTAAAGAGAAAGTAAATATCTACTTACTTCATGTTTTAGGATGTCTAACAATAAAGATTTTTGGCTTCTCTCAGCCTGATTCATTAAAGGCGAAAAAGCAAAAAAGGAGAAATCAAGTGAAGTAGAGCCCTTTTGCTATCGGTAAGCATTTGTTTTCTTAAAAGCAGTTTCTTGTTTCTGCCTGATCAAAACTGTGTGAGCTATAGTCAAAGAGATCAAATCATGAATGATCTCTTTAAAATGGTGGATTATCAAGCTTCAAAACAGAGCATAACAAAGCAATGTAAAACAGATACAGGCAGCCAAGCTGGCATTATGAAGAACCAGTTTAATTTGATAGAATTTATTAGATCAGGCACAATCCTCAAGCTAAGAATTGAAGCTAAAGCAAAATAGCTATATTACCATGGCCTTGATCCTAAGATAATAAACCCTCTCAAACTTGATTTGGCACCAGAGAAAAACAGCTCAGATATCTTGGCACAATCAGTTCTGGGAAGACTCATTTGTTCAGGCAGACCATCACATGGTCACTGCAGTTTTCATCTATCCAGTTTCGTGGTACTCTGTCAGATCTCATAACTTCTTCAAGAACCAGATGCATTGGGGAGTGAATTGCAAACTTCTCAGCCTGGCTCCGTTGGCACTAGATCAGTTCCATCCCCCTGGAATACATAGGGCCCATATGGTTTGGGATGATGGGGACCAAATGGTACATATGCAAGCATCAATTTTCTTATAGCAAAATCTTTACCAGTAAAGGCAAAACTCAAAGGCTTGAAAGCCAGCTTTTAGTCACCTTTCCTTGCAAAAAATATAATATTGAATTACTGTCTTGTTATCCTTAATAGAGGATCTAGAAATAAATATGGGTATCAAAACATCAAAACATAAAAACATAAAAGTTGGAGGGAGCAAAACTTTTAATACATGGTCCTACCAAGAGTGGTACGAGAGATGCCAGTCAGATAGGCTATATCCCCTGTGTTTATTTGGGGTATAGAGAAGCCTTTTTGCAACAGCTCTGCATTTGAGCTCCAGCTAAATAAACACATACCTGACAGGCCACCTGACCATGGAAAGCCATTGCTGGAGCAGGGAAGAAGTTTGAGGAGGAAGGAGCAGCAGAGACCTGTTATAATCTGTCTGCCACTCCCCATTCTTTCTCCCTGATACTGTTGGGGGCTAGAAGGGAAGGCGGTAGAGAAAATGGAAGTTTCATCAGTTGAGAGTGATTAAAAGGGGTATGGGTGGGTGTAAGATGTTTTCGTTTTTTCTGAGTCTATTATGCCTGTGATAGTAATTGGCAAACTATTTCCTTGCCTTTATCTCAACCCACGAGCCTTTTTGTGTTATTTTCTTCCTCTGTCCTGTTGAGGAAGGGGAGTCAGAGAGCAGCTGGGTTGATGTCAGGCAGCTGGCCAAGGTCAACCCACCTCAAGTAGATTCATTACTGTTTTAGTAATCTCAAGAAAATAATGTAAATGTGTCAATGTGGGGTACAGCATGAAAGACAGAGAGGAGTGCTTAAGATATAGAGAACTACTGAGGTGAAAGAATGTATATCTTCTCATTGATCTTTAATTTATTTTGGAAGTTAACCACTGCCAGAAGAGATGTGTCAGAATCTTTCCACAAGGAAATATGCATAGGAAAGAAAGAAGGGGATTAAGTTCATGCTGGATCATGCTGAGATCCGTGAATTTCATGTGATGATTCAGACATTTTTGTGCTCCTTCTCCTTTTCATTGCTTAGTAAATTTGCCTTTCTGAACACAACTTCCTTACTGCAACACCTCTTACTGCACCACCTTGGTTTCTACGTATTGGCTGATTTTATGTTAAGGTAATAGATTGCCAATTCTCAACTGAAACACCACTCAGTGAGATTCTGATCTACTTAAAGTAATAATAAAAGCAATGTAAGGAACGACACAATCAATTGCAGAGCTAACTTATGCAGTTTAAATTTCCTTGGATGCAAATCATGATTTCAGGCAGTTAGCCAACACCAGGATGGGTCATATTTTCTGCTGGGATATTTTCTTTATTTCTTTATAGTATATTTCATAGATAACATAATATTGTACATAAAGTTAATTTCATAAAATAGTGTAACCCTTTGCTTAACAATTCTAACAACTCCTGTATATTAATTTTTCATGCCCTCTTAAAATATCACTACATTTTATCAGTTTATGCATACATGATAAAAAATTGTTATTAGTTTTGGTTTTTACACCCTCAGCTACAGAAATTTCCAGTTTCTCACAATATTTTCCTCCTTTCCCAGTGGAAAAAAAAATATTTATAATTTCCAGAATTCTTGAAATCCTTTTTCTCTTCTACCTTTCTCCTTTGCTGTTTGATGTGTTCTGTTATTTGGGAAAAAAACCCTAAACCTACAGTTGCATCGTGGACTGTATCTAAAAAATCACTATTCCCTTTCAAATGTGTTCCCCTGAGGTGTTGTTTACGTGTCTCAGTTCCTTACAGTGTTTCAAATACAGCTTTAGAGTTGCTTAGAGCTACAGGGTTTTGATAATATAAAGTTTAATTACGTCTCAGAAAATCACTAGTGAACTAATTCTTCTTCACATCCATTGGCAGGACTCTCAGTGGAGTCTATAGGAGTTTCACCTGCAAAAGAAGTGCATATTTCCTCTTTAGATACAAGACAGAAATGCCATGAAATTGTTAAGAGATGTTCCTGTAAAATTTATGTGATATTACACAAGACCTTAGATTTCTAGAAGTTCCTGCGAAGATCCGTACCAAAACGGTTTAGAAGAAATGGAACCATTTTGTCTTTACATTTCCCTAAATCTTGTAATTATGTTCGGACTGAAAGGGAACGCCTACAGTAGAAATTTAACCATGCCATGAACACCCTCTAGCTCGTAAGGTCAGATTAAATGGTGTATCATCAAGCAAAGGATAAAAGAGGAGGGCCAGATACAAACTGAGAATGGTCCCCAACACATGCAGTTACCTTGACAATGTAGCAATTTTCTGGGAGACTGTTTGGCACAAACCTTGCCAGGGACTAAAACTGTGCTAAAATTTAAGCAGTGTCCAAAATCACAGGCTGTTACAAGCTCACATTCTGAACCATTTTATTTACTTGTATAGACATTACCCATGAAACAGCATAAGTTATTCAGTTCCATCTCTCTCAGTCACAGATAACTTTGTCATTTACACTTATATAAGAAGGATTCATATATCTTCCAAAAAGGCTCCTCCACTCTCCAAAATACTGCAAGGCACAGAAATACGCCTCACATACCTCACAATTTTTTTTAATTTCTGAAGAGAACATGTATGATTCATATCACTAAAGAAGTAATTTCAAACAGGTTGTGAGTGTAAGATCATAAAAGTGTTGGTTCCTTTCCACTGGGCATATGGAGGTAGATCCTATGACAGCAAGCACAGATGTCTCTCTGGCAGACATCTGAAGCTTCATTAGATAAATGTCATACTGAACCCTTAATACCATGAACCTAACTTTTGTCTCTTCTTTAATGGAGCTCACCTCTCTTACCTCATATAGTCTCTGCTGTACAGTTTAAAAGCATTAACTTACATTCCGATGTAACTTTCTGAAAGCTGAAGTTCCACAATAAAACATTTTACTATCAAAATTATAGATTTCAGGATTGTGTCTAATAAGATCATTTTTACCATATCAGTTTTTATTTGAACTTCGATTATATTTGGATAAACAAAATGAGCTCTCTGAAGACAAAAAATAGATAAACTATTTCCTTTATTCGTTAGATTCCCGTTAATAGAATTCTTGGGAAACTCAAGAAAAGTCCTTAAATGTTCAGCTATTTCACTCAGTAATATTCTCCTCAAAATACACTTTCTAAAGCTCAGCTTGCCTTCCTGAAACTCAGCACATTATAAAAAGGACAAAGAGCAGTTTATTTGCAGGAACCGAGATTTCTCCTTTGTATTTATGCAGCCCATGGTGCAGCCCATGGTGTGACAAGCTGTGCCCCTGAAGCCCATGGAGGTCCATGGTGGAGCAGTGATCCATCTGCAGTCCCGGGAGGACCCCATGGCAGTGCACGTGGTTGCACCTGAAGGAGGCTGCGACCCTGTGGGAAGGCCATGCATGGAGCACTCTCTTCTTCAAGGATGGCACCCTGTAGAAAGAACAAAAGTCAGGCATCCATGCTGGAGCAGTTTGTGGAACTGCAGCCTGTGGGATGAACTCATGTTGGACAAGTTCATGGAGCATTGTCTCCTGTGGGAGGAACACCACACTGGAGCAGGGGAAGAGTGTGAGGAATACTCCCCCTGAGTAAGAAGGTGCAGCAGGGACAACGTGTGATGAACTGACTGTAGCCTCCATTCTCCATCCTTCTGCATCTCTTGGGGGAAGAAGGTAGAGAAAGCTGGGAAGGAGGTGAAGTTGAATCTGGGAAGAACAGAAGGGTGAGGGGAAGGTGGTATAAGATTTGGCTTTATTTTTTATTATCCTACTCTGACTTGATTGGCAACGAATTAAATTAATTTTTCTCCACATCAAGTCTGTTCTGCCTGTGATGGTAATTGGTGAGTAATCTCTCCCTGTCCTTATCTTGACCCACAAGCTGTTTGTCTCAATTTTCTCTCTTTGTCCAGTTGAGAAGGGGGAGTGACAGAGAGGCTTTGGTGAGCACCAGGTATCCAGCCAGGGTTAACCCACCACTCAAGTATATATTGTCATGTAATTGTTTTGCTGGAATAATTTTTTTAACATAAAAATTTATTATATTTAATCAAATACTAAATAGCATAAGAACTAAGCTATGCAACTTGTCTACTCTTAGGAATTTTTTAAAGATACTAGCATTTTCAAGGAAAATGTGCAATATTTTTTCCTACTTAAATTATACTTTTTTTCTGTAATTCCTTTTATCAGGATTAGAAATTTCTTGAAAGAAAATGGTCTGCATTTGAGCGTACTATGAGAAAAGGAGAAATACTAACTCTATATCCTTGACTATGTCTGTTCTGCTCTCTCTCTCCAGTCAGTTTAGTAAAGCACTTCAGATGCAAGCTAAAATGAACAGGCCTTAACTGGATAATGAGGACCCTTACCAATCCTACAGCACTGATTCCAGTACTGGGGCTTATACAGAAACAGCATATTTCTTTTTCAATTTTCAAAAGGAGCTCTTTGTTCTTGAAACTATAATTACCTGAACAATAAACTAAACTTTGCTAAGTATCTAGAAGGAATCTCTTTAAATATTAATGTGATGCCCAAAAATATCATGGGCATTTTGTATCTTGCATCTAATTTTCTAGTATGTGATATTGTCCACTGAGGTAAACAGAAAGTAGAATATGTGCAACTTTTCTGGTGAAAAAAAAAAGAAAACAAGGAAGATAGGGCAAAATTTATTGTGTTCATAAAAGTTAAGGCATGATCCTATTTTGAGTTTTTCCATGAAGAAACTTTACTGTTAATATTGCACTGAGTATGTTACAGCCCCTCTACCTCCTTTCTTTTCGGGCTTATCAGTCACTCTCAATATGAATATCAGCTGTATGGCTTCACAAGAAATTAGCTGGATTTTCAAACCAGAAACTATACACTGTTCAATCTAAATAATTTTTTTTCCTGCCAAAATGAATCACCAGTTTTTACAGGAGCTTTCCAGATCTCTTTCTCAAAGAAATATTGTTTCGTACTCCACTAATATCAAGACATTATATTACATACCTCTAATTCTCTCAATAATTCTGTGAAATAAAGCATTTATCTTCAGAATTTGAAACTGTACGCAGCACATTTCCCAGAATTATGTTATTCTCTGGTCCACTTTGTGGTTTCTTGAAAAAGTGTTTTCTTATGAAGGAGTAAAGCACAGTCTGCAGTGGAATTTAACAAAAATAATTGTGAAAGTAGAATTTAAAAAAAAAGGTGAATTACAATACAGTAACTCTCTAATAATGGCCTGACAGTACCAAATTAATGGCAAAATAATGACTGCAGTGACATTTGTAGGTATATTTATAAAATATGTCACACAAACTTTTTTTTCAGACAAGACATTTTATATCTCTCTGGTGGGATTTTTTTCAGTTTGGAGAACAACTATGAAATAGAAAAAAATTTCTCTTATGCTTGACATTTTAACGCACTCAACCTTCATAGTACCTTGTATTTCTTCTGCTCCTATTTACTTTTCCAGTTTTACTATAGCAGCTTTTAATTTTTTTCTTTGCAAGATACGTCTGAGTTTCAATTTATGTCCCATGAGTAGGATGGGGTATGCAAGGTGCCTTTCACTTGGCAGTCAGATGAACAGAATGTCCAGTTTCTCCTTCTTCAGACTTCGCTTGCACTGGAATAATTATCATAAATAATCAAAAGATTATGTTTATTTGTGTATACACACAATGTGAAATAAGAAGAACTTGAACATGTTGATATTAAGAAACCCACTAGGAAAATATTCTCCCCATGCTCTCTGTGTAGTCTCCCGGTAATTGAGGGTTCAGCAATCTAAAATGAGAAGAAATGCCTGTCTCTTCTCACTGACAGTGGAGGGAGTTTATGACAACTTCTTTCTCATCATGGGCACATTAGATCTTTACCTAAGTGAGGCTAAACTAGATGAGCGTGTACAGGACACTCTCCTCTATCTGATCTGTTGTTCCCTCAACAGTGGTCTCTTGTCTGAGGTAATAAGTCCTCTACAAGTGGAACTATACATAAAAGAACAGGACCTTGAGAGGCTTCCAGGCATTTTTGCATTGTAAAATGTTACTCAAAAGAGTTAGAAGTTTCTATGGAAGAAACCATGATTCAAGAAAGAATTATCAAGGGACCCAGGTGCAGAAAGTCAATTGGAATGATGTTTGATTACCAGCAGTTTCTGTAAAGTTCATTTTAAAATAATCTAATGTTTTAATTTTCATACTGAATCATTATTTTATCGTCTCTCATAACAGCTACAGCAATTATAATAACTGTTACTATTGCTAATCATAATTTAAACCCTAAGTCTTCAGGCAATTTATTCAGGGCCTACTTCTGATATCCTATCAATGGCAAATGAACATCCTTAAGTCTTTATATTCCAATCACACAGTGTTCATATCAACTTAAATCTCATTTTGTAAAGTCTTTCAAGTATCAGAAACATCCCTCAGAAATGTGTTTAAATTCTCTCATTTACATTCAAATTATGCTTTCCTTTCACTTTTAAATTCTTCCCTTTCAGTTGTAAAGTTTATATAACCCATGTCACTTGGCAAGAGAGAAAAAAAATAAGACTGATATGTATTAAGAAGAAATAGGTGATTATGTAGATTTGAAAAGTGTTGCTACTATGCATGCAATTTATATTCACAACTGAGTTTTTCTGAGGAACTGGTTTTGATAAGTTGTGGGCTTGGATTTTGAGTTTTCATTTAGAAATATAATACATTTTTATTCATGCAAAGATTTGTTTATTCTGTTAGAAAGAAGTGAATTAATTCTCTCTGTATATATTGTAGGTTTGCCTCTTATGTTATAGAGTTCCTTTTAAAGTTTGGATTAGGATTCTACCTAGACAAGATCTGAAAATTGTTCCAGCTTTATTGACATAGAGGGAAAGAAATAAAAAGTTGAACATAATAATTTAAAACATAGATGACATCTCAGTAGTGCAGGTATTGCAGAATTGGAAAACAAAGGTTAAGAGAAGGTTTGTTGTAAAAATTACCCGTAGAATAAACTGATATTTTCTTGGGGTTGATGCCCATATTGTAAATGCTGCTAGGAAATGAATGATAAAAGTAATTATTTATATGATTCAGTATTAGAAAAATCCTCTGGAAAAATTAGCTGATTCTGATCTTTTGGGTCATTAATCCCATATAATATGAAGAGTTCCACTATGGCAAAAGTAAAGGTAAGGACAGGATTGGTGAGAATGCCTATTTTGAAGAATGAGGCTTACAGATCATCTGTTTGAATACACACAACAGTTGTCATGCTCCAAATCTGTGCCGCAACAAACCCAGGGAATGTATAATTTCCTTTTTCTCCAGGCTGAGGCACTGACTTCAGCTGGAGCAAAATCCATATCCATATATGAGAGTCAGAAAGGGCTCTAAGAATTTGCCAGTCTTGCTGCTTTAGTGGGCTCTTTGACACACGCTCAGCCATGTTATAAATCACACAGCTGAGACTACCTGGAGATTAAACCTTTATTCTGCCAGAATAAAAAGTATTAGAAGATGCCTCTAATGGGACACTATAATTTCATCTGCTCCCTTAGAGCAGAATTGGGTTACATGTGAAATACAATATTCATAATTTCTTAGGCAATACAGCTTGCAAGGGTAGCACAATATATTTATAGCCTGAATTCAGAAATATCAGTAGCTCGGAGACTATTTGTAAACATGCACAGACAAAATTCACTGATTTAGTTTCACGATACTTTCCCCTGAAGTGGGCCCATTTCTCATATTTCTTCATCTGTAATTTTCTTTAGATTAGCTGTTTGTAATTCCGTATTTCAAAGCTTCAATTTAAAGTTTTACTATGTCTCCATTATTAATTTAATACTATGTTAATTATAAAGATAATGTAAAAAGGTTCTTTAATTTCCTAAGAGGATTTTCTACTTATTAACTATATATGAAATGAGACTGATGAAATGTAGATTATTTTAAAAAATACTGTGAGCTATGCAGCTCACAGTAAAGTGGAATGTGGAAACACAAGCTTAATTAAACTTGAAGAAAACCCCTAAAATTAACTGGAATTAGTAATGAATCCTATTGTAATGGAACTGCTTGCATGTCACCTGAGTGAATGTACACATCTATTTTAAATGTGATTGATTTGATTTGATGAATGAATTTGATGAAATTTTGTGAGACGTCTGAGAAGTTGACAGCAGTCTCTTGGAAAACAAGAGCTTCCTTCAACAGTTTACACTACTAAGTATGAACAGCCATTATCTGTCTCAAATTGCATTACTCCTGAAGAGTTTTCCACATGTAATTCAGTGGGTGAATCTTAGTATTTTACTAATGCCATATGTGTTTTCGTAGTGATTTGATGCTGGCTGGTGGCCAGGCACTCACCGAAGCCCTTCTATCATTTCCCTCCACAGCTGGACAAGGGAACAAAGGGTTCATGAGTTAAGGACCATGAGAGATCACTCACCAAATACTGTCACAGGGAAAACAGGCTAGAATTAAAATTAGACATATTTTAATTGGACTTATTACTAACAAAATCAAAGCATGATAATGAGAAGTAAATAAACCCTAACAAAACCTTCCCCCCCACCTCTCCCTCCTTCCCAGCTCTACCTCCTCCCCCAGCGGTGCAGGGAAACAGGGAATAGGGGTTATGGTTGGTTCATCACATGTTGTTTCTTCCTGTGCTCAGGGAGAGGAGTTGTTGCCCTACTCTACTTTGGGGTCCCATGAGAGACAGTTTTCCATGAACTTCTCCAACACAAGTCCATACCAAAGGCGACAGTTCTCCATGAACTGCTCTTATGTAGATCCTTTGCATGCAGTGCAGTCCTTCAGGCACAGCCTGCTCCAACATGGGCCCCCTGTGGGATCTCAAATTCTACCAGGAAACCTGCTCCAGCAGCATGGACTCCTCTCCCCATGGGTCTGCAGGTACCTGCCAGGACCCTGTTCCAGCACAGGCCTCCCACAGCATCACAGCCTCCTCTCAGGCATCCACCTGCTCCAGCATGGGTCCCCTCCTCGGGCTGTGGATGGATTTCTGCATCCCCATGCCATGGGCTGCAGGGGCACAGCTGCTTCACCATGGTCTGACCATTGGCTGTAGAGAAATCTCAGGTCCAGCATCTAGAGCAGCTCCTCCCCTTCCTTCTCCACTGACCTGAGTGTCTGCAGAGTTGTTCCTCTCACATATTCTCACTCCACTTTTCTCTGGCCACCATTGCATCTGCTCAATATCTTTATTTTTCCTTCTTAAATATGTTGTCATGGAGGTGTTACTACTATTTCTAATTGACCCAGCTTTGACCAGCATCACATCTGCCTTTGGAGCTGCCAGGAATTGGCTCTGCCAGACACGGAGGAAGCAGCTTCTCACAGAAGCCACCCCTGTAGGCCCACCACTCCCAAAGCCTCGCCACGCAAACCCGACACAGTTTTCAAGCCCCTGATAATTAAATCCCAGAAGTTAAACTTAGTAGGGTTCTAGAAAGTGTGCGCTCATGAAAAATTGCTTTCCAAGAGATTTAATACTTAAAGTGTATATTTGGAAACAGTGTCTGCTAGCAGTTGCAGTCAATAATTCACAATTCAATAATAAATACACACACGCACACACACGCACCCGCACACATACACACACATTTTCCTCATGAGTCATTGATGACAGAAGTATCATGCCTACTGCCTATGTATAGTTTGAGAGTTTATTTGATGTTCCATTTTTGAAGAAAAATCTTATTTTGGATTCAAATGTTCTTCACTATTGCCCAGGATTTCAGCTCATCAGCAGTGCTGTATTTTTTTAACTGTGAAGGAGAGCAACAACATATGGTTCAGTTACCAATTTGTATGTGTTTGAGATTAGCAGAGGACAAAAATTAATTCTGTCATTTTCATAGAATCTCATTTCAGTTTGAATAGAATGCAGTTATAAGACTCTTGAAATATGTTTGTTTCATGCTAAGAATAAATCTTAGTTCCTCTCTTCTCTAGCTCCTAAAGCGATTAAACGCAGATTTGAAAAGATGAAATTATATAGATCTATAGGAGTCAGATCTTGAAAACAAAATTTTGATACTTAGTCTGCTACAGAGAACATTATTTGTACAAGGAGGCCTATTAAATTCAGAGGGATGACTTGTGGTATATGGACCTATTCATCACACCATATCATCTTTATAATAAAATGGAAAGAAGTTTTCTGTTTAGCTGCTAATTATCACAGAACTGGCATTTCATGTTTTGCTATCAAAACCAGCTCAACAAAAACACTATACATTTTACATGATTCAGAAATATACCTTGTTTTCCTTTCCTCCACTCCCTCTCTTAATTCATAAGCATTGCTAGTTTTGCTTGCTTTTAGAGTTCCTTGTTACTCAGCAGCGAGCGAAATCTTAAAAGCTGATATCCAGGAACATTAATTTTTAAAAAAATTTTTGTTTTTTTTTTCAGTGACATTTTACTTAGTCTCAATAAAGTGCTAAGATTTCAAAAACTGTTCAAGTTCTTGTCTCTGAAATAAAGTTTCCAAATAATTTTCATGTTATTGTTTTTTTGCTATTTTTTTCTTTTTAAATTGCATATCATCTTGTGCATTTTTTTTCAGGGGAGATCTAAGACTTTTATCTATTTAGGCTAGAAATCACTATTCTTTTCTAACAGAACCACACTTCACAAAGTAAACAGTGACTTCTATACAGTGGTGATACTTTTTTTAACCCTGTTTTGATTTGATAAAAACATGATGCAAATTCTTAGTTGCTATAAGGAAAAGATTTTTATCATTAGAAATTATCTATATAGTGTAGTACAAGTTATCACCATAGTCCTCTATTGTACAAGTTATCACAATAGTCATTCTTACCTGTTGTGAGAAAGTAGGTTGATTATTAAGAATACTCTAAGTGGCGTAGTACAAGTTAGTTAACATGGTTATAACCCCAATTAAATTTATGGCAGAACAGAGTCAATTAAAAATCTATTTTTACTGTACATTTGTACAGATGAGATGCAGAATTTGGTAACACTAACCATTGCCCTAGAGTGACTTAGGAAATCTGCAAACTTTGGTATATTATAGCAGATGCAGAAATGACTTATACTTTTGTTCCCTACAAAACTTTTTCACACTTGCATCTTCAAGGACATTCTTCAGGTCTCACCTGTAGTTATACAAATTTTTTTAATTTCAAAATTTCAGACAAGATAAAGAAGGATAAGGAAAAGAGGAAAAAACTCACTAAATAACAAAACAGTAACATAAATGCTCTAAAGGATATAGTATTCATGTTATTAAAAAATGGGAAACTTTGGAACACTTTTTTTTCCTTTTTCATAGAGCTGTGAATAAATAATAGAATTTATCAATGAAGTGACCCTCATTGACAAAAGTTTTCCAATGCTCTTAGCAAAAACTAGCTGTACAGTGGAGGTCATACAGTAAAAATACAAGCAGTTGGCAGTATTTGCTAGCACAATGAGAGCTGAGAAGTGCACAGAAGCTCTCTGTGCAATTCATATCTATTTGGGTTCTTGTCATCCTGAACAAGGGGAAATCTTCCATTTTATAAACACCTTTGCAATACACAAGCAGCAAACAGTTGCTACAGCTTGCTTAAAACCAAATATTTTACAATTAATTTCTCTTTGGACACCCTTTTAATGGATGCTGTGGAAGTGAAAACTAGGTGCAGACAATGGAGGGTAAAATTTAGTTCAAAAGATAATGTTTTCATTTATGCTGAAAACATAACTTATGCTTCTATCACAACCCATAGAGACTAGTGAAGCCAAGAGGGTGATTCAGATTCAAAATAGTTGTCCATGGAATTATTTCATTTGTTGAGCACGTGTTATTTATTTCCATCTGAAATACTTTGAAATATCTTCACTGATCTCCAACTTCTTATGTGGGGAAGTATGATTGTTCTGCACGTCACGGGTCGTATCTTCTAGTTCTGTGGGCATGTCTCAGGTACCCTAAGGTTTCTCCAGTGACGCCAGATTCTTTTAGGTACCTGGATCCTCTGCTGGCTATGGTAAGAAAGAAAGGTAGCTGAAATACATGGAAAGACACTAAAATTTAGTTATTTAAACTAAAATTACTTAACCTTCTATCCTAGAGGCCCCAGAAAGTAAGCACATCCAAAATGTCTGCTTAGGCAGACAGAAGAGTCAGCCTTACTACCTGGCAGAATCATAGAGCTAATAGTCACGGAAGCTAAATCTAGGTACGTGAAGGGAACAAAAAAACCCAAATAGGTTACTAGGTATAGTCAGCATCAATTTCTTATGGGCGAATTGTGTTTTCCTTTTCTGAATGAATGACCAGTTCTGTGGCTGAAGGGAGTGCAGTGAACTGCATTAACCTTGATTATATCAATGTTATATAATTATCTCCATTATATCAGGGTCTTCCATGGAGTCCTGGTAGCCAAACTGAATATATAAAGATTAGATTGGTGAAGTACAATCTGGGTGAGAAATTTGACCAAAGGATAGTGGTCAATGAGTCAAAGTGTACCTAGTGATCAATTATAAGGCATGTTCCTTCGGAACTGATTTAAAGGGACGATACTTGCACAACTTTGACAGTGACCTTGTTGACAATTCACCCTATCAGGTTCTTGTATTATTTCAAATTGGGGATATGCTGGATATTGGTTGATATGCTGGAGAGCTAGGCTGTTCTTGCTGATGAAAGAATAAACAAGCTGAATAAATGAACTAATAAGAATCTCATAATTATCAATAAACACAAAGTAGTCTTCTACTTGGCATGCAGAAAGTCCATCATCAGTCCAGGCTGGGAACAGACTGTCTGTAAGTCTTTAGGAACTGACCTGGGATCAAGATATGTTTACAACAATGAAGGCCAAATCCCTACTGGGTTGTATTAGCAAGCGTATAGTTAGCAGGCTGAGAGTGTAGTTATCAGATTGAAATAAATGGTTATTCTTCTCCATCCAGTGATTTTGAGTTCAGTGTGTGTATCTGGAGTACTGTGTTTGGTTTTGGACCCCTGGTAAAAGAGACATATCAACAAACAGAATCTAGTGGAGAACCACCAAGATGATTGGAAAGGCTGAAGAACATGACATATCAGGAAAGGCTGTTGAAACAGCTTAACATGCAGAAAACAAGGATAGAAAGGAAAATAATTTCAGTCTTTCATTACTTAAAAGGGAGTTATAGTAAAGACAGAACCTGATTTTTCTCTTGGATGGGTACAATGAAAGATCAAGGGCTACTAGCCACAATCACGAGGAAGAAAAATTCTCCTTGGATATATTAATGCGAAAGAGGTCAAGCACTGGAAAAGGCTGCACAAAGAGGTGGAGGAACCTCTCTCCCTAGTGATTTCCAAAATTCAATTTGTCAAGACCTGGGCTGCCCTCTTTTGAGCAGGAGGTTGAATCGACCCTAGTCACCTGCCCTCCCGCGGTTTCCCCCTTATAGTAAAAATGAAAATAACCAATAAACCTTTTCACCAAATGCACATACCAAAAATATTTTCTGCTATTCTTCTCCATCTCCCTTATGATATATTTTTACATATTTCAGAGCTGAATCTCCTAACCTGCTGTCTAATGGTGAGTCAATCTCCTGCATTCATAAATCTTGGTTAGGCAGCAAATGCCAATTTTCAGTATGCCCTCCTCCAGTCCAGTTACCTTCCCTGAGTTACAGAATTGCCACTGAAGAGCCAGGAGAAAACCAGAAGAGTATCCTTAATCGAAAAGATAACTTTCTCAAAAGCAAAATGTGCAAAATGATTTCTGAATCTCCTCAAAACATTTTACTGTGGAAAAGAAAGACAATGATGGTTTATATTATTTTTCAAACTTCTAAAGTTGTAAGACAATAGATTTATTTTCTTTTGTCTTTTTTATTTTCTTATTTTATTTTGTTTGGTTTTGGAGTGAAAAAATTCAACTGATAGAAGAGTGCAAGCAAATGAATAGTGAGAATTATCTGTAATACCACAAAGCTAACACTTCTGCTTCTGAGGGTTTTCAAGATAACTATTTCACCTTGTGCGATTTTATTGGTATTCAGCCCACACTGGAAGAAAGCAGAAAGGGCTGTGTTACAATTTCCATTGTGCTTGTTTGTGAATTGAAGCGTAAGCTGACATCTTGTAGTAGAATCAACAAATGCAAGTAGCACAGTTCATAAACCTGCTTTCCTGAGGTTTCACCAATTTAAAATATAGTTGCAATATTAAATTCTACTCTAGTTTTGACTCCAAGAAGAAGATAAGTTACTAATTATATTTGGTGTTTTAAATATTACATCAATATTAGAGAGAGAGTAATGATTTTGCAGACACAGCACTGGATGAACAAAAGCATAAACATGTGCACACAATTTGTTAGAAATAACATGCATTAAACAGTCATAGGGAAAATAAAAGAACATAAGCAAATCCAGCGTATCTGGTAAATATGGTTGTACTATTCACCTTGGATATAGGAGTCAGAAGTTTAAGTACTGCTTCTTTCAGCTTTAGATTGAGGATTTGAAAGAACTTGAATGTTCCTGGATAATTTTCCTAATCACCTCATCACTTTTGAATACTTCCAATCCATATATATATTTGTAATATATATAAAATAATTTTTTTTCTTTTATTGTAATAAATTTGACTTTCCTCCAATAAAATGTCCTATGTGCTTGCAATTATGCTGTTCTGCATCTTTAACTTTACAACCAGAGTCCCAAAGACACTAAATCATTTAGGTAAATCAGGTACTTCCAGATTTCCACTTTTGTCAATTCCTTCACCTATTCTTCTTTCTAAGGCTATATCATTCAAACCCCCTCTGGTTATTCAAGTAACCCAAGTGGTTACTGCACTACACTGAAGTTTTGAGTCACTTGTTTTCATGTCCATCCTAGAGTCACTTTCATGTGTATCTGACTTCTAATTAATTTAAAGGAGGACTTTGAAACGCAGTCTTTTATACTAAGTGTGCCCTAACCATCACTTCATAGGTGTTTCTGGAACAGTTTGTTCTAAGTGTTTCCAGGTGATGTTATTCCATAATACATAACTTAAATATTCACCAGGGCAGGCAAATACTGCAATTCAGTAGTGATTATGCAACCATCTGAAATGATAAAAGTCTGTACTCCAAATCAATATTTAAATTATTGTACTTGGTGGACCAGGTTCAGCACAAGAGAATGAGAATGCTGTAGTTGTGCAGGAGACTGGAGGGCTACAGAGACCTACTTCCTGCTCTAATTCAGTACAATAAAGATTTATGCCAGGGTCACCCATATTTCAGGCACTCCCAAACCACTTGGGTTTCAGGGAATCTGAGAAATTACTGTTTCCTGCTTTCTACTCATTGTGAGCACAGTCACTGGGCTTTAGAACAGAGCTCCCATCTATCAAAACTGAGTGGAGTCAAGTCTGATCTAGGTCTGATAGGTTAATTCTTCCCTTTACTAGTGATTTCCTGCTGGTTGTGCTAAATACCTCCATACATAAATAGAAGCACTTACTATTACAAAAAACTCCCCATGTTCTACAAAAAGAATTGTCAACAGGATATCAACTGGAATTCAAACCCTTAGGTAAACAACCACTTGAAATAATAGCAATAATCATCATAATAATATATTAATATTTAAAGTACTCAGCTCTTGATTTTCTTGTGAGAAACCACTTTTGTTCTGTTATTGAAAGCTGATGTTTAAGTAAGTAAGGTATAAGAATACTATTCTCTTTTACAAATCAGTACAGTATCAATATGAACAGTAAAATTTTTTAACCACTTGCATTACTGAAAACAGAACCAGACACATCAGAGACCAACTGGGAACCTGAGAAAAAGGAGCAGTGATACTCAGATGTGTGATCTAGGATTGCTGTAATGGGTCTAGCTTATACAAGTTGACAGGTAGTTTAATAAGTGATACAGCAAAGGTAGAACCCGAAGAAAGAAAAGGAACTTGTTTCTGATAATAAAAACTTTGCAAGCAGCCAAAGTAAAGCTCACTTTCCATGAAGATGGTGCCTATGAGATACAGCACAAAGAGAGACTTGCATGCAGTTTTTGCAGAGAGGAAAATATTTGTACTCTTCCCCTTTGTACTGTCTACAGGTGTTTTGCTTTAAGAACTGGACCAGCTGCTGGCTTAAACTGTGCTTATGCAACAAAAAAAAGAGAATTATCACTATGAAAGAAATACACGCATTAAGAAAGAAAATTTAGAAAACCCCCATAAATACTCTACCAGGTCTCAATGATTTTTATATTGTAAGAGAACAAATAAATGTAAAATAATTTATGCTCTCTGAAATGGTCAAAGACAGCCTGATATTTCCAAGCTTTGGTGTGGCTTAATTGTAAGCAAATTTATTTGTGTTTGTTCTGCTGTACATAATATTTTGCTATGACTAGCAATGACTAGGTTCCCTCCGACTTGCACATATATATAATATGGAAGCATTGTTGAATGAAGAAGTGGCTGGTCACCTCATCCATACAGTCAGTACACACTTGAGCCCAGATCACCTACCTCTGCATTTTGGATCACATTCTAGTTCTAAATCAGAATAAACTGAAAGATTTTGTGAGGACAGTCAGACCAACTCATATGCCAGAGAGGACTGGCTCACACCCAGTGCTCTATCCCTCCTGGCAGTACTAATGAAACCAACTTGATTACCTGACAATACCCTCTGGTAGCATTATGGCTCTAATAAGTAGCAACAATTAAACCAAATTTACTTTTCTGACAGGTCTATACAAAGGTAAAAGAAGCTATTGAAGTGAAGAAAGGAAGCAAGCAGTAAATGCCTAGGTATTATAAGGTTACCTGATAAATAAATTAAAATACTAGTCTCAACTGTGTTGTTCAGTACAATAAAAAAAAATTGTATTCATTCTTATGGAAAGCCCAGTTTGGAAACTAGAAGTCGTGCTGTCATGAGAATTTTTCATTCTTTCTGCAAACATGTCTCTTAACCTGATAAAATATCATATTGCTATTTATACATTGCAATACTCATGACATTGCATGCTTAAATAAAATAGCCAGTGGAAACATCAGCTCCATTTATACTGATAAATAGCATGGGATCAGGTTACCACTAGCCTAGAAGTCAAGCGGCATAACCTCTCTGCCTCTCATTCACATAACACTTGATCACATGATTTCACCTCAGTTTCAGGCGGCTCTTACACATTAATATCATTTTGTTTATATTTTTGCATGTGGAAATAGTATTGAAGGTTTACACAGAACAGAGAGAAACAAACCACTATAAAGTTATCCATGCTGTCCATTGTGAATGATCTTTGTCATATGGTATTCCCAAATTCATGATTGGGAATCTTCTTGGAAAGTAAATGCCAGTAAACCCAACAGAGTAAAAATGTAGGTTGTATGAATAACCAGTATCCCAAAGCTGAAGCATGTTCCTTTGTTAGTGATATAGATTTGGTCATTGAAACCATGGCTTTAATATTATCTGTCAATGGAACTAAGCACAATGAAATTGCCAGAAATCCAATTTCCATCACATCCACATTTTTAAAATGTAATCTGTAATGTTGCCCTATATTTGCAGACAAGTCCTTCAGTCATTAAATTAGAGGGTTACATCCAATAGCATGGGTAGTTGCTGAGCAACAGTTCTGGGACTCATGCATGTTTATCTTCCATTGACTTCCATTCTTTTTTAAAAGATAGAGAAGAAAAAATTACTTTGATGGTTGCCTATTCTTGTTTTGCAATTACCCTTGCCTTGGTGTTGTGGGTTAACTCCAGCTGGCTAATTTAAGTCCCCACCGAGTAACTCATGCACCACCACCCTCCACTCCCCTTTTGAATGGGGAAGAGTATTAATAGAGCAAAAAGCAAGAAAACTCATGGGTCAAGATAAGAACAATTTAATAAGTGGGGGAGGGGGGGAGAAGAAACCCCTCTACAATGGACGCAAAAAAATTCAATCACCACAACCAGACCAATGCCCATCCAGTCCCCAAGTAATGACTCTCTTTTAAAATATACACAGACACATATTCGATTTCTGAACATGATGTTGCATGGCATGGGGTATCTCTGGTCAGTTTTGGTCAGCTGTCCCAGCTGTGTCTACTCCCAACTTCTTACTCACTCCCAGCCTTATTGCTGAGGGGTAGAGGGAGAAGCAGACAGCCTGGACACTGGGCAAGGACTGTTCTGCAGTAGGGAAAACACTGGTGCGTTTTGGTCACCAGTCTAAACAGCACCATACGGACTGATGTGAAGAAAATTAACTGCATCCCAGTCAAACCCAGTCAAACCCAGTCAAACCCAGTACATTCGTTGTTGATACCCTTCAGTTTGCTTTTCTGCCCCGCTTTCATTTACTCCCATCTTAGTCATTGTCCTGGCACTGCAGCATTCTATAGCAATGACTAATTTGAAGTGTAACTTTTCATCTTTTCACATAATCTGTTCCTCATATCTCTGTATTCATTTTTCTATATTGATTTAATTTATGATAAATTTGAATGTAAGCATTGAAATTTTTATAGACTGCTTACATCAATGTGGGTCAAACAAGTGAATAGTTAGATAAGACTGAGCACATTCAAAAGGATCAATAAGCTTCCTCTGCCTAGGCAAATTACAGTCTTACAAAAACAAACTTATATCAAAAATACAATGTAATTATTTAAGCAACAAATTTCTTAGAACTCAGATAGTTGATTCCTTCTGTCAGCTCTACTTACCTTCTGGAAACAAAAAAAATCATAGTTTGTAAAGGAAATTACTTTTCTTTTTTGCCTTTTGTCTGACTAACTACTGAAACTAAAAGTGACATAACTGACGTCATGTAGCAAACCAGCTTCTGAGCAGATGGCTTGTGAATTGTACTAATGATATTCTTATTAGCACTGAATGTAATACTGTGAGTATTGTTAATATTTGCACTGTAATTTGCAAAATATTCCATTTTTCCCCTCCACAAAATAACTGTTCAGCTTCAGGAACATGACATCTTTGTTTGAAAAATCATAAAATGCTAAAATGTTAGGACAATGTATGCTACTGCCTTTTTTTCTAAGCAAGGAATAAAATATAACATAATTGTTTAAATGGTTCCTGACTCTTTTCTCAGCAAGAATTGAAACATAGCTAATATTTTTTGACAGTTAACAGTTCTGTAACTATTATTTTCTCATCCTGTGAGTACATCAGTGCTATGTATTAGGTAATTAATGTTCAATGTTTTAAAGTGGTATTATTACCTTAATATTAGAAATAACATATCTCAGTAGATATACTCATTATTCTCTTGGATGCTGCAGCTGGGAATTCCTATTTTTTCCCTACTGCAAGCTCCAGTTCCACAGCTATGTCTATAAAGGAAACCACTCAATCCATGCATAACTTCATTTAAATCTGAGAACTCCATAAATTTACAGGATTCTTGTTTAAGAAATGAAATTGCAAAATCAGAATGACAGTTCTTGCTTAGCCATGTTCCATTTAGGATCTTGTCCTAGATCCCCATGATTGAATTAGTATTTTGCATTTCAAACTGAAGAAAAACTATAGATATCATTATAGTGAAAGGCAAAAGAATGTTAAGAATTATTAATTTTTATATTCAAGATTTCCTCTCAGATAGATAACAAGCTAGAGGTAATTATTTCTTCCTTTCTGTAAGTTTTGGGGGTTTTGTTTTAAATTCCTATTATGTCATGTAAATTTCCCTTTTCCTAAGAACAGCTGCCCATTGAATTCAGAACTTCAGCTATTGTTCCATTCTTCAAAAAAAAGCTTTGTGGCTCAGCAGTATTATCTAACCACAGGCTTATTGCTCAATTATCTCTGTTTTTAAGTGAAGGAACAGAAGTTTTTTAATTGCTTGCAACATTTTTTTTGAGATATGTTAGTGTGACTTTAGGGAGAAGTACAGGACAAAAGTACAAGGCAAACTTTATGTTCTTGATAATTCAGTATAAATGCCTTTTATCTTAATAAAACAGACTTAATTGAACCCTTTTTGGTACAAAGTGTTCTGCATAGGTCAATGGAAATTTAAGCAGTGATGTTGGTAGGTTGATATAGAATAGTGGACCTTTAGGTCCAAATCTTCCAATTTTCTGTCAATACCATGTCTCTGCAAAGCCTTACAGATTGCTTATAATTCTTACTTTTATTAGAAATTAAGTAAGCTTTGCTTCTACTTGCAAAATTTCAAGGGTACCTTTAAAGTGTGTTCTCTGAGGAGAATGCCAGCAGTATCTAAGAACACTTCCTCAAGGTGCTGAAAGTTTTAAAGGCTGATGGGATGGATTCATAGCAGAGTGCAGATATCAAATGCAAGATCATGAGACCTTTATAAAGCACGTATGGCTTTGATTAATAAAATAAATCAAACTAAGTGCTGTTTTATGACTTTTAACCACAATTCAGGGAAAGCTAATGCTGTTGGCTGACAACAAGCCAATCTTTCCTGTAATGGCAGCTATTAAATCCATGGGAAATCAAGACATTATCCAATTCATATCAATTAATCAAATACCTTGGCTAAGCAGAACTAATATCCCACTTTGTTATCAGGACACATAGTGAAATATAATAACTGTACTAGGGTTCAGTTTAGTAGCAAAACTAAGGTTTTGTGTTCAGGTATCTTTGCTTTTTGTTATTGATCTTCAAACCCACTTTTAATTAAAAAGCAGCTCTGCTGTTCTGGTTTTGTGGTACCCATGACTGCAAAAAAAAATGAAGTGAATATGTTGTAGTTTTTTAAAGCATCTGACATTACTGAAAGATAACCTCATGAACGGAATATTATACAACAAATGCTCTGGACCAGCTGAAAAGGAAATGTCTATCAGATAAATTGTTTCCAGATGTATTTCTTTTTCACATTAAGGTAAATGTGTAGATTATAATGATGTGTTTCTGAAGGAAGAAGTATTTCAGTGAGGAGAAAATGAGGAAGAATCCAGCCAGCAGAACAAAGTATTACATCACATCTTAAGGTAATTAAATTGGTCCTGTCAAAGATGATCTATTTAAAGAACTTGTTTCAACATCTTGTGACATTCATTATAAGGAATTCTCAGAAGGAAGGTTTTTTCTAGTATGAAAATCATACTAGAGTTTAGTATAATTTGTGCTGAACAATATTAAAATATTGAATATATTTGCAAGTTGTAACATCTAAGTTGTAACATTTTGCCAATGAATAGACTATATATAATGATTTAAGTCATAGCTGGCCTTGTCAATCTTCCATCCTTACACAAGTTATGGAAGGATCAGCTACGGGCTATGTTGGTGGTCCAGAGGGCTGCCATGGGTTTAGATTTTTGGTTTGTATACTATTGTCCACTTTTTTCAGACTACAACACTTGTGAAAGTGTTAGGAAAGCAGACAGCGGCTTTTAGTGTTTGAAGATGTGTGAGTCCTTGATGAATACCTAAAGGTCTGAGTGAGAATAACGAAGATAAAAATCTTTACAGTTCAGATGGGCAGGAGTAGGACAGTGTGGATATACACAAGATTATCTTCATCCTGTGGAAACTGTGTAGAATCAATCCCTGAGACTCCCAAAGGACAGAGCACACATGGTACTACTCTTGTGAGTGACCACTCTAGGGCCATAATTTGTAGGGAACTTTTTTTCTTGCTTCTTTACCACAGCATGGACATTTTCCTTGTGAACCAGGTAGATAATATCATCAATGGTACAGCACATCTCTCCAGTTTAAGTAATCTCAGCAGAGCATTGTAAGTGATATAAATTTCATTACAGAATAAAATCGTGTATTTTTCTCATGTCTGATGTATTTGAACTATTCCACGGTGGTAGAAGAAAGACAAGACAAAAGTCTCATGCAGAAGCTGAAGACTAGTCCTCTAAATTCATCAAATAATAAAATCTCTGGAGTTCTCTTAACATTTAAGACAAGCAAAATTGGATCCAGTGGGAACAGAAAGTAGCCTTCAGTATTAAGGGCACTGGTGGAAATCAGTGTCATAGAGAATGTGCTGTTCCAGATCATTTTTTTTCCTTAAATGGTGCTTGCAATTATACATGAAATTTTCTTCCCATGGGGGTCAATTGCGAAAGTCTGCTGTTTCAATAGCAGCAGTACCAGCCTTAAAACACAATAGCACAGAATCACAGAATATGCTGAGATTCAGCAAAAACTTAAAGTTCCTTCTTAAGACCCAAGAACTTCTTGTTAATAATTTATTGAAGCGTTAAGTGTACACAGGTGTTTCCTAGCAATATCAGCTCTGAGGTTCTTGTAAGCATAGAACCATAGAAACTCAGAATCATAGAATGGGTTGGGTGGAAAGCAACCTAAAGAGATAACCTCGTGCCAAATTCCCTGGTGTGAGGAGGGGCATCTTTCACTAGATCAGGTCATGTGACATTCGCAACTTCTCTGGGCAATCTGTTCCAGTGTCTCATCCCCCTCATAATAAATAATTTCTTCCCTATGTCCAATCTAAACTTACACTCTCTCAATTTAAAACCATTTTCCCTTGTCCCTTAATAAAAATATTGAACAGTACAAGTCCTGGTACAGTCCTCTGAGGGACACCACTCATTACTGATCTCCATTTGGATACTGAGTTGTTGATTGCAACACTTTTGATTAAAACGTCCAGCCGATTTCTTCTCCATTGAATAGTATGTCCAAAAACCCCATATCTCTACAATTTAGCAACAAGAATGTTATGTGGGATCATTTAAAAAGCCTTACAAGAAATTAAGATAAATGGAAAACAACTGCTCCTACCTTATTCATCAACATAGTTTCTCTGTTGTGGAAGGCCACTAGATTAGTCAAATACCGCTTGTCCTTGATGAAGCCATATTGGCCGTCTCTGTTCACTTCCTGTCATCTATATGCCTTGACACAGCTTCCAGGAGGAGCTCTTCTGTGATCCTACTGGGTACAGAGGTGAGCTTGACTGATCAGTAGTTCCAGCGTCCTTCTTTTTATCCTTTTTAAACATCAGTGTAATATTTCCCTTTTTCCAGCTACAGGTGACTTCACCTGATCGTGATTACCTTTCAAGTATGACGGAGACTGGCTTTGAGACTACACTGGTCAAGTCCCTCAGGACACTGGAATGTGTCTAACCAGGTCCCCTGGACTTGTGTACTGTCAGGTATCTCAGATGGTCTCAAATCTGATCTTCTTCAACAATTGGTGGGACTTAATTTCCCCAGTCCCTGCCCTGAGATCCAGGGACTCAAGAGATGTGGGAAGAACAGTTTCTGGTTAAAACTGAGGCAAAATGTTCTGGAGTACCTCAGCCTTCCCCATGTCCGTTGCCACTTGTCCTAGGTTACAATGCAAGATGTAACCAATAGTATGTATTCTATTATCATCTTCACAAGCTGTTAAAGCAGGTGCGGCAGTGTTCGTTATCTCCTACCATGAGTCATCCTTGATAACTCCCTTTGGGGGCTATCTCTGTTTAATGGGCTGTCAAGGACCCACTGCATGACTCATAGAATTACATCAGCCCACTGTGAGATGCTCCGCCCAGAGGGGAGTAGCCAAGCATTCCCACCTGGATATAATCTGGGGTTTGGAACAGCAAAAGGAGCCCTTACCCACTGGATTTCCAGAGGACAAGAGCTATTGTTGGACCTTCAGGTGAAAAACCAGACCTTTCTACAGGATCACTGCTTCAACAGGACCACTTCATCTGGACTGGTACCACCACCCTGACTAACAGGGTGTCAGGTTGTATCCTGACTCTGTCAGTGTTCTCATACTGTTGCATTTATTTTTAATTTTCCTATTAAATTAAAAATCTGACTGCAATCTCCTGCTGGTTTGTTTTCAAACTAGTATACAACTAGATCCTTTGCCTCTTTTACTGATGAGTGGGGAGTGTGCTATTTCTTTCATCTTTCTTTTCTGACTAACATACCTGTAGAAGCACTTTTTCTTCACATAACTTGACAAATTTAGATCCAGCTATGCCTTTGCTTTCCTCACCCCATCCCTACGCTCTTGGGCACTATTCCCACATTCTTCCCAGAATGTGTGTCCCTGCTTCCACTGCCTATGCATTTCCCTCTGGTGTTTCAGTTTGGCTAGAAGGTCCTTACTTAGCTATGCTCATCTCTTGCCTTCTTTGCCTGACTTCTTGTACATAGGAATTGATACTTCTTGTGTTCTAATAAAAATGTCTTTATCTCTGGAGGCAGTTTCCCATCCACCAGATCCTTTAGAAAACTGAAAGGTCACTTTCATAGAATGTTCAGGGTCTTTGCTATTCACCTAATCTATATCACTTGAGATCACGAGTTCCATGAGAGCATGATCACTGTAGCTCAGGATATCACCAATCTTGGCCTTTCCAATAAGTTTGTCTGTATTGGTAAGCAACAGATCTAATGCATTTCCTCTGGTTGGGCTTACTATCACCTGGATTAGAAAGTTCTCCTCCATGCATTCCTAAAGTTACCTGGACTGCTTGCAGCTTGCTGTGCTGCTTTTTCTGCAGATGTCAGGGTGGCTGAAATACTCTATCAGGAGCAGCGCCTGCAGGCATGATGCTTCCTGTAGTTGAAGTAAGAACATTTCATTGACATCTTCCCCTTGATCAGGTACCCTTTGCTAAATACCAGCCACAAGGTTTCCTTTGTCTTGATCTCTAATTTTCACTCATAAACTCCTGACCTGTGCATTAGTGCTTTTCAAAGAAAGATCTGTGCAATCAATCCATCAATGTAGGTAGAGAGCAAGTCCCTCTACCTCCGTTCCTCAAGAACAGTTTATAGCCATTCATTGCAGTGTTCCAGTCGTGTGATTCATCCAACCAAATCTCAGCGATAGTGATCAGATCAAACATTTCCAGCTTCACTGTGGCTTCCAGCTCCTCTTTTTTGTTACCCATATTGTGTGCATTGGTATAGAGATACAGTTGGTTGGACTTTGACAGTCTCACCTTTTTAATGGAACCTTTCTGGAGGGTTTGGGGCTGTGTGTCACTACTGCAGTAGGCGTGTTCATCCACTCCGTTGCTTGTGAGTACGCAAGGGTTGTGACTTTGCAACTCACTCCCCAATTCATTAGTGTATAGTGCAATTCACTGTCGGTGAATTTTCCAGCAAAGATTCACCTGCTCTTCTAGATAGGGGGATCCCATCTCTCCTTAGTAATTTGTATTCATCAAAAAATGTCCCATGATCATAGAAGCCAATGGCCTGGTGATGACACCAGCCACAAAGCCAGGTGTTGACCTGCATGATGTGTCAACTTCTGCCCACACTTCTGTCTCTGACTAGCAAGATAATGAGATCACTTGGGCCCCGTGCTCTGC
Organism: Rhagologus leucostigma; assembly: GCA_013397725.1. Classification (NCBI taxonomy): domain Eukaryota; kingdom Metazoa; phylum Chordata; class Aves; order Passeriformes; genus Rhagologus; species Rhagologus leucostigma. Next base: position 475,693 of record VZTD01003862.1, read on the forward strand.
CCTTGTGCCACCAGTGCTCTGAAGTCCTCACTGGACTTGCCTGGATTATGTTTCACTGTGCCATTGGTTTCCACATGGAAAAGAATTAGGAGATAGTACTCTGTGCTTCTAACCTGTCGTGGCAGTCTCGCTGTGACACCCCAGATTTCAGCTCCTGGCCAAGCAGTAAACTTTTTTTGACTGTATATAAGCCCAGCAGATGGATGCCTCAGCAGAGAGTCACCCACTGCCATACTCTCTCCTTCTTTTTTAATCTCTTAGTGTGTGCAACAGGTATGGTCTCTTCCAGCTTCAGCCTGAGTGACTCCCCCCTTGAGTGCCTTGCACAGGTGGAGCTGGTACTCTCCTCCACCTCAGACCATAGGGTAGTTTGCTGTGCTCCACGTGGGCAGCAGCTTCCTTGATAGGAAGCTTTGTCTTGATGGTCACCTCCGATTGCTCCCAGCTGTCCCAGCAGACGGCTCCTGGCTGCCGCAGAGCACAGACCTTGCTTTGTCTCTACCACTATACTTCCAAAAACGTCAAAGAACTGCCTAATAAGCCCTTCTACTTCCCTGGAACCCTCAAGCTGCTGGTGGATTTGTGCAGGCAGTAGCTGGCTGGGATGACTGTTAGGGCTGCAGCCTACACCTGTGGAGGAGCACAGAGCAGGCTGCAGCCTGGCAGCTGTCAGAGTGCACTGTCCTCCTTGCACCAATTGTGCAGCGAAACGGCATGCCACTCCTCCCAGGCACCTCTCCCTTTCTGTACAACCTGGCCATGTCACTCCTGGTCATTTGCACTTCCCAAGGGGCAGTTCCATGGAGCTTTCTGTGGTTTGAATTGGCCATGGGGACAGCCAGCCTCCAGAGACCTCGCAAGCCTCCTGGTCTTCCCGGCATGCCACAAGAACTGCTGCTGCCGCTGCTGCTAGCATGGAACTAAATCATAAACCAAGAGATACTGTATAATCAGAAGTATTTGATTTAAACTATTTTTACAATAGTTACTTATGGTGAGCAGCAACAAATGAAATTAAACTATACAGGTTATTTTTATCAATAGCAAGGCACAACAGAAATGTGTCAAAGAACTAAATTATTGTAATGTAAACATGTGATTAGGTTCTTTTTTAAACTAAAATAAACAGCCACTAAACCAAATAGTATTAATACTTGTAAACAACTCAGAGATCCCATCAGGTAAAAGCAACTATACAAATGTAAATTGCTATTCTCGCCGCAATTCTGGCTAATATAAATACTGTGCAGAATGTTACAACTGAGGTATTTTTAGTACAACTACAGATACACAGAATATTCTGAATTGGAAGGGACCCACAAGAATCATCCAGTCCAAATTGTAAATAAAGGGACCAGGGATTGAAACCACAACCTTGGTGTTATTATCATCATGCTCTGACCAACTGAGCCAAGCTCAGGGTCTGAAATACCTTCAAAATTTTCCAATTATCACACACATATAGTGAATGTAGATTTTGGACAAAACAGCTATTAACTGTATCCAAAAGTGTGTATTTTAGAATATATGATAAATTTTCCGATATACAATCCATTAGACAAGTCTTGCAGATGATCATAGAATTCTCTACAGGAGAACAGTTCCACAGCTATTGCTGTGCCATGCAATGGAGAAGGCATACTCAGTGCCAGCTAGGGCTACTGAAGTGAGGGAGATATGCATTTTAGCTTTCTTAACTGTCTGCTGCCTTCCATCTGGAAAACCTGTTCCTTGAGCCGTCATTAATTTCTATATATTCTTCCTCAAAAATCAGCATTTTAAAAAGATGCCCAGGGTTTTGCTTTAGCCACCTGTACACCTGCATAAAGACTTGGCTCAGCCCAACCTCTTAGTCTTACTTCAGTGGACATTAAAATCCACTTAAATTGAAATCACATATGCTTTACTGACTTAAGTAAAAATGCACTGACATGTACCCAAAATTTCATTCGCTACCAAGTTACCATTGTCTGAAACCAACATTTCACCTCTTACCTTATGTGCCGAAAACACAATATGGCTGAAAAGAGTCAGACTACACTGACTGTATTATAGTTAGTTTCTAAACCTCTGTACTTTATAAGGTTAAATATTTTATTGGTGAAAGTGCGCAAGAAAACTATGCTTCAATGCAAAATAAAACCAGCAAAAGCTCCCAACATGTACAGCTAAGCTGTAAGTCCACAACAGAGTTTACAGTAGAAATGCTGGCACAATCTGAACCACAGCTATTTGAACACAACAAGCTGTAACTGGTCCCGTTATTAAAGACTTGAACTGGCTGCGTATTTCACAGAACTGATTCTGCAATCTGGTTGTCACTTTGTTTCAAAATGTTTATGATTACAGAAAGATTCTTTGTGCATTGTTTGGGGTTTTTTTTATGTATTTGGCACTCACATATTTGCTTGAACAGCTTGATCTGTTGTCAATACTAGAAATTGTTTCATTGTTAATATTACAGACGGAGAACACAAATTGTAATTGCACTAATAAATTTCTATACTCCCATACCTGAGATTCAGGTTCCTTGCTCCCTTCTAGCTCACACACATTTCATGTACACACTTTCCACCTACAAAAGTATGAAAGAGATTGCATACACTTCCTTTCCTCCCCAGCTACTGCTGTTTATAACAGTAGCAGTTGAGTGGAGGAAAAGTAGCCATTCTCAAACCACAACTTCTGCAAATATGCAAGTGGTTAAAGAGATGAAAAGTAGAGACAGAAATTGGTAGAACTCAGTATGAACACCAGCACAGGTTCTGTGATGCCCTTTTGAGCAATCTTCCTGAGCCAAGCATAAGACAAGCACAGATGATTTCTCCCCCCAGCAAAGAGAAAATAGATTTGTATGTACGAATTATAATCTGCTTCTTGCTTTCCATCTCAGGAGACACAGTTACGTATGGCTGAGGTTTTTGACAGAGTTAGACTTAGCATCTTACTGTGTGGAAACACCAGTTTGTTTGATTTGCAAAATATCTGAGATGACTCACTTAGGATGATTCTTTTCACGTCAGTGAACACTCACTTAAAAGCATCCTTCTAGGGCCCACAAAGATGATGCTGAGTTATCCAGTTTGTTCAAGGGTTAGGGTATGAAATGGAAGTGATATGGTCTTCTACTAAAGTATTACTATTAAATCATTCTTGGGAGCATTTTAGTTGTTAGACATTTTCAGCTCATTTCTTGTTACAGTCGTATTTTATCACTAGACATAACTCCCCGCACGTTATTGAAGAGCATTTTCGTTTCCTGTTTGTGACAAAGAGTTGATCCAACTCACATTGTACTTAATGGGGATCTGTCAGATTTAATTTGAGTTGATTCAAATCTGTAAGCTGCAGTCCTGGTCACTGCTGCCTATCACTACATTGTATGCAAGTAAATAATTTTCATTCAGGCGAACAACTACCGTGCAATACCATTGCAAACCTTTATATATAATATGAAAAAATAATATAACAGGTTTTGAAATTAAGTAATATTATCTGTGAAGTAAACTGAGGAATAATAATTTACATCAGCTAGCAAATTGTCCTTTAATAACTCTATGAAAAACATTTATCACAAAATTCCAGAAATTCTGTCTCACAGTTCAGGTCAGCTCTCTTAAATATCTTCATCAGAAAGCACTCTTGTGCTTCTTTTGTGCTGAGAGAAGTATCTGCCTGCCTGGCCTCTTTATCAATGAGTAACCTCCATCCAAGATAAAAGACTTGTGGAAATGATGAAGGGGTTCTCAACTAAAGAATTTCCAGTAGAGGTGGTGTGTCCACTAGAAATTTCACCTGTGTAAATAGCAGTGTACCAACTGCTACTATAGTACAGAGTTTAGAGAATCATAGAGCAAACCTGAGGCTGATTGTAAAATACCAAGGTGCCATAGCTTGGAAAGAAACACGAGAACACTAAATTGATTGGAATATCTAGAAATCTTGGTAAAACTCTTCATATGACATGAATAATATTACAGAAATTCTGGGGAACAATTTCTTTTCTTTGGAGAGTTGATTTTCCAGGAAAGACAGGTAAGGAAAGAAATGCTGTCTTTGTTCATCATATTTATATCTAGACTTTATTAAGATACTAATATTTTTTTATCCTGGTAAAAGAAAACAAGAATAAGGGAATAATGGCAGCAATCCATACAGGCCTTTATCGAAGAGCTTGATGAAGCGTTTCTTAGCCTATTCAAAGATTAGATTTTGGTGGCAGCAGAGAGTTTTACTATGACATAGAACTATGACAGGCTATAGACTGACAATCATGCTCATGAAACGTACTGGGAAAAAACTCTGTTAAGGAGGTTAGAAGGGGACCAAATAATTCAGATTTAGTTCTGTCTAACAGGCAAAATTGATTGAGATGAGAAAGCTGCATTGTAGTATGGGGTGAAAGTAGTCACAAGACAATAAAGTGAACTACCCTAAGGAAACAAAGGACAGAAGAACTAAAACCAGTGTAAGTTTAAGAAGTCAAGCTTTGATGAAGAACTAAGGGAACTCATATGATAGATCATTTGGGAAGATAATCTGAGAGACAAAAATGCAGCACATCTGGCAGTTACTGCAAGAAACTATATTAATGCACAGTATCAAACTAGTTAACGCAAGAAGAAGATGGTAAGCACAGTTAGAGGAACATTTTAACTACTTAGAGTGTCTATAGTGACTTGAAAAGCAAAAAGAAATCATATAAAAGGGTCCTGTGGTTGTGGGTCATATAACTGAGAAGATTAGAAAGAAGGAACCTATAGTTGTAAGGATAAATCCAGAAATAGGACAGAGCATATGAGTATCAACTAGTAAGAGAAATTAAAGAACAAAATATGAGATCCTAAAACTGCATAAGAGAAAAACTAGACGAAATACTGATCCAAGTCTAATTGGAAAAAAAAGAGCAAATAGCAACCAGAGCTTTCTCCTCCTTCTTTGTTGAAGTCTGAGTTGAAACTCAATAATTTGACAAGAAGATGGTCTGATTCTGGAAAGAAAAATTCATTGGTGATGGTTCCAAACATTTCTCAAAATCACATTTAAGTGTTTATGGCACTGTGTGAAGAATTTGAAACATGAATAGTACTTTTAGAAAATGCTATATGTAGGAAATCCTTAGAGGATTGAAAATGGAACAAGAAAATTCACAGACCTATCTTCAAAAGTGCAAAGAAAAAGAGGGACAAAAGAGCTGTAAGCAGGTCAGCTTTGGTTCCAGACAGTTCTAGAATATATAGTTAACTCATTTCTACATCCAAATAATTGAAAAGTAATTAAGGGAAATATTTAAATATTAAAGTCCTAGCTTAAATTTTCAATAAAGGTACATTTAAACTAAAGAAACCTGTATGTGCGAAAGGCTAGGATGTGGACACAGTGTACCCTACCATTGACCATAATGGGGCAGTGGAGCGAAGCAGACAACTGCATGCCAAGTGCTGTTTGACAGAAATTTTCTCTCATCCCTCTACAACAGGGAATACAATTATTCAGCTCTACTTAGCACTGGTGATCCTTGGTTGCAACGCCACAGTCAGTTTTAGGCACCACAGTTTAAGAAAAAAAAGAGCCCGGAAGAGGATGATATATATGGCAAGAATATTAGAGAGTACATGAAGCGAAAAATAATCAAATTGCCTTTGCTGGAGGCAGGAAGCGGAAAGAAAGTTTCTTAATTATTATGGGTTGCTATGAAGAAGTAATGAAGATCATAGGAAAGGACAAGTAGAAATCAGTTCCTTTTGTAAAAAGAAGCTATAGATAAGATATTAACTTTGTTTTTAATGTTATGAAACAGTGGACCGGATTACTGCATGTTGCTATAAAACTGTTTCCACAATGGTTTTTAAGAGCAAATTAGAAAAGTATGTGTTAGGCTGTCTTCACTGTAAGATGATGACTCAGGTGATTTTTCAAGCTCCCTTCTCATATTTTAGTTGTACAATTTTACTTCCCTTACATTTTGCCTTAGTATGAGTAGAATATGTTTTGTATCTAGAATACAATAGAAAGCATCAGATGTTTTTATGCAATATATTTTATGCCACTGCTAACATTCCATTAGTGGATGATTAATGCGGAGATTCAATATTTTAAAAACAGTCTTTAAAATGGAAAAGTAAAGAGCCCCTTACTTAAATATTAATTACAGAATTATAACTAAATAATTGTATCCAGATTTTAAAAAAGCACTTCACCTCTACCGTTGTTAAACATCAGCCATTTGTTGCTACATTTACTGTTTAAATTGTGGTGTAATCAGATTCAGAAATGTTCTACATGGAAATTGTCTCAGCCTGTTGATATTTTTGTACTATATATTAAATAATACTTTCAAAAAGTTCTTTTGAGTTCATTATTTTTGGATTGCACTGCCAGAAATCCAAATAGGTGATTGTACAAGATAGTTGAGTTAGTGACACTGGGGCACGAATGAAGACTGTGCAAAGACTTCTAAAAGTCTGAACTGCTGCAATGCAACCATGTGACATATGTTTTCTTGTAGTTACAGAGAAGGATCTTCCTGGTGCTAAGCCAAACATAAAAATCAAATTCTAATGTATTTCTGTCTTTAAAGAAGTGGTTTTAAAGCCCTTGTAAGCTTAGGCTCAAATGCATGGCACAGACCAATTATATTTCTTGTATCAGAGGATTATCTTCCCAATTAAAAGGAGGAGAAAAAGGTTGGGGTATTTTTAGAAATCTGGTTAATTGATTAAACTGCTGGCTAGCTGCTACTGTCTTACTCAGCTCACTCCACTAAAACTATCCACCTTTAATCACAAGTCAGTTTTTTTAGGCATTAATATACAACAAGCTTTACAATGCTATCCTTTGTAACCGATTTCATGTGCTGATACTTGTTGGCCACAAATTCATTAAATAGTCTCAAATACCCAAAGCAGTCCTGAGCATGAAAGAATTTCTCCCCTTTTGAGCCCTTGACAGAACTCAGTCATTCCCCACTCTCTTCTCCTTTTCTCCTTCCGTCAGCTTGCTTTCAGTGAAAGCATACATAAAGGACTAGAAAGGGAGATTATTTTGAAACTTCTCAGTTGTGGTTTTCTTTTGAGTTAACTTAATAACCAATTTTTTGCCATTTGACACTAAAAGTAACTTCAGTCCTATGTAAATTTGAGAATACATGGATCCATTTAACATAAGTCTGAAATATAATTGTTCATGTTTTGAAAGGTTCCTTAGAAGTAAGAAAAGGAAGATTTCATCTTTAACTAAGATTTCATCTTGACTTATGTCTCATGAGTAGGGTTCACAGACTTTCCAGATTTCACAGACTTTCTAGGAAATCAACAAAAGTGTTTACTTGCTTCATTTGAAATTAAAAAACTTACTTCTGAAATATTCAGCTGTCACAATCAAGGAAAATTCAAATCACAGATCTTGACTGATCCACTTAATAACTCTTTTCATTTGCTTCAGTTTATCTTTGCATGTCCAGTTTCATGTAATTAAATACTCTTGATCACTTATGAGCTCCTGCTGAGCCGTATTGTCTCATGCAAAGCATCACAAGGTAAAGCTATTGAGAATCAACATCTGCAAAAAAGCACATCCCCAGATTAATCTTTTTCCATTATATTTGGCCCTCTGGAGACAATGTATTTTCAAATCAAGACAGAATTTTTTTCTTTAGCAAGCACTAGCAATTTATAGAAAAAAGCACAATGCCCATTCTGAAAATATTTCAGTGTGATGGTTTTGTCAAAGGTCATGAAGGGATGTTTAACCTTCTTTTGTAGCTGAAAAGTTATATGCTTACATATCTTCTTACTTACCTTAATTATCTCTCAGTGGGTAAGTTGGCTAAGAAGCAGTAAATTCACAGGAAAAGCCAGAGGATTTTGTGAAAACTGTAGTTTAAAGTGGATCTTGGTTTCTTATTGTAGTGTAAAACAAAGGTCCTATTTGAGTTTTGTGTTTATTTGGTTTTGGCTTTTTTTGATTTTTTTTTAATGACTGCCTTCCTTTGACTGTCATGCAGGCATTAATAGAACTGAGATATGAAATGAATAGACCTGAAGACAACAAAGACCTGAAGCTTAGGGCAATCTCTGTCTGCTAAACCTGGTCACTTGTGGTTGGCAGTGCGGCCTTTTGAATTTCTTCCAGGCAGCAGGACAGCTCTTTCAGGAGGTGTGCAAAGAATCAGCACTCCTTTTCTGGAAGAGGTGACTCCAGCACTGGAGACGATAGCTTAGATGCAACAGCTCCGGGTTCACAGTGGAGTGAGGAAGCTCTAGCTCTTAGGGTGTCACTGCCAAATTACTAGGTGGGCTGTGAATAGCAGCATTCTCTCTTTCTCCGGTCTTGGAAGAATCTGGTTTTACCACTCTGCTTATGAGTACCCTGCCTTGAGGGAAATTTGTGTAGAAAAGTGACAAAATTCTGGATTGCCACATGGGATAAATGATCATAGTAGTCTCTATTTCCAGACCGGAATGCTTTTGTCATATGATCAGTACCTCACATTATTGGACTATGGATGTTGCTACGCTTTGGTTTTAGGCAGAGTCAGAGAGTGATCTATGCGGTCACAATCTCAGGTATATATTTTGATACTGCTAAGGCTCAGGGTTTGGGTTGTCTGAATCATAATCTTAATAGTGTTTGGCCTCCAACTCCTAACAGTAAAGTAGAGATAGGTAGTTAGCTACCTTGTGTATCTAGACTGCAAACTCCTTAGGAGAGGGGCTGTCTTGTACTCATAGTTTGTGTGCTGATGTTGACATTCTCACAGTGAACACAAGAAGGCCCAAAAAATATTCTCTGATGTTGGGGCCTTATTTTTTTTTCCAGTTCACATACTACAATTGAATTTATGGTAGCTGTTGCTACAATTTCTTCTTTCAGCAAATCAGTAGTTGTTCAAATATTTATGACAGCTTGTACCATATGACGTTACCAGGAGTCTGGGCTTCATCCACAAATTTCTGGACAGAGAGAGTTTTGCTTAAATGATTATGTTCCCTTCATCAAATTAAGAAGCTTCCCCCAGATAGCCATTTTTCTTTATACAGTGAAACCAAAACTTCTAGATAAACTTAGTAAAAGTACCACCAGTGCATTTTACTGTTCCTCAGCTGTTTCCACTAGAAAGAAGCAAAGAATATCCTTGCATATTTGTTTCCATTTTAAGATCTAAAGTGACTAAGTATGATAGCCAATATTTCCTCCATGAATCATCTTTCTTTACTATAGATCTTTTTACAGCTAGACTGTCTTAGACACCATTGTAACAGTAGTTTTCAGTAATTTCATTTTCTAACACCTGTCTAAAATGAGACATCGGCTCTCCATATCCATTTTTATTACTCTTCATTAGGCATTTTTCTGCATGTCTCTCCCATAATATTAAAAAACCCTCTTTTTTTATCAAGATAATTCAAGTTTTTAAATAACACTTCAGTATTACCCTATTATGTTTCTTGTAATAACTATATATTTTCCTTACAAAAAGCAATGTCTTTTAAAGCACCTTCCTTTTTAAGTAGTAATTTTTTTCAGTGTAAATAATATATTGAAAACTACTTTTTGTAATTTTTTTTTTTCTGATCCAAAATCTATTTTTAATCTATTTATAATCTCTTCCTTTTCTCAGGCTTGTAGTTCCTTTTTCACTAATGTAGAATTAAAATCCTTAAACCAGGGAATTTGCACAAGCATTAAAACCACTGCAGGTTTCAGAATATTTCATACTGGGTCTAGGATCTTATTAGTGAAAGCTTACAGCTCTAACTTTCACACTGGTATTACAACTGAATTAAATTCAGAGAAATCACAGAATCACAGAATATGCTGCACTGAAAGGGATTCCCAAGGATCATCAAATCCAACTCCTGGCCCTGCACAGCAGCACCTCCAAGAATCACACCGTGTGCCTGAGAGCATTGTCCAAATGCTTCTTGAACTCTGTCAGGCTGGTGCTGTGACCACTTCCCTGGGGAGCCTGTTCCAGTGCCCAAATACCTTTTGGGTGAAGAACTTTTTTCTAGTATCCAACCTAAATCTTCCCTGACCCATGTAAAAGTCTGTTATGTCAAATAGAAGCAGATAAACATCTTGCAAATGCCTTTCTGACTAGAGTCCCATAGATCCAATCATCTACACAACAGGCTGAAAACAACCTGCATTTCTGCCGAAGAATTAGCTAGCTATATTCCAAAATGTGTATCTTTGAATCAGATTCAACTCACAATCAGCTGATATTTTAATCACAATTTAGATATTTAGTTTATATGATCTGGGAGTTGAATCAAAAGATGTGGTTAGGGTTTATTTTAGTTTTGGTCTCCTATTGGAAAAAAGATCTTTCCAGCTTAGTCAAACTGAATTCTGCTAGCGAGGGGGAATATGAATGGAAATATTTTGCCTCAATGGAACCTTGTATGAACAGAGGAAAAAATACATTTTTTCAAGATGTTAACAAGAAGATCAAAATAAAATCAGTTAAAATCCTTATTTTTAAAACCTGAATATATATCCAATACTAGACTTGGAACCTTGTATATAAGGATACTCAGGCATCCTATAAACCCATTTGAAGTCTGTAACCTAAGTTTCTAAAAGAAGTGTACAGTTTGTCAAACCAAAGACCCCAGGGAAAAATATTTATACCTGTTAAAATTGAATTTCCCATGCATGTGTATACATGTTAATCCATAAATAGCTAGCCAATTAAAAGAACATTTTTGGCTCTCCTGGTCTCACCTGTCATCTATAACATGATAGGGATATATACCATTAAAGAAAAATAGAAAAGGTGAAGGAATTATTAAATGGAAAGACGGACAAAAAAAAGAAAAATTTCTGTTTGAGTCTAAGAAGGGAATAATGTGCATTCAGACAATGTAGAAAAATAATGAAATGGTGGCTGAGAGATTGGTATTTACAGGTAAGTGGATGCTGCAGCAAGAGTCCTGTACCTGTAAGCATGTTAGGATCAAAGTAATGCTAACTGTGGGCTAAAAATACATTTGCTTGAGTATCAACATATTTTTCTTAGTAAAATCAACAGTATAGATATTGATGTATCTTTGCAAACACAAAAAACCCCCCATTTCTCTGCTAAAACAGTGACTTTAAACAACAAGTTTTGGCTAAAAAGAAATACTCTTTGTGTTATGAATCCATCACCAGAGAAAATGGTATAAAAATAATACGGACTAAATACTGACCTTTTCTTATTCAGCTGAAGTTTCCACACTGGTGCAAATTAAAAGATATAAACATAGAAAAAAATCCCATATATTTATTTTAAGTGTGAGAAATAATACAGATTATAATTTGGTTGTAAATATGAAGCTTTAAAAATGCCATCATAAAAGATGTTAGAACCATCGATAAAGATACTGCAATTATTATGATTCTTCCTTCACAATCCTCTGGCCTAGAACCCGTTATTCCATAATTCTCACAGTACAGTTTTTTCATGTCACACCCACACCTGAGTGCTTCAACATTTTTTTCTTTCAGTCACTGTAAATTGTGATCACTGTTACTTCCTCAATGTCTCTGCTGCAGGTATGAAAGACATTTGAGTTCAGAATGCTGTACTACATGTACAAGAATATTGGTAAAATACTTCCTTTTGAGCTTTTCGTACTTTTTTGACCTGCTCCGTATCTTCAGGATTATGTCTCCATGTACATTTTTTAATCTCACCTTTTTTGTAATTGAATGCTCTCTTGCTATTGATTTAGGAGTCACTTAGCTCCCAGCTGAGGAATGGGAAAAATAGACACTAAATTCTTACAAGTGCTGAGCTTTTCATCTTAAATGATCTACCACAGGCTTTTTTCTTATCACATTCCACTCAACCTTTAAAACATGGCTAATACTCTTTGCTTTATACCCCATATCTAACCAGTAAAATAAAGGCTGCTGCTGACTGGAACTAAAAAAGCTCATCTTATCAATATGCTCTTTATGTGCCTATTTGTTGCATTGCTCTTTATTTTAACCATATGCATCACAGAAGAATTGTGGACATTGCACTGCCCTCATTCAGCTCAACAATTATACATCTCACATGTAGGCTATGACCTCTGCTTGTATACATCAGCTCCAACAATGAAAGATGAGGTGATCCACAACAAGGTTGTGTCCTCTGCACTGTCTGGAGGTCTCAGTACTGCACAGCTCTGCCAAAGCCCACCAGTATCATCCTGAGAATTATGACTGTGTAATTCCTAAGCCAAGAAGTGATGCCAATAGTAAAAATGTTCTGTCTCAATACGTTTAAAACATGTGTGCTAATTAAAGAGTGCACTGCCCTAGCATTTCCTCTTTGTTGTATCATATAGACAGAGAAAAGAGATCTCTTTGTAATCCTTACTCTAACACTTAAAGTGCTTAATGTAACAAAATGTAACCTTGGGGGACAAAACAAAAAACAAAACAAAACAAAACACCTTTAAAATCAAAATAAACCCCACAAATATTTATTACAATTAAATTGACAAACCAAACACAGAACATTGACTACTGAAGGGATTGTTACCCATACTTCTATTTATCCTGTTGGGGTTTTTTTAAATTTATGGAAAAGAAAAATTCCCTCATTTATAATGTTAGTAAAAATCTGAAAATATGGCTGTTGGGCTACCAGTGTTTATCAACATGTTATCCACAAGAAAAAAAATAAGCCATGTATTCTAGTTTTTCTGGATCAGAGACTATATTTGTGGTGAAAAAGAAGATGCACAGCTTTGAGTAGTAAGTAGTGAGAACACCATTATAGTAACTGCACTGCATCATGGTTGCTTCTTTGTTCAAGATGTGGTTAGTTTTAATATTTGGCAAAGATGCTTTTCCTTTTGACAATATTTAGATATTATTAGTATTCAGTTTTGCTGTATTTTACCGTGTTTTTAGAAGGTTGGGTTTACTAAGGATAGATTTTTAATTTTTTTAACACAGAAATCTGTCAAGCTAACTCTTCTTAGTGGGAATGAATGCCAGTAACACTAAAATTGGGATTTTTAGTTATAATATAGAATTCATAATTTGCATCCTTGCAGTGCTTGACACAATCTTTACTCAGACAAACTCTTTTTGATGTCAAAGCTTTTCTTGAGGATTCCTGAACGAGAACGTACAAAGGCAGGGAACTGTATGCAGCTATGATTTCTAAAAGTTCAGGTTCAATGGGCTCTTTTAAATATAATTATTTTCATTAACTTCAATGTGATTTTGACAGACCCATATGGTTGCATATTTCCACAATCTTGATATTCATTTTGATAATCTTGTTGCCATTTTCCCAACCTGCTGAGAAACACCAGCTTTAACATCTGCACAAACTGAAGGACACCTAGAGGTATTTGATGAATGTGGCCACAACATGGCTTAATTTACAACACACCTTCTTCATTCTCGGTGACAGGATGCATGAGTTAAAATGCATTATACCTTAGAGCCTTTTACTTCTGTGTGCTCATGCAGTTCATGAATATACCACTAGTAACTCAAATCTCAGAGAAAACAAGGTGAAAAAATAATTCATGTAGGTCATTTGCTAATTTTGGATTCTCAAAGTATACTTACAACCAGGCTTTCCAGTATGCTTTCCAAAATTCTGGCTGACAGTCTTTTCACTTCTTTTGGAAACATGTTTTTGCTCTTCTGACTAAAAAGTGTACATGCAATATGATCTTTTATGTAATTGGCAATGAATTAGTACTTATCTGATATCCTTTTCCTACAGCTTTCTAATAGTGGAACAAAATCTCACCTCAAACCCTGACAGTGTGAATTACTCTCCTAGCATTCAAGCATTTTACTTCACCAGTTCTATAAAATTATCATGACTAAAGAAATTATAAATGAAAAGGAAAATTGAGAAATGTGAGAGAAATATTGAGGTGGCGATGGATGGGAAAATGACACTAGTTTAGGCTGTGCTCATATCACTCCTTGCTTATCTCCACAATTAACCTTGTTTAGTAATTTTGGACCAGAATATACATTTTTTTTCCTCCAACTACACTGCTTGAGTAGTTGCTTTGTTTTCTTTTTCATTTCCTCAGAACATGTAGCAGAGGTCATCTTTTAACTTTAAGTGCATGCTTTCAATGGGACCAATTTCTAGAAGCTGAAATGTTTCAGTACTGATGGGGTGCTCTCACTTCTTCTTTATTGCCAAGTAGCTAATAACAACTTTCTGCTCCAAGTCAGACAGTCAAACTTTTGTTAACTCTACAACTGATTCTACGCTTCTGTGATGTCAGAGAACAGAGGAAGAGAGAATACCTCCTGTTTTCTTTATTATTTTCTTAATTATTTTTATTATATAGGTGTTTAGAAGCAGTAATAGCAGCTTGCCTCTGTTGAAAAATTATTCATAGCCAGGAAAAAAAAGATAGTGATTGCTCTAGATGTACAGTAAAGCAAAACTGAAGATCAAATACTTTACCCAAGAGCCCGGCTTTCTTTTCCATGGTTTGAGAGGCTTTATATTTCTTAAATTTCCCATGTTAGTCACAAACACTTAAGCTGACACTTTGGGCCCAATTTATTCCTGTGTATGTCACATGAGAAATATTAGTGGTGGAAGTAAAAACTTGCTTGCCCTGGAGTTGCTTTATAGCCTTCCAGTCACCACAAAAATTATGTGCACATTTAAAAGTATTACTTTAGAAAGCCTTCCAAGCAGTTTTAAAGGCTTTCACAGAATAGTGGAATGGCTGAGGTTGAAAGCGACCTCTGGAAATCATCAAGTTCAACCCCCCTGCTAAAACAGGTTCGCCTAGAGCAGATTGCACAAGATTATGTTGAGGTGGGTTTTGAGTAAGTCTGAGGAGACTCCACAACCACTCTAGACAGCCTCTTCCAGCTCTCTGTAACCCTCAAAGTAAAGAAGCTTTTCCTCATATTCAGATGGAACTTGCTGTTTCAGTTTGTGCCTATTGCCATTTGTCCTGATGCTGGGCACCACTGAAAAGAGTCTGGCCTGATCCTCTTGACACCACCCTGAAGATGCTTTTGTGCATTGATGACTTTCCCCCTCAGTCGTCTCCTCTCGAGGCTGAACAGTCCCAGCACCCTCAGCCTTTCCTCATGAGAGAGATGCTCCAGTCCCTTAATCAAATCTGTAGCCTCCACCGAACCCACTTCAGTAGCTCCTTGTCTTCCTTGAACTGGGGAGCTTCCTCCCACATTTTTCTCAGTGAGTGCCTAGACTTGAAGTATGCTGAAACATCTTAATACAAAATGTTATCTGGCACTTAATTATGTTTTAAACATTTAGAGATTTCTCTTTCTGTGCTCTTAGATTATTGTCCTTTTAATTCCTAGATTTGCCATCAATTTTTTTTTTAGAGAATATCACAAAAGTTGAGATAGAAAAATAATGTTTGAAAAGAATGCTAAAAAAGAAGTTGTGAGACAGACTTTTAGCCTGAGCTGTACATTCAAATTTCTTTTCCATCTTTCCACCCTTCCTAACAACAGTTGTCTGGATGTTTATTTTCTGCTGAAGTGTGACACATTACAGGAGTGCATAATTTCAGCTCTAACAAGAACTCAGACACTATTTCTGCTCACATGGTAGTGTAGGCTAGCATCATCCTGGGTTGCACTAGGTGAAGGGAGATGATCTTTCCCCTTGGCTCAGCATGGACCTAAGGGTGGAGAGTCACAGCCACCTTCTCTCTGCTGGGCTGCTGGATTCAACCCAATGTCACTGACACTTTTGAGATGCTATTTCATTACCAGTTTCTTGGGGCTTGGTGCATTAATATTTATTTTAGTCACCACTTGGACCATGCACTCACCCTGAGAGTGTTTAATGTTACCACCAACAAAATGAACTCTGATTAAGAAATTATTTCCGAAAGGAATGAAAAGACATTTGAAACAGTTGTTCCTTCCCTTATCCTCTGGTATTTCCTCTCAATTTCACATCTTATTCACATACTTGCCACAAGTCTGTACATAATAAAGTCTCAAAGTGCTACGTTATAATTCCTGTTGGAAATCAGAGTCTCTCCAATATTTAATTACCCTGAACTGAAATTATGCAGGAGGTTTGTCCCTTTTTCAATAACTTTTTGGAGTGCTTTATGCCATAAATAAAAATTCAATTTCCCCTTTCTTCTTACTCTCAGTGGGATTAAAAAATGCTATAAAAGATAAATCAAATTCCAACTTCTTAAGCTTCTTTCATTGCTTTAGATTTATTTGTAATTTCCAAAATAAATCATATTTGAACTCAAACCTATCTGCCCCTTAGCCATGATCCTTTTGTCCTTCAATATTGCCTCCATCTAAGTAACACTAGGGCAACAAAATATGGGGTATAGCTTTGTCACCACAACTCTTATCTAAGTTCTTTACTGGGAACATTTATTTGCATTGCAATGAACCTAAAATTTTGTCTCTTTTCTTATTAGGAAAAGTCATATTTCTGTTTAATTAGATTTGTTTAATTTTGAATGTTGAGGAGTAAAGATCAAATTGGTAGCAGTGAGGAGAAAAATAATGAGAAAAAGGATTCAAAACTTGAGAAAACAAAGGGGAAATTCAAAGGACAGTGAGGACAGCCAAAAGACTCTATGTCTTCAACAGAGGCAAATGTCACCCTAGGTTACTGTTCAGAAAATATCCAGATGGTTTCCTCTGCCTTTCTTCTCTATGACTTTCTATCAGGTCATCCTCAAATAGATTCACTCATCTATTTTTAGTTCATTCATTATTCCTCTTCATCTCCCTCTGTGGTGATGAAGGGACAGGTCTGGTGTCAGTGGAAGCAATTTGAAATGAATAGATGTGCTAACTGACCCCTTCACAGCTACATCACAAGAAAACATTTAGTGCTGCTATTTATGGTCTAGACAAAGGATTCAAGCTCTTAAATGACTTCAAAACAAAAGTATCATTTGGAGGTTACTGCCACAGCTTGTCCTACACAATTACTCTCTAGGCTAGAAAGCTGTTTACTGCTTACCAAAAAAGTTGATTTTGGTTTTCAGTAATTGCCAATCATAAATAATAGGAAGATTTGCAGGTATGATCAACAAGAGGTAAATTTGAGTGTAAGATATTGTCTCAAAAATCAGAAAAACAATCTAAATCAAATATATATCATCTATACTTCAATAGCCAAATTTAATCTATCAAATGCAATCTAACTTAATTTTTATGAGGTGTAATACAATAAACAGTATATTATATTAAATATTTAGAAAAAATAGGCCATTATAATCAATAATTCTACTAGGTCTGCCAATCATCTGGATCTCATCGACAGGTAGAACTAAAAGTTTGTAAGTTTCAAATTCAAAACAGATCTTTTCACCTATTGTCCTCAGGGCACATATTCAGTGAACTCTTCTTCTATTGTATAGTTCAATATTTAAAAAAGCATAGTCTATTTTTACCTCATCTTTCAAATTTTTTCTCCAGGTTGCCTATTTTTGTACATTCTTCAATTGAATTTCTTATTTCTTTTTATCCTTCCAGAATTTCACAAAGTTCCTTGTACTCTTCTATTTTCTGTACTTTTCCTGCAATGGATTTTAAAGTGTATATGTTAGCTCATATATATATCCTCCACATTAGATGGGTTTTGAAGAAAATGCTTGGATGGAAACTGAACTTTATCTGATAGATGTGCAGAAAATTCAGTACTTTTTGATGTGAGTTGCAGCCAGATTGCATTGCTACTGAGAAATCACACACAGGTAAAGACACAAATTTAGAGATAGATACCCCAGTAAAAATTTAAGTTATCTGACAGGAGACACAAACATAATAGGCATGGGGAACAAAAAATCAGTGAGACCTCAATTTATCTTTTAACAATTGAATGACAGCTTTCCAAGCAACTGAAGGTTGGCCAAAAAGGAACTGATAAAGAATGGAGAGTAGCATTGTAATTCGACAAGGTTAATTTGACTGGGAGCTTCAGATTACCGAATACAACAGCAGACAACCTGTAAGATGACACAAAACCAGGAAGACAGAAAACGTATATAATACTTCTTAACAAAGTTATATCAGAACGAGGAGATTCTAGCAGATTGAAAATTACACTTCATTTAATCTATATTCAAGGGAAGGACACACATCACCAGAAAGGAATTCCAACTATTCCATTTAGGCAATGATTATACATGGGCCAAGTCTCTCTCCAGGTGTGTTTAGCTCTCTCATTTGACATAGGAGCCACCCTTACTATTTCAGTTTAAAAACTCATATGGCTAAATTAAGACAAGAGGAATCCTACACTCTCTAACAAACAGCACGACTAAGTTAATGTGAGGTGTACCGAGAGCTTGTAAGAAGCGTCGTGGATATCTAACGGTATAAGTTTTACTGCTCCAGGATGGCTTGTTCAGTTGTAGTCTAGAAGACTACAGCAATAGTACTGGGGAAAGTGCTTTACTTTTTGTTTCTTGTGCCTTCCCCACCCACAAAACAAAATATAGAATCATAGATTCATAGAACTGTTAAGGATAAAAAAGAACTCTAAGATCATGGAGTCCTTAAGGGCCATATCTATGCTGGACCACAAGACAAATAGACAACTGAACAGAAAATAGTGAAACTTTTCATCTTTTAAACTGATCATTTGTGACCATGTGATGTGAGCAGCCATAAAGGTGGCCTGAGTATAAAGGGAAAATTACTGAACAGAAGAAATTCTCTGCTGAAAAACAGACAGAAATTTCAGGCTAGCCTGGGACCTGCAAACTTGGGAACTAGGCCTTCAAACAAGAAATATCCTTGAAAAGTGCAGCTGACCTCTTCGCAGTACTGCTGGGGTACCTAGAAACTGGAGACATGCTGAGATACCAGCTATAAGTCCAAACCCAAGAAAGTGTAATGGCCACATATCATTGGTAGAAGTGAGAACAGTCTGGGAAAACAAAATTGGACTGAAACAGAAACCAAAAAACCATCATCTACTGGCAGTTACAGAAGAAAAATCAGAATTAACAGCATCTGTGAGCTACTTGAAGTTGTGATGTTCTATACCCTCATATGTCTCTGATATACAAAGGATTTGAGTTTTATCCTAAATAGAACCTCTCTTTCTGAGAGTTTACTGTCCTGCACATAGTTTTAATTTCGTAATATGAACACTCAGCACAAACTTTCCCCCAGACCTTGGATTGTCACTGGGGCTTCCTGGCTGACTCCAGACTCTGTGACATAGACAATTTGTGAAGTTACACCTTGTTATTTTTCTGTTTCCCTCCTTCTTGTGGTTGGTTTGTGTTGCAAAAGCATAACTATAGGCCTGACTCTGGATGCATGAATAGTCTATGAACTTTAGGTCCTCTTGCATTCAGAAAAGCCAGTCAGGTTCACGAATAGCACCATTTACTGAATGCAGCATGTACAGTTCTTTTGGATTGCCAGTGACAAATGCAGTAACTGCAGAATATATAGCATTAATAGTATGACTGCAATCACAAGTTTAATTTCCTGGGTCAACACTCAGGATAGTCAAGGATGTAAGATTTACCAAAAGGCACCCTTTTTGGGCAAGGGGAAAATGACAAACCCATTGATCTCTGCCTATGAATTTTGTGTCAAATTCTCATCACCCAGTTAGGTATAAATTTGGGGTACATTTTATACCTTATTAACCACTATAGTGCACATTGATGTGGATGGAAGTGTGGTCAAATCTTCCATTCTCTGTAATTGCATTGTATGGAACATTTCTTGGTAGGAGGTGTACTTGGTTTGCATAAAACCAATTAGAAGAAAAGACTGAGCCCCTTCCACCTCATTCTGCGTTTCTCCCTGATGCCACAGCAACACCAACCACAAGACCTCCATCTGGTTTTCACGTTTGCTTTGCAGACCCTATCAGATATAGAGCTTTGCGTTTTCTTCACTGTTTCATGTTTCCAACAGCTTGGTTTGGTTTTTCCTTCCATCTCTGGGATGGCTGTGTCACCCTTCGGGATCATTTGGCCTCTTCTGAAATCTGTCTAATTCACTTGCTACACATCACATGTCTCTGTAAGCAATCAATCATATCTGCATTGTTGAGAAGTTGCTTCACTGAAGATAAATTTATAGTAGTCTGTAATATATATCTGCATATACGTATTTGGTTGTTGATGCTACTGATTGTTGCTATTGCTGATTGCTGCCATACTGTTTGATTGATACTATATTACTGATTGAGGATAGTAATTTGTTAATAGCTTATTACAGATAAACTATATCTATTGATACAGATTAAATAAACTATAATCTATTAGATATAGTAGATCATATATGTTTGCTTTATTAACCATAAATATATTTACTAGTGGTGAATTTGCGGTAGTTTATTTGCTAACAGACATTTTTGTGGTATTTGTGTTATTCTGTAGTAAAGTAGAGAAATTTAGAAAATAAAGCCTCTGTTTTCTTGTGTATTACTGAGTACTACGAACCCATAGTCATGATGTCCACACACTCTCAGGCCAGGTAACCTTTTAGGTTCTGCCAGCATGCCGCTTTCTTAGTTATGCTAGGAAGCCAATGAAAAAATGATAAAATTTGAAGACAATAGAGTTGCGTTTATGATCAGTATGAATCATATGAACTAGGTATATCAGAATAGATAAGAACTGAAGAAACAGGTACAAATAGAAACATGAAGACAGGATTTATATTACCAACAAAATACTTGCATTTTAAATTTAAAATGTGTGAAGTTTTTCTCTACAGAAGCATTTGTTAAATAGAATGTACACAAAAAGCAGAGAACCATCACCTGCAATTCAAGCTACCGCTTAATTCATGCCTTTAGGTAAGTTCTCTTTCCTCTAATAAACAGACTAAAATAAGAGCTGGATAGGGTGTTCTCTCTGGGAATCTAAGAATCTATAAAACACCAAATATTCTAAGATGAATGGTATGAACACCAGTTTATGCAAAGTCATAATTCTGCACCTTAGACTAGAGCATAAGAACCACGGGATTTTCAGACTCAAGAGACATTGATAGAAAAATGTGATTGAAAAAAACAGTACAATTAGCTGCCCCAGTTTTTTTGGGCCCTGCTGTCTTTGTGCAAATGAAGTACATCTGCAGCAAAGGTTGATGTCCACAAATATGAATGAATGACATTACACTACTCTTCTCTCTCATTAGAATCTAACAGCTGATGACCACGTTCTACAGTTATTGAAAATATTTCACCTTTTACAAGTGAAGATAGTTAAGTTTATAATCTTTTTTCTGGGGAGATCTGTCAGTTATGAACTACTATAGTATAAATGGTCCAAGTACCATGACATCAAAGAATTTTAATAATTGTACTTTCTATTGTCTTTTAGCAATATTTCAAGGTAACATACAAGGTAACATGAAAGGCCATTATGAAGTAACTGAATTGGCAGTTTTGTTCAATTTTTAAAACTATTTACTCACTAGTATGAAAAAATGCATATAAAAATGTATGTCATATGAAATATTTGTTAGATTTGCTTGGGGAAAGAAAGTACAGAAATTGTATCATTGAGTTGTTTCACTTTACAAAGAAAGTCTGGAGCCAGGGATGAGAAGAAATGGAGACAAGGATGTATAGAAAGCCATAATCTGCTAGGTAACAGCAACTGGAATTCAGACTGTTTTTAAAACCATAGACTCAAAGCAGTTCCTGAATATCAAAGATTACAAGACCTGTCTTTGTGCAAGGATTCAGAATTAGCTGTCTAATTAAGCTAAAACTGGATTTTTTCATATATTATTTCTGCACAAATAAGTTATGGTTTCTACACACATGTATTTCCAGAGGCCTCCTTCTACGCAGAGACCTCCTTCTATACAGGAGGCAGCTCCTCTGCTGGGATACATCACTGTGCAGTCTAACTCCTCCAAGAAAAAAGTTATACGTAGTCACATTTACTAATCATAGCTCTCTTATTTAATTTTTTTGATAATGCTGTCCCGCGGTGCATTTTCTCTCTCTTTTCTCATTTAAAAAAAAAACAACAATAAAAAGAGGGAATTATTGTCCCAGTCATGTACAGTACAACTGTATCACGAAGCAGTGAAAAGGGACCATATCCAGCTGTGCTTTAAATGTTACACAAGTTTTGCATATGCATAGTTTGGAGACCCACCTGCTGAGTTAATACAAACAAAAAAAATCATATAGTGCTGAACTTCTAGAGACAAAACTGTGAGAATAGATTATAGAGCATAAAACCAGAAAAGAACAACAGGATACAAAACCAGTTATTTGAAAAGCACACAAACAATGTCATAAAAATGTAATTAACTGAATACATTGATTTCATTAAGTTATATTAGGATCAGTCCAACTCCGTCTCCTTGATTTCTTAATACAGTATAAATATGAGACTTATGAAAGGTGTAAAGACAACCGTAATGTTGATTTTGGTTCATTTTTTTGTTCTGAAATTGGAATATGGCAAAGTAAGGAGTTGAGATTATGAAACCATCACACAAATAGCTCAGCAGTCTTATATTAATGCATATTAACCTGACAAGCTGATAAAATCTCATTCAGTTTTATGGCTTTATTTTTGACTTGAATCAAGGTTGTCTTTTATTCACATTTATAATATTACTGACATCTATTCCTATTTATCTAACATCAGCCAAGGAAGAGTCTCTGTACCAGGTGAACTCTGCTAATTGGAGTAAAAACCACTCTACCCTTCAAGTGATTATGAGTTTTTGAAAGGTATGTTTTAAGCACTATTTTACATGACTCCTTGTCTTCTACTGATCATTATTTTCCTCTCTTTTGCCATTCATTTTCTTACTTTGTAGTAATTAAAACATTGTTTTCTTATATTTCTTTTCCATAACATTTGAAATGAACACTCAGAGAATGATGTTATCACACAGTGATATAATGGCAATTTCTTTGCAACCTCTAAAATTGCCAAGGTGTTCTTCAACTTACTTCATGGTGGAAAGTTCAAAGAAGCAGAAAGAACAGTGATGTGATGGACAGTCCCTAAAGAAAAGGGCTTATAGGATGCAACTGAAGGGATATTGCAAAATTCTCATACTTGGACAAATGGAGGATTTTTCTTTTTCTTCCTAGAGATAATTTTCCTGTAATTTTATTTGAGCTATTGCTTTCACTCCAGGGTGTTACCATTTTTCAAAATTAGCCTTCCTTGCACTTGCACGGGTGCCACTGATCCACTCAAAAAACAGTAAGTTGAATTCCTGGATTCTTCTGCTTTAGCAAGACAGGCAGAATTTAAATTTAGATATAAGCTATAATTTAAAAATTTGGGCTCAATTCTGTGATGCTTATACATAGGAAAGAGCAACAGCTGGAATATAAACATTCTGTAAGAGGGAACTGTGGTCAGGATTCACGCCTCCTAATTTTAGCCTTCAAAAAAAAAGGAATATCTATTATTAGTTGGTCACCAAGGCTGTCTTATAAAACCAGTGGAAAAGGAGAAGATTTGTCAAGAGTTCATTTTTGGCTCTTTAATATCTTTGAAGCCAGTGGAAAGGCAGAGGCTCCTCTGCAGCCTAACTTGGATGCTCTGACTCATTTTCTAGAGGAGCCTCTAGCTCATCATGGAGTACTGTGAGATCTGCTGGGTTATTAGTCTCATTATAGAATATCCCCTGGGGCACACCTATAGATCACACTGTCATTTCTCTTACCTTAGTGCTCTGTTTTAAGACAGAATTAATTATCTGCTGGGGTGCCTTTCTCTTTTCCGTGACTATAAGAAGATCTGAGTCCAGCTGCCTTAGGCTAGACCATGCCTTTTAGCTGAACTGAAAAGATCAGTATCACTCCACACATAAAATATACATGTGCTAAAGAGAATCTGAATTGGAACTTCATTTAAGATGATAATTCAATTTCACCAGAGGATCTAATCTGTGATTTTAAATCAGGAGTCCTCTGTATTAACTCTTGAATACATTACAATATCCTTCATAAATCAGAAGAATTTTTGCATTGTTATCTCAGCTTCCTCTCCAAAAATTGTTAAACCACAAGGTAAAAGTGAATTATGAAAGTTGTTTATTAATACTAAGCTCCTGAAACTGTATTTAAATAATGTTTTTTGAAAAACATAAGAAGAAAGCATACAGCAGTAAAACACGCTTATTCCACTGCAACAAGATTGGATTAGTTGAGTATGTGAAACACATACTTTTCTGTACATTTTCTGTAGCTCTCTGATATTTGCTCTCTCATAAATGACACTCCAAAGAAATTCAAAAGGCAACATTTTAGTCAGTTTTAATCCAGGTTATACAGGTAATACTATATAAAGGAGTTGAAGCAGCAGGAATTACAAAAAGTATGGCTTTCGGGTACATTTAAAGATAAAATTCCTCTTCAGTTATTTTCAAAGGAAAACATACCTGTTCACAAGTCTCATTCAGAGCTTTTGGGTATATAAAATTCCATAAATTGGTTTCTTTAATTGCAGAAAGCAAGTTATTAGAACAAATGGTGCAAGTGTTTACGAGTAAGAGTTCAATTTACTTTCTTTATATATTAATCCATATCATTAATTTCTTTCTTATTGAGCTACTGGAACTCTAAGGGTGGTACCCTAAAACTGATGTCAATGTGATGAATTTCATCTTTAGTACCTCCTGGTTCATTAAACATCTCATTCATTAAGACTATTACATATTTTATGCCATTTTGATCATCTGCCTTTGCAGATTCCTCTTAAGCCCAAATACATGTGAGCTGCTATTCTTTCATTTTAGACTTCATGGAATGCTCAGTCTTAATACGGACTTGGAGAGAGGAAACTGCTGTAGTAGTTTCCTTCATGAAAAAAATCCTTTTTNNNNTTTTTATTCTTTGCATATATTTGTACAATTTATTGAATAAACACACATTCAAATAGAAAAAAACCGAGTTACAAATACATCATCTGCATCTATCAAGAAGGAAAGTATTCTGCAATGAAGGAGTCTATCAAGTGGTGGTCCTTTGTTAAAAGTTATCCAGGGCCTATAATTATGAATAGTTTAGACCAGATTTCATTAGATTAGACTAGATAATGGCACATGAAATAAATGCTATTTCTTTGATTCTTTTATCCATGTATGCTGCTATAATAGGGCAGAATTGATGCCTTAGGTTTTAACTGTTAGATTTTTTAAATTCTGTACTGCTTAGTATGTAACACTGAAACTTCATATAGTCTGTTAGCTACTGTCCTCTCATGCTGGTTAGATATAACAAAGCCTCTCTGGGCCTGAACTCAAGGACACCTTGTTGTCCCAGGCCTCAAAATAGGTAAACTAAAGCCTCTGACAGGGGGAGCAAACTTGGGGTAATTACATCACTACCTGAAATTATAATTGGAGAATTAACCCTGATATGCAAACGGACCAAACTTATAAAAGTGTGAAAAACCCATGACCCAGGGTCCTTCTTGGGTGAAGCCCCTTGGAGGCTTTTGACTGCCCAGCATGTACCTTTGAAGGCCCTTCAAATAAATGCCTGCTTTTTATTCTCCTAATTTTGTCTAGCCTCTGTTTTCAGGCAGCCACTTCAAGGCATCATAATAATATATTATACTAGATGTAAAGATTTTTAAATTTTATTTACCTTACATACTAACTCCCTTAAATCCTAAATTATTGCTTTTACGATGAGAAGAAAAAATGATTTGTTAACATAACAAATGTTAACTTTTTAAAACCGATCATTTAGTGAATTTATCTATTGTCCTTTACCAAAACCAAATCTGCTTCACAATTCAGTGAAACAAAAATATCCAAAAATAAAAGTATTTTTCTATCGGATATAGAAATTATGAGATTTACATTTTCCATAATTTCTTGTAACAAATTTTATTAATTATCATGAACTATAATAAATTGTCTTTTATATTCATGGCAAAACAATGCAATGCCTATTGTGTCAATGCTGTTGGCTCACGGTTCCCAAAAACTGCTTGATTGCACTAACTTGATTTCATGGCAAAATTCATTACATGTCAGTGCAAAAATAATTGTTATTTGACACTTGTTACAGCTCCTGACAATGATTTAGTTCAAGTCTGATAGAAGGGTGAAGTTACATGGTCAGGACCATTGCAGTATTGTGGGCAAAGATCAGCTAAGATACAATGTCTTAAATTTTACTGTTAAAATTTTTACCTATATAACTCCAACAGTAGGAAAGTAGAAAAAAAAAATTGTTTTCTCTAAGTCTGATAACTCATCCAGCATACAGTATTTGTGATTCTCTTAGAAGTAACAACTTTTTTTTGTTTAATAGTACATAGTTAAAGTGACTGTCCTAATTATGCCCTCTTACCAAGTTTGGCTCGTGGAGTCATCTCTGAGCATGTGAACTGAGATGAAGAGGTGTACCCCAGGAAGGTAAAAAATGCAATTTCAGATCAGCATGGAATGTGTTGTACATCATCAGGCCTTAGATGTGGAACAACAGAATTTTTACCCCCTCCTAAGGTTCAGCTATTGAAATATTTGAACAGATATTATTCAATATAATGATACCTGCATGTTTGTACACTTAGATATCACAAGGACAAGGCCCAAAGAGTGTTTAGTGAGATAGTGAAAGTATAGGAATCACTTTGTTCTCCTATTCATACAAATCTCAATTCAAGGAAAACTTAGTGCAGAATTTATACTACAAAGTGTGGTGAGATGGATCATGCTTTTTGTATCATCAAGACATGATGGGAATGCAATGATATCAAGGGGCAGTTAAGAAGGCCTGTTATGTCAATCCCAGTCTAACTATGTTTACTCCGTCTAACAAGAATAGAAAGCAAACATGATCTTTCCAAATTAAAAAAAAAAAATTGTTTTAACCTATAAGAATGTAGATTGCCAGAAAAGAATATTGTAGAGATTGTCCTTTCAGGCTCTTTAAATATGTGAACGTATCTTTTGAATGGTAGGATTTTGTAGTCAATTTTTCTTCCTGAGATAAAAAAAGGAGAAAGAAGTAGTGAAGGTTTTTTTTTTTTCTTTATAAAGAGAAGATTAAAGGACTACTCAGATGAAATCTTCACTCCTTTTTTATTTTTGTTTCTTTTTTTGCCAGAAGGAAAAAATAAGATCATGTTATTAAACTTTAAATGTAGAACAATCCTTTAAATCCTCATTATTCTGAAGATTATAAAGATTACAAGTCCATACAATATTTCCTGAAAACAGACAGAGAAATGACAAGCAAGTATCTAAATGAGGGACCAAGAATTCTTTCTTTCAAACACCGAAAGAAAAAAAGACACGTAACATTAGCTATCTTTCTGCCATTCTGTTCTCAAAGCTGTATGGTAGAGATGAACATGAATTAGAGAGAATGGCCTAAAAAGACTGTAAGTAGGATTCTCAATACAAAATATGCTAATCTGCAGAGCACAGAATCAGATGCATTTCCAAAGGTGCTCAGTATTGGAAAGATATAAAGCAAAGAACATATGAAAGTTAAAATCCTGCTTAGAAAAATGTTCATGCAAGCTCTGCATTCCAAACACTCACTTTACAATTCTACCTTTTCCAATTTTACTTATGCAATTTACAACCATTTGAGGTCAACTTTTGCTTCTGTTTCATACCACACGTGAGTCAAGCACCACTATTTTTTTTTTCAAGGCCAGTTCCAAGTTTTGCTTTGAAAATTAATTTGCCAATTCTAGCAAGTTTTCCATTTGTCCAACATGTGTGAACATTTACTGAAGTACTTTGCCTTGATATTGCACAAGATAGAATGTACAGAACATGTGATAGCACTAAACTGAGCTGAGTTCATGTTCTCTTATACTCAAACTACACTTAGAAGGAAATAATTTGAAAGCAGTGAAGAAATGATTGTGTATTTTTGAACTAAGACGTGTTTTTTCTAATATAGCCATCAGAAATTTCAGGTCATCCTGCTAAAAACCAATTGCTTCTGGAATATCTGTTAGCTTTCCACGTAAATTAACCAAAACGGTACCACAGTGGAGGGAATGGGTGGAGTTTAAAAAAAGTAAAATTCTCTGACCAACAAAGTACAAAAAAGCAGTACTATTTGCCACAGTTCTCAAACAGCAAGTTGTTCTTGGTCTCTTCTTTTGGTTCTTATTCTGGATCAACTGAAATTCAGAACCCCACAATGTGAGACAATGTTTTGAGAAAGAACCAGTAGTGGAATATTGATGCCTGATTTATTAAGAAAATTAGGTATATTGGGTCGCTCTGACTCTGACTCTGTGTCTCCCTATATAATTTAATTGGGCAATTTCTAAGCAAAACAAGAGGTAGAAATCTCAGAGACAAAAGATTTTGACACATTTTGTGGAAATTTCAAGGTAAGTAGAGGATGGAGACCAAAATAAGGAAAAGCGGGTATGAATTTGGCCCACTGAATAATTCCAAGAAGAAAATCAACACATATATGCTCTGAGGTACCAGTAATACATCCTAACACAGGAACCCTAAAAAATAAAAGACACAGCCAGCCCGGTATTGCACCATGGGACTTATTAAAGAGACCTAAACATAGTGTGTGGGAAATCAGGTGTCACTCATTCTGCATCTCATGGGACTACCTTGGCTTTAAATAATTTTTCTGCTTGAAATTCTGAAAAAAGTAATCATTCTACTACACTCACTAGTGCTTTTTCTGAAAAGACTTCTAGCATTGATGATTTTGTGTCAGTTAAAATTTATGGCTGATTTATATGCTTACAAAATCATGACACTACTTAAAATTTAAATGATTTATTTAAGATTTTAGAAACACCATATATATGACAGGTGAAGTATGAAGTCAGTTTGTATTCTTCTCTGTTAAAAAATGTGATCAAGGTATCAGAAACTTAAAAGCTTTTTCCTCTGTGATTTATGTATTGTTTTTTTTAGAACAAGTGTGATAGAATGTTTGCTACCTATATTTTCCAGCTTTAGTATTGGAAAATTTTTATAGTAGAACTTAAAATTTATAATCTAATAAGTTTTTAATCGATTACGTGATAGATTCTAATATACGCATACTATCTTTCATTTTTTATTTGTGTGTATTCCATATATAAAATGTTTTCATTGAGGTATAGAAGGATTTCCACTGAGGCTATTTGCCTGTTTGCTACTTTTCTCTAGGGTTGGAGAGATTATTAGCAGAGACCTGATAACAAAACATTATTGTTACTTTTGAAATTGCAGCCCCTTACTTCAATGACTAAGCTGGAAGCAGAAACAGGGTTTTCTCCAGGAAGATTAAGTGGAAGCAACAGAACACCTGCTGAAAGACTTGAAGTCTTTCAAGTCTGTCAATAATTACTTGACTGAGAAATCCAGAACTTTACAAAAAGAAAGCCTTCACAGTGATACTCGTAAAAAGAAAAGAGAGTAGAAGGAAGGGCTCTGAAAAGACCCAAAGATCTTGAAAGAACTGAATAAAAATAAAAAGTAATGTAGATGTTTTTAGATTGGCTTTTGAGTGGAAACTTTTATCGCTTTTCCAAAAAGCAATGTGCTTCCTGGGCTTCTCTATGAGTTATCCGTGGTTGTTTAGATACTTTTGACTACTCTGGTCTTATCTTTATTTCATTGCTGTCTTGTCCCTGAGAGTATTTAAAAAAAATAATCTTCAGAGTCACATTTTGGTGGACCTCTGGAAGCAGAAAAGAACTACTTATTTTGCGGCAGAACTGGCATAAGAGGAGATGGGATCAGGATGTAGATGGCTAACAGAGAGAATCCCATCTGTTTGGAACAGGTGCTTGACAGTGACTTGCAGACCCTCATGTTGCCTATGAGCCTACAGATGCCGAGCCCTGGTAAATTCGCACAGGCCAACTTGATCAGGTATGTATTGAGATAGCTCATTCAGTATTATGGTATTACAAATTTCATTTTAAATATGTACCATCAGTTTCTCTATTTCCTCTAAAGGTTTTCAAAATCCTAAAATTTTGAACAAAAAATGTTGTTTGAATAAAATACATCTGTCTTTACTATCTGACTACACTGCAATATTGGTTTCTTCCTAGTCCTTTAAACA
Organism: Rhagologus leucostigma; assembly: GCA_013397725.1. NCBI lineage: Eukaryota > Metazoa > Chordata > Aves > Passeriformes > Rhagologus > Rhagologus leucostigma. The sequence goes on from VZTD01003862.1 coordinate 505,679, forward strand.
TCGGACCTCAATTTATTTTTACAGCTTATGCAGAAATTTATTCCAGCACATGCTTCTTTTTCTTGCAGTAAGAGACCTGCTGTATGTGTGAGTTCTTCAGTAATGATCCTTATTCCTTTTTCAGGTGCATAGTAACTACATGTTCTGCTGGAAGAGGCTAAAGCATTTGTTGGCTTGTCGAGGGTTTTTTTCCAACCTGTATTTTACTCTCTTTAATGGAAATGAAACCTTCATTTGGTTTTAGAGGAATTTCCAGAGCACATTCCTCTTGGATGTATGTCAAAAATACTTATAGAAGCAACATGCAGAAAGGTGAGTAACTGAACTTAAATGATGACCATTACCAAAATAATACAAATTCCATGATCAAATTACTATCTCTAATTTAACAGAATAGCAGACACTTATTAAAATATATTTTCTTCTTTTCCCTTTTCAGAAGTGAACAAAACACCACTACAAAGTGCCAAACTGACAGCAGTGGAATTAATTCTGTCTGCCTGGTAGACAAAGTATAGCAACCAAGCTGGATTTCTTTAAATTTTAGTACTTTTATCAGACTTGTCTTCCTCCTTTGCTCTATGCAATGGCTCTTCGTCCATTGAAATTAACTGTACCATTTCCATTTACTCCAAAGAGTTTTAGTTCAACTCTCAAACACAGGAACCAACTGCATGCTAATTACAATTTCAGTGACATGTAAATATGCTAAACTATATGTTTGTCAAAATAAAAAGAAGTAGGAGAAGAAGAAAGGATGTGGTTTCAGATTATTGGCTAAGACAAGTCCTATTCTTGAATCTTCCACCTACTGCTAGCAATTCTAAGTACTTCGAGGAACATTATTTTTGAATAGTGACTACTAAGAAGTAGGAAGTACAACCCATTAAAAATAACTTGGGTCTTGCAATAGTAGGTAGGAGATTGATTAATTATATTGACATCAAGGCAGTGGAAGAACTCACATTCTTTGTGTAAGGGCAAATCTAGCACATCCATGAGTAGAAAAGGTTTCTAGGATGACAATTACCCTATTCTTTCCATTTTTCAGGGAAGGGGTTGAACTATTTTAGATGTAGGAGTGACTCCCTGGAGAGCTCTATATTAGCTAGGGTTGACTGGGAGGGAGGGAGGGAAGAAGGGAAAGGAGTTCACATTTTTTCCCCGGTCTCTGAAGCAAAAAGATACATCCTTCAATAATTTTAGAAAGTACATTAAAGAGTAAGAATTTTTGTAATTTTAATTCCATTAAAATATAAATTTTAATTGAATAAAAATGTTAATATTTAACAAAACTTAGCAATTCCAGATAACTCAGATGCAAACACTGTGGCATCCTTCACAAACACACTAAGGCAGACATTACCCCCTTCCTATTAAGTCCACATGTGGATGGCTTGACAACACCAAGTTGAGTGGTGTAATTGACATACCCAAAGAACAGGAAGCCATCTAGAGAGACCTAGACTAGCTCAAGAAGTGGGCCAATGGAAACCTCATGAGGTCCAATAAGGCCAGGCACAAGGTCTCAAATCCTTTTCTCCTGCATTGCCAGGATTAACTTCACTCTTTATTTCCAACCCCTCTCTTTATCCCTGCAGGTTACCCTCAGTCCTTTCAGCAAGCAAAAAATGATGAAAGGCACCCTATGGTCTATACTTAGCAGTTTCTCTGTGACATTCCCATCTTCTCATACCTTTCGTCTGCTTCAATGTGAGTTCATCCACTGCCTGCAATGCTTCAGGAAAAACTTCTCTAGAGCAGGTTTTCCTTGGGTGGAAGGAAAGAACCGCTCTGCCATAGAGCAGTTCCTCAACCCCCTCGTCTGACTTTGGTGTTTCTTCTGCTGTTTAGCACAACTTTTATTCCCTCCTTCCCTCTCCGCTTGGTGTTCTGCCCTTTCTCAAATACAGTATCACAGAGCAGCCACCACTGTGGCTGACAGGCTCTGCTGTGCCCTGTGTGTGTTGGCTGGAGCCGGCTGGAGCCATCGATGTCCAGCCCTTGGCAGCCCCAGCCTCTCCTCATGGAGACCTGCACCCCCTGGCCAGCACCTCCCCACACAACTCCAGTGCAAAGAGATGCATAAACCCCTTGAGAACTTGTAGAGAGCCTTGTCTCAGAATTCTGGGAGAATAAAAAGTCAAAACCCCATTATCAGCTTGATTCCTTTAAATACATATGAATACAAGAAAATTGTTTTGAACTAGATTTACTGTATTTTATTTACAGACAAGTTACACTATCTATTGCCATGAAGAACAGAAAATTAGTTTATTGTTGTTTTGTGCAACAACGTTTGACACATCCATTGAAATCAGATAATAGAAAGGTGGTGGTGTTCATTGAGAATTTTTTTCTCAATATGTAATGAAAACGTTCGAATGCTTGCAGATATTTTGCAAACATGAGTGTTCAGATTTCTATAAAATCTGATGTGTAATGGAGTTAATTTTTTTTCCAGAGAGGGAAACTGAACAAAGTACAGAAGATGGATATCAACTAGTATCTCTCTTTCAAATGCAGTGTTGAGCAATGGCTTGAAAAATGAGGCAATTAAGGTTTGCTTATGAACAATTAGCTGTGAGATCGTGAACTGCTCAGATGAGCAAAAAAAAGTAAATTAGGTACATGTATAGAGGATACAAGAAAAATATTAGATTTTTGAACCAAGGAAGAATAATTATACAGCAAATTATCCTGAAAAATCAAAATATGTTAATAATCTTATATGATTAAACTAACATACAAAATAGCTGAAATCTACCAACAGTTTGCAGAAGGACACATGAAACATGTGGGATGGTTTTAAGAAATTCCTTTCAGGGAAGCTCTTGGTTCTTCCAGGCTGTTGAGACATCATCAGCCTCTGTTCATGCAGCTCTGTGAAGGTGTGTGGCTGTAACAAACACCAATTTCATTTGAATGTACTTGCTACTGTAATATCACATTATTTCTTGAGTTCTTCTTACAGCCCTCATTCAAATTGTGACATCTTTGTGATCTGAGTTTGCTCAGAGGATTCCATACTGTCTCTGCTTTTCCCATATTGTGATCATTGCACATACAAATTAAAACAGCTGTATAAATGAACAGTGACCTGTAATATCTGAGTTGCAGTCTCATATATCATTAAGAATCTTCATTCATCTACTGGGAAAAAAATTATATCAAATGATACAGATGCTTTTTCAACAAAAATATATATTCCAGAATAATAGAAGTAAACTTGAAAATAATTGACTTCTACTTAAATTCTATTAGTTCTGCATACCTAGGAAAAAAACAATGTGGAAAATGTAGCAAAATATAATTTCTCATCAGCACAATTCAAAGATTGGTTTTCTTATTCAATAATAAAATCATTACAAGTTAAACTGACATGCAGCTGAAAAATGAGATAAATGAAGGACTGTTTCTCTCCCTCCTTGTGTTACAAAGGCACAGACAGTCTTTAAGATGGGCTTAAAAGGAACAGATGAGAAGTTTTTGTTGAGTGTCAAGTAATAATTTGTTCCAAAATTTACTGGTCTAGAAAAATAAGAAACAAAATAAATTTTAACAACTCTCGTAATGCAAATCCAGAGTTGAAGCACTATTGTTTTTGTGACTTATTTTCTTTGCCTTAGGGAACAAAATGGTTAGACGAGCAATGTAACCGCAATTAACTGGCTTATTAAAAAGAAAAACAATTTAAACATACAGGCAATAAACAACATTTTATTACAATGCTGTTCTTATGTCCAAACAGTGGCAAGGCTGAAGATGTGTTCCCAGCAGGTGTACACACACACAGTGCCCACATATATCCTACATATACATTCATACATACTTACCTACATACATATATATACACATATACATGATCAGCCAAAGATCATACAGATCCACAGAGCACCCACACGAACACAGCGTGCACCAACACCCTCCCTTCCTCTCTGGCTGGACAGGATGGAAGAACAGTGATGAGAAAATATATCCATATGTACAATGTGGGTCTCTCCAGCAGCTTCATTTATTTGGCCTGCCCAGTGTTGAGATCTGGTTATTAAAATTTTTAGAATGATGCCTGTGCCCAAATTAAGGTGTAAACAAGACCATATACCAAGGTCAATAGAATGAATTTTATTTAACAGTAAATGAGAAAGAGAGAGAGACTGAAAGACATAGAAAAGAGACGGGGGGAGACAAAGGTAGTGACAGAGACAGATTAAGGAGAAAGTATCACCACTATGTGGATCCCAACAGCATCTCATTGATCCTCTCCATCAGGATTTCTTCGTGGTGAGGCTCCCCCCCAAAAACATAGAGTCCAGTGGATTAATATACTTTTGGGTAAGGTGGGAGTGCCCAGGTACCTCCCCTTGGGAGGGAGCCAGTTTGACACAGTCTCTTGTAACAGACTCTGGACCTGCTGCATCACTTTGCATCACATGCAGTTCTCTGCTGCAAGGCCTCAGGAATAGGTCTGGGAAGTACTTTGCTGGCCTAAATGAATTTATTAGTGTAATATCAGTCTTACATCAAGATTAGTGAACTCTCCTGATTGCAGGCAACCTTAAACAGTTTATATGTGGAAGAATGTAAGTGAAAGGTAGATTATTTTCACTAAAAGTTACACACAATATGACTTTTAAAACTTAATTGCAATGGTAAACACCAACCGCAAATCAGAAAAAATCCTCTGTTTTGCTGCCATCAGCCCCAAGTTCCCCATATCAATATTCAGAATTGCCCCTCTGTGCACAACCATTTACCTCACACCTGAACCTGATCAGTTACATCCACACACTAGGGTTTCTTGCCACAGGTTTCTTGAGGGAACTGACCTGGTTAATACTCTCCGAGTGCAAGTAGTAAACATGGATGAAATTGAAGCCAGTGTTTTCGATAAAAATTTGTGTATGGCATCAGTCTTTCATAGATGACTGTGGCTAGTTCATCTTCCCAAGAAACAAAATACTCAAACTTTCCTGCCAAGAAAATTCAAAGTCTAGTCCCACAGCTACGACAAAAGCATTAAACATTATTTCTTCTTTGCAATACCATAGGCAAAGAAATTAATTTAAAATTCACCTATTCAGAGGTAGTATGAGTTAGTAAACAAGTAGTATGGATTCACTCAAAGGGATAGTGAATCATGGACACAAATTTCCACTTAACCTTGTTTGTGGATTTTCTCCAGTGACTCATTAACATAAACCACAACAATCTTAAGGCTGGGAGTTAAAGAGTGGTTTTTAGCTGCTCTAAAAGTCTTTATTATATCCAGTTATTAGCTCTCTGAATAAAAGAATATCTCAATTCATTTTTCAAGAGTGTTGTGAGACATGAGCCCACAGACATTTCATAAAGCTTTTGATCCTGCTATCCATTTTTCTAAATTTTCATTTGTACCATACTATAATATAGCAGTCTATATTTTAGTGATTACAGCAGTCGTTGACTAGCTTGCCATGTGCTGTACAACACTAAGCCTGGCCAGTCACCACTCACCTCTGTGAAGCAAGATATGTGTCCACAACTGTATGACTGTGTTAGATTTTCTGTCCGCTTTGCATGACTGCTCAGGACTTCGTGATTAACAATCTAACATGTACCATTGCCTACTGTTTCTTATTTTGAGCGTAAGAATATTTTTATATTGCACTGCTGATGAATTGCTAAAATTTTGTGTCTTTCAGTAATAACATTTAAGGTTTGTTAATCTTGTCCTAACACTTAATATTTTCATTTACAGTTAGCATTTTCAGAGGTGCACTGATTTCATCATGGATGTGTAAGATGCTGGCACCCCACCTTGAAACAAGGTTTTGCTACAAACTCTCTCTGGATAGTAATTTTAAGGAAAACAACAAACATTTTTGCCATACGCCTCTCATTTCTGAAATCTGTGTCCTTGAATAAATATTTTGCTTTTTTTTAAAATTCTCTCTCCCATTTCCCAGTGTTATCAGGAAGGTAGTTTTGCATCAGATTCTAAATGTATCCATCCTGGTTACTAGTTTATTTCCTTAATGGCAGTAAAGATGAAAAAGAAACTGTATGTAATGACTTTGCAGTTTTTAACAGTGGCATGAGAGGCAAAAGTGTGGTACCCATCTACTGAAAGCAAGAAATAGAAGGATCTGGGTATTTATAAATCCACAACTGAACTTCAGCTCCTAGAAAAAATACTTGCATTAAGTTATCAACAATTTGGTAAACTCCTACGAGAGAACAAGGTGATAAGTAAGAGCCTACATGGATCTGCTAAAATCAGATTCGTCTTGTTATTGCGACAGGGTAACACACATTGTGAATCCTGGAAGAACAGAAGAACAGTGAATATCAAATATCTTGATGTTAGTAAGGCTTTTAACATTGTTCCACATGACATTTCATAAACAAATTTAGGAATTCTTGTTTTCAGAAAGAATGGATGCAAACTGGCAGGAAAGACAGAGATTATAAGGTATATTCAGATAGGGATTATCAAAGAGAATGGCAGGTTACCACAACAATCTGCTCTAATTTTCAGCACTATTTTTAAATATCTACGTTTTAGATAACAAGAATTTAAGAAGAGGAGCTGGCATGTTGCAGAACACTAGTAAGGTAAGTACTGGAGAATAGGCTGGAATATGAAATATTTTCAAAAAAGTGTAGATATGGTCTTAAAAAGACTGGATGCTGTTCAAATAAAGACAAGCACAAGATCATTTACAAATAATAAAGAAAGGATCTGACTATTCTGATAGATCAGACTGTGAAAACGTAAATGACAAGAGACATCACAGACTGCATCCAGGAAAGGCATTTTCAGATGAGGCAAGTGTAAAAGAATGTATATGAGGAAAGCACTGGTGATGTATACAGTACTGGCCACCCATGTTTTGAAAATATTTATTCATACTGAAGTAGATTTCACATAATAATGCTTCTAGAAACATGTGGAGAAAAGGCTGACTATTTTGAAGAAGAAAAATGGGTTTCCTTTTTTTACCTGCAAAACAAAGGGTAAGAAAAGATATAACTGAGGTGATAAATCCCTTTCCCACTGCCTACATTATAAGCATAAACTTCGGGGTAAAAAAAAAAGCCTTATTTTAGGTAAAGGATGATGTTGACACAAGAAAATGATGAATTTAATCTGCACATAAATTAAATTAGGTTGTAAATTATAACAGTTCTAGTCATCAGAAGAGTGACATTTAGGGGGGAGAGGAGAGGGCAGGGAGGGAATTCAAACCTAATAAGCTGATTAAGTTCTATCTTGAAGCTAGTTAAAGGAATTGCGATGAAGCAATTGCCTGCTATAACAGCTGGGACTGGTCTTCATGCTTCAGGAGAGCCCTTCCTGTTTCAAATTCTTCATTTTACATCTAAATTTAAAGTAAGTAAATACAGTAGCTGTTAAACTTCTAGCAGTATGCACCTATATGCCCTCAGTAATAAAAATCTGTGTTCTTTGCTACTCCCTAACACCACCCTGTGAGAGCAATCTGGAATCAGGCCTCTGACATGCCACAGACTGCAGGGGATAGCATCCTTTGGCATCTCACCACCATCCCTGCACTGAGTTCAGCAGCACTGAGTAGCAGCTCTGGTCCCCTGTGCACTCCATCCCATACCAATCCCTGCATTAATTGCCTTGCATGAGTTCTCAGATCTGATGGCAGCACTCCTGATTGTATGTGCTCCCTGGACATGAGTTAAATAGGAATATGAATCTGCTAGGTCTACCTGGGAAAAGCTTGTTCAGTACTTACTAGTTCAGTAGAATATTTCTCACATTATGTTCTGGTTTCAGTTGCAGGTAACTGGGTCCAGCTCCTGCTCCTTTCTCCTGTGCTGTGAGCAAAAGGTGCCTGAGTGTGCCTTCCTGGGCATAGATTACACACCACGGAGATCTGTGCTACTGCAGTTAGACTGTTTTTGGTGAGCAGGATTGTATCGGTTTGACACAGCCTGGTTTTAGGTAGCAGGGGGGCTGCAAAGATGGCTCCTGTGAGAAGCTGCTGGAAGCTTCCCACCATCTCCGGCAGAGCCAGTGGCTGATGGCTCTGAAGATGGACATGCTGCTGGCCAGAACTGGGCCAGTGAGAGAGGCTGGTAACGCCTCTGTGATGACATATTTAAGAAGAAATAAAAACAAAGTCAGGGGTTTTTGGCTTCTAGTCAGAGAAGAGGAGGAGGTGAGAATATGTGAGGGAAAACAACATGGCGGCACCAAGGTCAGTGGAGAAGGAGGGGGAGGAGGTGGTCCAGGCGCCAGAGCCAAGATTCCTCTGCAGGCCGTGGTGAAGACCCTGGTGCTGTTGTCCCCCTGCTGCCCATGGGTCCACAGGGGATGCAGAGATCCACCCACAGCCCGTGGGGGAGGTGCCCACACCAGAGCGGGTGGATGCCTGGAGGAGGCTGTGATCCAGTGGGAGACCCAGTGGACAGAGAGGGCCCTTGCTTCTGGGCTGGAACAGCCTGACCTTGGAGGACTGCGCCCCGTGGAAGGAGAGAGCCACGGTGCAGCAGTTTTGGGAGGACTGTGTGCCCGTGGGAGGGACTCACTCTGCAGCAGGCACGGTTTGGCTGCTGCTTGTGAGAGTGGACCCATGCTGGGACGTTCATGGAGAACTGCCTCCCGTGGGAGGGACCCCACGGCCTCACAGGGAAGGACTCTTCTCCCAGAGCAGCGGAAGGAAATCCTGGTGATGGACTGACCAAAACCTCCTGCCCTGCCTCCCTGCGCTGTCAGTGGGAAGGAGGGAGGGCCTGGGGGAAGGAAGGTGTTTTAAGGGCTTATTTTACTTCTCATTACCCTCCTCTGATTCTGTTAGTAATAAATTTTACTTAGCAACCAAGGTTGAGCCTGTTTTGCCCTTGAAATATTTCTCCCGCTCTCCTTATCTCACCCATGAAGCCTCCATCAACCCTTTCCTCTTTTCCCTCCTTTTGCCCAGCTGTGGTAGGGGAGGGTGAGCGAGCGACTCTCGTGGGTGCCTGGTGTTGGGCCAGCGTCAAACCACGACGAGGATACACAGATTAAAAGTGAGGAAGTGAAGGGTGTCACAGAGGAAGCTGCTTATTGATAATGTGACCTGACCTTCTCAGTTAACATCTCTGCTGTTGAATTAGCTGAACATTTGAGAGGGTTGGAACAAGTGTTGCCATTGCAATTAAAGAAGTGCTCCTTCAGCTGTCCCTTTAGGTCAGAAATTTACAGTCAACTTTTTGTTACTTTTGTTTCAATTTTGAGGAGAGTGGCTTGTGCAAAAAGTATTTTTTATTTTCGGTTCATGAGGCATTAGAAAGTTCTGAGAGATGTGACACTTTTGAAGTGTGAGAAGAACTTTCTGAACATTAATGAATGATTAGTGTCTCAAATAATATACATTTTTAATAAGCATCAACTGTTAAGTTGCTACAACAATGAAAATATTAACTCTCCTTGTTACAGCGAAATGCAAAACTTCTTACTAGGTACATAACTTGCAAATGTAGGACTCAAAAATATATTCCTAAAAATATAAGGAGTAAACAAAATGCAAATACATTCGCCATAACCAAAACATGTTCAATACACTCAGGCTATCTTAAAAACAAAGACATTGACATAAAAAATAATATTCAATAAAATATTCCTTAAGTCTTTTGGAGGAATTTAAACTAATGTAACTCAAAGTGGAGGACACTGTTGCTTCTGAGATTACAGTAAGAAATTGTTAATTCTTACGTTCTATACCTCAAGCACTTCAAAGTTTCAATTGCAGATTTATCACTATTTCATGCAAAGTTATTCCCAGTAATGAAAAAAAATACACACACACCCCCCAGTAGTTATATACATATTTCAAAGTATAAATGGAAAGCATAAAGAAACTTTAAACAAAACAGTTGTTCTGAACTTATATTTCTGATGTTCTAGAACTAAGAATTTTTTTGACGTACCAAAACTCTGCCTGATTGGCAGAAAATGGAAGTCTCCAATATCTGCAATTAGACTGACCTTTTATATAGTTAAATAAGGAATTTAAATAATCATTTTGAGTACCATAATCCTCAAGGAGAATACATGCATATGTCCATGAAGAGAGAGAGAAAGAAGTATCTCTTAAAACTGTCAGTAATGACTGAGTGTTGCAATATGCAACAATGTAAAACATGAGATTAATGCATAATTTGATTTTCCTGTTTAGATTTGCCATCTGTAGATGCACTGAACAATGCCAACACCTCTGAGGATTGGTTAGTCACTGGAACAGGCTCCCCAGGAAAGTGGTCATGGCAACAAGCCTGCCAGAGTTTAAGGAGCAACTGGATGATGCTTTTAGTTTTTAGTTTTAGGCAGTCCTGAGAGGAGCAGGAAGTTGGACCTCATTATCCTTACGAGTCACTTACAACTTGAGATATTTTATGATCCTATGATTCAATAGTGAATTCTCATTTTTTCCAGAGAATGGAGAGAAATGATTTTTTAATCTTTGCTGAAAAAAAAAGTTATCTCATTTGTCAATATATCCTTTAGTGCTGATAAAAACAAGTGAAGGAAATATATAGCTTGGAACATCTGAGAATACTAGTGGTATTCATATGGCATAAATACAGTGTGAATAATACCAACATTCTTGTTAAAACCACAGATACCTAAGCACCTGTTATGTCGTGTTTAATTAGTATACACTTTTCATCAAGAGTTAATAGAAAATATAGAGGAACTGATTATTTTCACAGATGTGCTGGGGTAAGTAAAGAATTGTTCTGTTCTATACAGCTTGTAAAAAAGGTCTGAGAGGAGAGTAAATTCCAAAATAATGTTGCAGAGCAGGGTGTAAATGTGAGAGGCTGCATTTTGAACACATAGTATATTTTCACAGACAGGTTTTTTTTTTAAAAAGAGTACTTTAAAAAATTATTTGGTTCTTGGAATTTGATTCTTTATGCTCTTAATACTTCCCTTGTTGGAATCCACATCTGTTGAAGCAAATGATAAATTTCCCATTCATCCAACCGTGTACTAAGAGTTTTTGCAAATCCTACTCGGAACACACTGTTCTCAGACGTTACTTTGAGGAGCTGCCTAATCTGGCAGCCTGACAGGGAAGATGCTCCAGCTTTGTGCTTCCAACTCCAGCTTTCCAGTAGGCACGCATGCATACATCACTGTGTACATAAAGACCAAAACAGACAGAAACCACAGCACTCAGGAATCATAAACAGCACTGAAGGACTCATCCTGCTCTCCTTTCTGGCTAATCAGGATGAAAGCCTGTTAGTGGAATATGGACATGTACGACTTGGAGCCCTGCAGAAGCTGGGCTCCAGCACTCAGGCTACCTAATAGCTGCCCTGGATCCCAGCTTTCCCAGTTGCTGGCACCTGAACATAGAGGCCTCTGAGACCATGCCTCCACTCCAGTTGCTGGTACTCTAGCCTGCATGCAAAGACGTGCTGACATATTCCCACTCACAGTACAGATTGCTCCAGTAACCATCCTTGCACACTCAGCTTGTTCATTAGCTGGCCCTAGACCCCCAAGGCTATAAACCCAGCCTGGTGCACTAACATGACCACCTCAGACTCTGTGGTTTCTCCAGTACCTGGCATAGACCCTCTGGTCCCTGAGGTAACCAACTTTCAGTCTCCCTTGTCTCGCCAGGATCCAGCCCAGACTCTGGGGCCCCTCTAATACCCAGCTGCTGAACCTCTTCTACTTACTGGCTGGTCTATCTTAATGTACACTGGTGATTACACACTGAAACACACACCTGAACACAATGAACCCCTTTTGTGATCTCTCCAGTTGCTCCCACCCCAGACACACAGGCCCTGAGACCTCTGGTCCTGCTGCTGCTGCTGCACTCAAATCTCCAGACACATGTGCACATGGGATGGAGATCTCTGCATCTGGGAAAATAGTTAGAATTGGAGTGTAATGAGAGGACAAGACAGACTCTTTGAAACTTTCCTTGCCTTTGATTGCAGAAGGGTCTTCTTGACATCTAGTAATGCCTTCCATATTTCCAAAGGCTGTTACCACCTTCCACTGATTGAAGAAAGGATTAGGTTGGTGGCCACCCTGGGGCCATGGGCTGAGGCTCTCCTGGGGAGGAGCCATCTCAGGGTCTCCCTTTGCTCTGATGAGGTTGCTGAAGTTGCCCCAGCTGTCATTGTTCCTCTGGGCTCCTTTGGGTTCATGGACATGTGCCTTTAATCACATAAGCTAACCATTACGTGCCCACTTCTGATACATATCCTTCAGTTTTCAGCACAAAGAATTTCTTAGAGATTCAATAACAACAAATATTTCTCTTTAAAAAATCGAAATTTGAAAGAAATTTAAAGTTGAGGGAGATAGTACTGTGAGGAACTACAATTTATGAGAGAGATAGATTGAAAATTTGTATTACATCAGAAGCTACAAGTAAAACTCATGTCAGCAATTGAAAAGAGGGACATAGAGTGTACTGAAATGTAGTATTTCTGTGTAAGCAGGTAAAAATATTTAACATAGTAAAACTGTGAATAATGCAAATGATCCGGAGAAGACAAGGGAGACTATAAAGACAAAGAAGAGGTAGAAAAAAATTGTAGAAGGTAAGTGATGGAAAAGGACAAAAATCAGCATGTTAAGGGTATATGTCTAATAAATCCATTAAATCAAAGAATAAAAAACACACAAGACAAATTAAAATTATTACAACAATTTATTCACATTGTACTAGAATCTGATAAGAGAATAAAAAAGAACTTTGATGTGGAAGGTACTTCAGAATATAGCCAAATATAGATACATCAACTCTCACTGTTTGCTTATGTTAAGGCTCAACAGGATAACAAAATAAGGATAACACTGCAGAAAAGAAAGATTGATAGACCCCAACCAACAATTATTGAGGAGTTACCATAAGTGAGATTTCTTCACAAATATGCATGGTAACATAGAAACAGGTAATTGGAAGTAAAGTCCTTTGGGATAGATTCATTGGTCTGGTGCCTGTAAGGAGTAAGCACATGATACTAAATATGAGCAAACCTCATCTGAAGACAATGGAAATTGTCAATAGCTGCCATTGGCCAACCCTGATGACTTAACTGTGGGACTTTTTCAATGGAGAAGAGAGTTAAATCCCTTCTTCCTCAGCATCTGTCATAAAAGGTCAGTGTCACTAAGCACAAATGTGCCCCAAGGCAGTGTGGAGTGGTGTGAGCCACTTGCTGTGCTGAGCCTGGGCTGTGATAGGCCACAGGCAAAGATGCCTTGGCCAAGAGATATGGAGACAATACTGGAAATCTCAAGACTGGTGGCAACTTGTGGCACGCAGTGAGATACCCAGCTGTGACCTATTAGCTGAACGAAACCAAAACTCCTACAAATCCTACTTAAAAATAATCTGTTTCAGAAATTCAGCATACGGTTTAGAAAGGTGTTGCAACTATGTAGGTTTTCTGGTGCTTGTCTTTGTCTCTTGTTTTGTACAATCTACACTTTTCTGTCCAAGTTTTGTGTATATCACTAGGTATGTTCACTCAAGGCTAAGATTAGTTTTCTTGCAACTGACAATGAGCTGCTAGTATCCTCTGTGACAGAGACGCTTCAACTGATAAAGCTGCAGGAACGGGTGTGACAGATGGGAAGTTTAGAAGCCAGACCAGTATAGTTCCATTACTTTCACTGTGAAAGCAGACTAATAAAAAGCTACAAAAGAAATTGCCATGAAGAAAAATACTGAGCAGAAATTGAAGGGGAAAAGGGACAACAAGATTACAGGATAAAATTCATCCAAAGTTATTCCACAGCACTTTACAAATTATTTACACAGTGATGTGTGTGCTTTGGACTATATCAGGAATATTTGCAACTATAATGAGGAGGAGTTATTTTATAGACTATAAAAAGACAGTAAGCCTCCCAGAATATTATTCCTATAGGACAGATAGGACCTGCCTGCTTAACTTCAACTGCATTGAAGGTCAACACAGAAAATAAATAATATGGAAGGAATTGCCTGTTATTTCAGAAGACTGAGTTGCTCTAGTCAGCTGTTCTATCACTACATAAACCTAATATTTTCACAAGGTGGACACATGTATGATAACACAAACTTTTAACCATTTTCTTTGTCAGGTCTAAAATCCCAACTTTATTCCCTTCTCTGTCTCTGAAAGGTAAAACTGTTCTTCAGTAGTGGAGGAAAGAAAATTGACTTTTGAACAAGAGGAAAATTTAGTCAAAGGTGCAAAACTGCTTAAAATCAATAGAGCACTATCCATGGACATTTCATATGCGATAATGAAAAAGAAACAATGAAATTACTTGTACTTAATGCAGTAGAGACTGTTGAAGAAAACTGACCGAGAAACATCTTTAACAAAATCATAGAGATTAAGGTATAGCTATAAGGGAGTTTCAAGTGATGAGTATGCTCACTGAAATAAATTTTAAGAACAAATCTGAAACTATGTTAATTAAAATTACAGTAGTATTAATTCTGAAATGGCCCCACTAGAAAAATCCTTAAACTGCCATTGGTACCAGCACTCTAGCTCAAATCCCACTGACATTCTCTTCATTAATACTCTTCAGATGACATTAATATTTCTACAGCTTCAGACTGAAATTTAGCCTGTCAGTTGAGGACGTTTAAATAGCTCTACTTAGCTATTTGTTATTTTCATTTAGTAACTGGCAAAACATTACGTTTTTGAGATTTCAAGCACTTTTACGACATCTTAATTCTGAAAAGTAAAATTTGGTAGACAGACTGTAAAACTTTAGTTGCTCTTCTTAATTGTATTACTTTTCTAAACTGTGCAGCTGTATAAGAGGCTTTCAAAAGAGTTCTTGAACATGCAGTTGAAGCTGCTTAGCATAACATTTGTCCATTGTATCTTTGGAACATCATTGCTGTGCTTAAAAGCTAATAGGCAGAATACATATTTGCATAACTGCTAGGGTTTTGGGGTTTTTTGCAAGTCTAAAAAGGTTACATAACACTGGAATATTTTCATAAGTTCGTCTGAGGTAAATGTTGGAGCTGTTGTTCCAACTCTGCCCATACTAACTTGATGCATGGTAGAAACGTCGTATTCTGTGCAGTGACCTGATTAGCACAGCATAGGCAGAAGATTGAGGGGAAATTGCAGTGTAAAGTGATAATTTCTATCAGTTTTTTAAGTGTACAAGAGACATTACTAGCTCTAGATATGGTAGGAACAAAGAAAAGTACTTTTTGTCATCTTGTCAACTCGATTCAAGAGCAAACACAAAACAGTTCAAGTGCTTTCCATGATATATGAATTTTCATTTTGAGCAGATTTGCACAACTCTATGCTGAGCATTATGTTTGAGAGGCTATTATGAACATCATGTGGACTGGTTGTTTTGCTGTGTAGCTTCTGATATGACACAAGGTCGATTTTTATTTAGGAGTTTACAACTGATTTTGTGGAGTTCACCTACTAAGGAATGCAAACCTCTGTCAGATACCATGATTCTGTGCATGTCCTGAACATTGTCTAGCAATAAATTAAAATGAGGCAAAAATAAGGGAGAAGCATAAGGCCTCATCAGAGTTGAAATACTTTTTAAATAACCAGAGTATGTGAAGAAGTTTTAAACAGTTAATTTTTCCTCTGCAATTGAAAGTTACCAACACAACGGTTAATAATCAGAAGTTATCTTTGTGTCTGACAGTAAGTGGTTTTGAAATACTTGATCTAAAAGGCATTTTTATTCTCAGGAGACCTTACTCAGTATCCTATATCCTATCTGGGCTATGCAGTAAATCTTTCTGGCTTGATGCCTCATTCTTCAATGTGCTGGCATGCTGGGATGCCCCTCTAAGGCACCAGCTCTCCCTATGCAGCATGTGTTCTTCACTTCAAAGTGACACAGATTCAGTGGAAGTGTTGAAAAAGCAACAGTTTTGATAGAGGCTGAATTTTCTCTAAAAATGAGATAGCAGTTGGAATACCTGCTTTTTCGGCAGATAAGTTATGGGACCTGTGTTTCTAATAACACAGAAGGTGATATTATATCTTCCTTACACTGGGATCTCTTCCATTTTTACAGGTTCTCAGACTCAAGAGGATTAATGGACACTGGACTTCAAGAGGATAGAGGCACTCAGACTGATAAACTGATAAATTCCAATTCTATGTATTTCCAATGGGGAATCTCTAGGCAGCTGCTCACCAGTGAGCTGATGTTCTGCGACATGATTCAGAGACATGTAACTCCACAAGTGGACTAAACAGAGGAAACTTTGGTACTTAACCTCCTCAGTACTTCCTTCTGTGTGCCTACCTCAGAAGCCTTTGGCCATGTTTCACAAGTATTTATGGAGCTCTGTATACTAGTTCCTCTTGGAAAGATTAGGAGTTAGGCTCAGCAGCATTTATAGATCATAGGTCATAGAAAAGCTTGGGTTGGAAGGTACCTTAAAGATCATCTAGTTCCAACTCTCCTGCCATGGGTACATATGCCTTCCAGTAGATCAAGTGCTGCTCAGAGCCGCATCCAACCTGGCCTTGAACACTTTCAGGGATGGGGCAGCCACCTGTTCCAGTGCCTCACAACCTTCACAGTAAGTAATTTCTTCCTAGTGTCTAATCCAAAACTACTCTTTCAATTTAAAGCCATTGCCTGTTTTTCTGTCACTATGTGCTCTTGTAAATGGACTCTCTCTATCCTTCTTGTAGGCTCCCTTCAGTTAAGTCACCCTGAAACCTTCTCTTCTCCAGGCTGAACAATCCCAGTTCTCCCAGTCTTTCTTCGTAGGAGGGAAGACATCCTTTTAATCATCTTGGTGGCCCTCCTCTGGACTCAATCTTGAAACTTGTATTCTGAACTTCCCATGAATTAATAGTTATGAACCTCAGCAATCCTGAGACTTCTCATTCTTGCTTATAAAGAAAACTGTAATGTTGCTAATTAATTTTTGAAATCCCATCTCACCTTTTAGTCCTGCACAAAAGTTTATGCCGTTGGCTGCCATTTGCTGTCTCCATTAACATAGAATCTTGTACTGTTTTATGACCTCTTCATGCCAGCAAGCGGTTTGTAACAAACCTACACCAAAGCTTAATTCAATATGTTCTAAAAATTTTTCCAGATATAGGGACTACATGCTATTTTGTTATTATTATGCAAACCTACTGTCTATGAATATTCTCAGCTACTAAATCTAATAGGAAGAGTAGAGATCTATAACTGGATTTATTTTCCTCCCTGACATTTTAAAAACGTCTGCTGAACTACCAGTTCAGGAATATTTAAGGATTTTGAGACATTTAGAGGTACTTCTTTATTTATTTCAGTTATTAACACAAAAAAATAAAAAATGTGAAAAGTCAGATAATCTGAAAAAAAAAAAATCTATTTTTCCTGTATTTCTAGAGAGGTATGGAAGCACAAGTCAAAAAGAAAAACAAAACAAAATAAAAACCAAAAGCACACCCCAAACCAACCGAACACAGAAGTAGTGATAATACAATTTGGAAAAATTCTCAGATTTCAAAAAAATATCGCCAAATCTTTTGAGTAATCCATGACCTGTCACGATGACTTTAAAAGACATTGACAAAAATAACTTTATCTACAAGTAATGCATCAGTAGTTTTGAGAGGCCCTGAATGTAAAAGTTCCATTTTAAGAGTAGATATCAACCATGCAAATTTAAAGGGACTTCAACAGAACATTTGACTATTCTCCATCCATCTACCAATTACCTTCCTCTAACATTATGAGATTTGAATAGGGATTGTACTGCTGCAACATCTTATCAGGTCTTATTTCGCTATCAGGGCTGCAATATTCTGCTACTATGCGCTGGTTCAATTAGATACCCACCTCACATAATAAGAGAGACACAACTGAGAGGCATCAGGAAAACAAAGTGTAGCGACCAAAGTCTTTGATGGTGTCATCACAATTCACTGACTGTTGAGCAGGGTTTAGTTTAGCACTTAATATTTAGAATTAGATTTAGCTAGTGAGGGAGTGTTATGCTCGGCAAATTCTGAATGAAGAAGCAATCAGACATATTTTAAAACAAGAAATCACAAAGTCAGGGTTTGCAAGGAGCAAAATCCTACAGAAAACAGACTTTTGTTCCCCTATCAAACCAAAATGAAGCAAACCTCACACTGTTGCAACCACACTTCTGAGCCAGACAATAACATTCTGACAATGAACATTCTTTACATTTTTCCATGTTGAGGAAAAGACTTTTAAGTCTTTGTGATGCTGTATATGACAAAAGTGTGAATTCCAAATGAAAGGCAGCAATGCATGGTGCCTGTGGTTCCCTGTATCTCTGTTCACTAGTAGTACATAAAATTCTGCCAAAATTAGTCCATGAAACATCAAAATGCTGCTTATTTTAGTGGGTCATGGACTATGGCATCCTGCTGTGGAGTTACTCTAACACTACTGTGAAGCATTTCACTGAGGCAATACAAGTCAGCTCCTCTGCAAATAGATTTTTCCTGTTAGATTTTGAATAAATGCAGCAGTTTAAAATTTTATGGGTTCACTCTTTTTGTTCTCTCATATCCTTCCTACTCCATCCTCCCTCTCTTCTTACTGCACCTTGTTCTGATCCATCCCCTTCTGACTTAAAGTCTGTTACTCAGTAATCAGTTACTGACTGGGCATTTACCTTTGCAGCTGGTTCCAGCCACTTTCAGTAGACACACCACAGGACACAGCTGAGCCCTTGTGTTAGGCTGGTGGCACCTCTGTGAAAACATATTTAGGAAAGGAGAGAGAACACCAGTTAAAAATATCAGTGCAATCACAGCTGTAGGAGGTGATCCACAGTGGAACTGGTAACATCCCAAGAGGGGCCGTAGTCCATGGATAAGCCCCAAAGAACTCCAGAATTCTCTGGAGGACCCATGCCAGTGCAGTGGAAATTGGCTGTGTGGGTTCTTGGCTACCAGCCAGCAACAGACCACAAAGGAAATTTTGCATTTATGAATGCTGGTTTTCTTTCTTCTCTGGTTTAACTATCTTCTTTATAAGAGTCAGTATGAAGCACTGTCATTCTTTAAAAAAAAAAATCCATGTCTGCTATATCAAAGAGGTCAAAAACAAATCCATTAAAGATACTCATGCTTTCCTCAACCTTGTTTTCTTCTTCACAGCTGAGTTAAATTTTGAACTGCCTAAACTCTCTATCCAGCTCTACCACTGTCACTGGGCAAGTAAATCCCACTCCACAAAAAGTGAAAGACGAAAAATGTAAGTTGGGGAATTAAATCATTTGAGTTCTGTTGTGGAAAAAAAAAATTACAATTTTAAACAAAAAATATATACACTGACTACCAAATAAAGGCACCATAATAATGTAGGACTAGTGGGATGATTATGACTGCAAAAGTATTAGGTTGATGGATGCATGTTTCTCTGTAGAATTGTTTCAGAAATGCTCAAAGCAAAGGAATAAGTCCAAGTGTTTCTTGTCTATTTTTCTGCCCAGTAAGAAATTCCAGCTATAACAGTAATGAAAAGCATATTTTTAAATGGGGGAAACAACTGCGATGTAAAATGTAACTTCTGACTTCTAGTCATTTTCATTGCATACCTTTAAAATTGAAGCATGTTTCTTACTTAACTAAAGCAAGACTCCTCATATAATTTAAAACAGCAAGGGAATGCTATGGTATTCTGGAGGTGTTTCTGTTCTTTCTCTTTTTGCAAAGTCAATCATTCTGCTTCTGATAGTTTTTTATATATTTTTATATATATATATATATATATATATATATATATATATATC